>VDFB02047230.1:477101380-477551257 GCA_007258455.2 Sequoia sempervirens
CTCATGCACCCATGTATATATGACAGCTCATTGGTTCCAAAGCTCTCTTTATAGGACAGTTGTGCATTGCCTCCAAGACTCAGATGAATACTTCATATTTCAAGGAAAGATTCGAATGGATAACACTTAAAATGATCTAAACTATGATTTTACAATCAAAGTATACAAATACATTGCACCAATGCAAAACCCAACTTCCATTTAAGATGTACAGTGAAAGTAAATAGAAGCAAAAATGCATTTGCTTCAAAGTTTCTAAAGCAATTTCAACAGATTGTCTAGCCATTGTCCAAAATATGGTTTTCTATCGGCATAGTCCTTGAGCTTTCTTTAGGTCTGACTGCTACTTTGTTGATTGACTTTGATTGAAAGGTCAAAATGTGAAATGTCACCAAGGATACTTATACTTACTTATCTCTTTTAATTGTTATATATTCAAAGACTGATTATCAATCCAAACAGTCTCTCCTTTAGTCAGATGCCATTCAATGCATTAATTTTTTCTAGAAGAATTATGTACCTTCAGCCACTAGTTTTAAACAAAATATGCATATGGATTCAGAATCAAACTCCCAAAATAAATGCATATATAAATGTTTCTTTTTCTCCATTTCATTATGTATCTATGTATCCATAGATGCAGCCATGCATATATCGATTTATGCACATCTTGCCATCTCTGCATGCATCTGTCTATATATGTATGACTGTATCTATGGGTGCATGTATACATTGATTTATGCATACATGCACCTATGAATTGCATACACACATCCATCTACATATGTATCTATCGATATTTTGGATGGATACATGTATATATGCATGTATGGACTCATGCACCCATGTATTTGTCTTTGTCTTCAGCCAAATGGCCCCTAATGGCCAAAGTATCCTAGTCACCCATGGCCGCCAAGCAATTCCAGCACCCTCCCCACCAGCCACATGCCATTTAATGCACTTGCTTCAATTATTTTGACCTCTCCATGTGTTCGCATTTTCCTGATATTTCAATGCATTTAATTTGCACTCATGGATTACGTATCTCTACTCGCCAGTTTTATAAACTATGCCTTTGCTTAAATTTATTTAATCAATCTATGCGATCGCATTTCATTGATTTTCAATAACAAGAATAATTTATAAAGCTATTCTGATAAATAGAAACATCTAAATGCTAATTTTCCAATATTGATTTACCAGAATAGTGCTAGTTTTCCAATATAACAAAAATAAAAGTTATATGTTGACATACATTTATGCATATTGTCCATACATGCATATATGCCTTCATCCATATTTACATGTGTATATGAATACATCCTTCCATGTACCATATGCATTTCTACCTATATGCAAATATGCATACATCCATGTATACATATGTTTATATCTCCATCTCTCCACGTAGTTCTATTTTTTGTGTATACATGTGCCTGTTGATGCATCCATGCATATATCTGTGAATAGCTCTACGTGTTTCTCTCTCCATGTATTTAATGTTCTCCACTGCATCAGCATTTGCATGTTCTCAGTTTTATGACCTTCCATATTTATTTTTTCCATAGTATATGCATAACAACTTCCACTTTGTCTTCTATTTTGACTCTTCTATCCATAAATATCATTATATTTTTATATCCACTCTTCTATTGTCACATTTTGAGGAAGCTCAGGGATCTCAGTACCTTGTTTAGTATGAAGGAGAGTGAGAAATACAACATGGGTCTTTTTTTTGTGTTTATATTGATGGACTGAGCCCTATGATGATTTTTAAAAGCATAACCAATACCAAACTAGACATTCTTCCACCCCTTGTTCCAAGAAATAATCACTTCATACCCTATTGATTCCATTCATTTCCATTTCCACCCTTGCACGTCCTTTCTTCTCAAATCAAATACATTTCAAAATCCATTTATTTGCTTGTGTTGCATCATACTAATGTGTTGCATTCCTTTTTTCATTAAATCCACCTCTCTCATTCAAATTTTCATTTCTTGCATTTAATTGTAAGCATATAACTTACAAATGATAAATTCATACCATTTACATTCCCATTCATTCTCATATCCACCATCCCATATCCTTCCCTCCCATGTCAAATACTTTTCATAACTTATTCATACACCTTATTTGCATCTCACCATTCTCTCAATTCACTCTCTTTGTTCCACTCGCATAACTCATTCTTCTTTTTAACACTCACATATCTTTATCTATCTACACCTCAAATATACCTTCATCCATCACAAAAAAATTCACACCATACCAAAAAAAGAAAAAGATGAAGAAAATATCAAGGTTATGCAAATAAACACTGAGGGCTTCGAAAATAACACTCATAACATAGAGTTGTATTCAAGAGTTATTTTCAAAATGTGTTTTCTATACTTTGTTTATTACAGATCCCTAAAAACACATATAATAGTTTCTTCAAGCTTATAATGTGTAATCAGATTTAACAAATATTTACATGTTTCCATGCATTCAAATGCATCGTTAGGTATCCTTTATACACTTGTTCAAAAAACAATATTGTATATGTTTCAAATGCAAATTGTTCCTGACATTTCTCGCTTTATGCACACATGCATTTATAGATTGTTCTTTATGTACCAAATTACATGGACACATCTATACATCCATGCATACATAAATGTTTACATGGCTCCATATATTTATGCATTCCTTTGATATATGCATTGCTGATATATAGTTTGTTTTCCCTGTCTTCCTTTTGCCTACTACTGCAAATGCTACTTGAGCCTCAATGTGCTTTGGCAGATTTGTATTTCTACTTGATTTTAGTGTTTTCCATTCAAATTTCTCGTTCACATGTCATTTATGCTTTTCACTCTTCTTTGCATTGTGTGCACATGGATACATGTATACATGCATGCATGTATACATAGATTGTTGGTGTAATTAATTAATTAATTATTACACTAGCATAAGTTAACTTAGGTATTGCATTTAATCATTAAGTCCTAGGTTGCATTATTAGATAAATCATTTAATAAATGGGATAATATTCCCTTTCCTAGTTTGTGGGATAAGATTCTTTCTAGAACTTATCTCATCATTTAATGATCATCACCATTAGGGTTCACATGTTGTCACATGTTGTTTGATCTTGACACATGGCAACATCTCATGCATATTAGGGTTTAGCTCATGCCTATATATTCAAGGCATCTTGTACATTTGTAATAAATCAAGATATCAAGATATCAATCATCATATCAATATAGAATCTTTAATCAGCATTCCATTGTTGCAACACTTCTTTTGTGGTTGATTATCTTTCATGGCTAAAGTCCTGCATTGAAGATTCCGGAGCTTCAGGGGCTGTGTAATTCATCATCTCAACATGGTATCAGAGCTAGTCCATTGAAACATCAACCCTAGATCTAGGAAGTTGGAATGCGAGATTCTTTGCAGGCTTGGAGTTTTATGTTGCAGGCTAGTTGGCTCTACCCGGGAGCCAAGCTGATTTCTGGTGCAGATCAGGCTCTCTCCGACCTCTCCATTGCGTCTAGAAGGCCTCAAAACCCATAGATCGCCTGTTCATTCGTCAAAATCGGAGACATATCATCTGGGAGCCTGTGAGGTACATCTTAGGGTTTGCATTTTTTGTACTATCCGTACAGTTTTGCAGGAAAAAATCATCCCCGTAAGTCCTCCGTCAAGGCAAAAAAAAATTAGAAAAATCAAAAAAATTATTGGCTATTTTTTGGGCAAATTTTTGTATAGTTCCGGAAAAAAATAAATTTCTATAGGGTTTGACCTGCCATTTAGTTACCCGTCGGCAGAATTATTTTTCCGCAGGCATATAGTTTGGGTTTTATTTCTGCGTTGGTCGGCATTCAAAATATTATATCGGCATTTTTTAATAAAATTTAAATTGCAGATTTTGCAATATTTAAATTTTATTTTTTGTTGGCATCCTCTCGACCGCTGCGGACTCGTCACCTCCCGTCATCTCTGCATCATCTGGTCGGCTCCGTTGCCAGACCCTCCATTCACCGGCGATCTCTGTTCAGCATTTGCTCCGACCACCGGTTATTCCCCGGAGACTTCCGTTCTCGGCCACCGTCCGTCAAGGGTTCCCGGCGACCGCAGATCTCCCGCCGACCAGAGTTCTCCGTTCGTCGTCGAAGACTCTGGCCATTCTCCGCCGACCACCATTGCCAACCACCAACCGAAGCCACTGCCGCTTAGCCCCGGTCCCATTGGTAACCGGAGGCTCCGCTAATCTCCGGTGGTGCAACCTCCGCCGACCGCGCCGCCCCATTCCGCCGCTCCGCCGCCGTCCATCAAGCGGCGCAATTTTTTTTAAACTGCCTACCAACCCCACGGTCATATCAGCGACCGGGGGCTGCTCTTTTTTTTTGCCCTAAGGTGCTAATTTTTTGCACCTGGTTAGCCAGCACCAATCAAATTGCAAATTTTCTTCTGAAGGCCATATCTTTGCGCCATGATATCAAAAATTTGCAAACAAGATATCGATGGAAAGAGAATTCAAAGCACTATCCAGTGGTGCCATCCATTTTGCAGGATTTGTCTACTATAACTTTCTACAGTCAACTGAAGTCAACCCTCCTTTCTAGACTCAAACGCACACATCTTCGCATTAGATTGTCAGATTTCAGAGATTCCAGCGGCATTCGAGAGATTTTTCAGTGCATTTTTTTCATCAGTCTAGTCATCTTCTTTGGTTTTGGCTCCAGGTATTTTTTTTTGGTTTTTTGATTCCTGAGACATCCTGAAGACTGAAGTAGAATTTTTTGATCTCGGAGGCATATTTTCAGTTGCATATCTTTTTGGAAGTCTTCTATTTTCTATTGAAGGTCAGTGTCTTTGTTTTATGTGGAGAAATTTCGTTATGGGGCTTGCATATTATTTTCCTTTGGTTATGTTGCACAAGGGTAACTATTCAAAATGGCGAGATGGGATCTGCCACCATCTTCATTCACTTGATTTGTTGCCACATCTATTTGGTATAGTTCCCCATCCGAGTGAAGGTATTCATGAACTTGCTTGGAGTTGCAGCAGGTACACTATTTTGGAGATTCTTGAGATGCAAGTTGATTCTGATGTTTTGAATGACATTGATCATTGTGATTGTCCTCACATCCTTTGGATTAAACTTTGGGAGATCTATGGAGATTCAGACACTCCACCATTCCCCAATGATCATGCTTCAGAATGTCATTCTTCAGATCAAGTACCCCATGATGCTATTGTTATGCAGGAAGTTGATTACCTTGATCTTTCTGAAGAGGTTGACAAGGTACCTTTCAGTGCTTCTTCTTCATCAGAGACAGTTGGTATCCCTTAACATTCAGTGATTCCTTTTCCAGAATCATTGATTGAGGCTTCCACTCTCATCATCGCTTAGGACACATTCAGTTTTTCAGACTTGACATCACATGACGGCTTCGTTTTCGGTATCACTACCTTGGCCACTTCTACAGGTTTGGAGAACATTCTTGAGGGGATATCACTCCTCTATTCAGATTTGGCTTTGGAGAGTTGTTTTGAGTCTCCTCATTCCTTTGTCTCAACCTTGATTGGGAATTCAGAGACTACATTGGAGGCATTGAGTTTCTCTTCAGAGATTACATATCTGAGACTTCTTCCCTGCCATTCCATTCAGGACTTGAGGTTTCTTCTTCATCTACCATTGGATTTGCTTCAGACTTCCTTCAGTGGTTTTGAGGACACTTCATTCAGGGGGGGCTATCAAGTCTCCATCACATCCATCATATCCATTCTATCATCACATCCATCATATCCATTCTATCTTTGTCTTTGGATATTGTTCAGCATCGGTTTCTGCATCATCCTGGTTTGTCACCCTCTTCATTGTTTGGGACTATGGCATTTTCATCTTCAGGCAAGGAGACACTTGAGCAGAGTTCAGAGACATCATCAACATTCATGTTCATTCTTCCTTCCTTTAATTCCTATCCGGAATGGGAAGCATCTTTGCACTTGCATTTGGTTTTGTTTCTTCCGAAAGGGAGACAAGTTGTTTGTCGACATTGGATCTTGTTTTATCTTCAGACACTTACCTTTCTTGCAGGTGCTCTCATCTTCTGGGGGGGCTATTTTGTCTCTCTCTTTCCTCCCTATGGGAGGGCTCTTGATTGTATTGTATCCATGTGACAGATGGCGTACTTGGGGGGTATTTGGGAGTCCTCCATCCTTCCCATCCTATCTCACATTTCTGCATTTTCATCTCCTTTTTGGAGAGGGGTTTTGTTCCTACTGGGTTTTCCCCTTTTCTCCGTTTGTGGGAGATTTTCTGCATCTTCATGTACATGGGTACCTAACATGGCCTCGTAGCCAGGACCCATCATCATCATCATCTTGCATAATCATTGCATTTTCCTCCCTAAGTTGCACTTATGGGGGGGTGTTGGTGTAATTAATTAATTAATTATTGCACTAGCATAAGTTAACTTAGGTCTTGCATTTAATCATTAAGTCCTAGGTTGCATTATTAGATAAATCATTTAATAAATGGGATAATATTCCCTTTCCTAGTTTGTGGGATAAGATTCTTTCTAGAACTTATCTCATCATTTAATGATCATCACCATTAGGGTTCACATGTTGTCACATGTTGTTTGATCTTGACACATGGCAACATCTCATGCATATTAGGGTTTAGCTCATGCCTATATATTCAAGGCATCTTGTACATTTGTAATATATCAAGATATCAAGATATCAATCATCATATCAATATAGAATCTTTAATCAGCATTCCATTGTTGCAACACTTCTTTTGTGGTTGATTATCTTTCATGGCTAAAGTCCAGCATTGAAGATTCTGGAGCTTCAGGGGCTGTGCAATTCATCATCTCAACATAGATGCCTCAAGCATTGTTACAAATGTTTAAGATTATTTGCATTCAATACTTGAAACAAAATAATAATGCATTTTTGCTTCCTGGATAAGATCATAAAGGAAATTTGTTACTGCAAATGTAAACATGCACCCATGTAAAGGTACTAGTATTCATTGGAGTTTCTCTTTTGACTCTTGTATCCTTAAATATCATTATATTTTTATATCTATTCTTCTCTTGTCACATTTCGAGGAAGCTCAAGGATCTTGGAACTTTGTTTAGTCCGAAGGAGACTGAGAAATGGGACATCAGTCTTTCTTTTGTATTTGTATTGAGACACTCAGCCCTATGATGATTTTAAAAAGCATAACCAATAACAAAATAGACATTATTCCACCCTTTCTTGGAACAAAAGTTCACTTCATACCCTATTGAATCCACTCATTTCCATTTCCACCCGTCCACATCGTTTCTTCTCAAATCAAATACATTTCAAAATCCATTTATATGCTTCTCTTGCATCACACTAATGACTTGCATTCCTTTTTTCTCTCAATCCAGCTCACTCATTCAAATTTTTATATCTTGCATTTAATTTTAAGCGTTAAACTCAAAAATGATAAATTCATATCATTTACATTCAATTCATTCTCACATCCAGTTTCAAATATCCTTGCTTCCCATATCTAATACTTTCCATAAGGCATTCATATACCTTACTTGCATCTCATCATTCTCTCAATTCCTTCTCTTTGTTCCACTTACATTGCTCATTCTTCTTTACCACCCTTACATATCTTTATCTATCTATAGCTCAAATATACCTTCATCCATTAGAACAAAATTCACACCATACCAAAGGAAAAAATGAAGAAAATATCAAGGTTATGCAATTAAACACTGAGGGCTTTGAAAATAACTATCACAGTTTCTTGCAGGCTAAAATGTATAATCAGATTTCATAAATATATACATGTATCCATGCATTCAAATGCATCGTTCGATATCCTTAATACACTTCGTCAAAAAACAATAATGTATTATTCTTTTGTTTCGATCATAAATGTTTTTTTATATCTTTCAAATGCAAATTGTTTCTGACATTTCCTAGCTTTGTGCACATAGGCATTTATAGATTCTTGTTTACTTACCAACTTACATGGACACATGTACACATAGATGGATGCATAAATGTTTTCCTTCATCCATACATTTATGCATTCCTTCGATATATGGATTGCTAATAAATAATTAATTTTCCCTGTTTTCTTTCATTTAATACTGCAAATGCAAATTGAGTCTCATTGTTAAAATACAGTTGTATTCAAGAGTTCTTTTCAAACCGTCTTTTCTAAATCCTGTTTCTTACAGATTCCTAAAAGCACATATGACAATTCCTCAAAGGCTATAATGTATATTTAGATTTCACAAATATTTACATGTTTCCATGCATCCAAATGCATTGTTAGATATACTTTATACACTTGTTCCACAAACACTAATGTATTGTTGCTTTGTTTCAGACAATAATGTTTTTTTTGTTCCTGTTTAAGATGCAAATTGTTGCTAACATTTCTAACTTTATGGACGCAGGCATATATAGATTCTTCTTAACATACCAACTTACATGGACACATGTACACATCCGTGCATGCATATGTCTTTACATGGATCCATATTTTAATGCTTTCCTTTCATATATGCATTCATACTAACTAGTTTATTTCTCTTGTCTTCTTTCATTTAATACTGCAAATGCAACTTCAGTCGCATCACCCTTTCAGGCTCGCTCAAGTGCCAAGGATACTTTTCACTCTTCTATGCATTATGTGCACGTCGATACATGTATACATGCATCCATCTATACTTAAATGCTTCAAGCATTGTTACAAATGTTTCTCTCTCAACAATTTGGATGCAAAGTGCTACAAACATGTAAATTATTTTACTGTACCTACATTTTATCTTACCTAATAAGATTCTTTATATCTTTTCAAATTATTTTTTGTTTAAAATATATACACAAAAAAATATTCATTCATATTACATTAACAACATTCAAATCTAATTTATAAATAAAATCAATACCTTTGTACTATTTCATCTAAGAATTTATCGTAATATTTATTCCACTTATTACATTTCAATAAGTTAAATTATTACATTTCATTTTATATATACACAAATTTAATCTTAGGTAGTAAGGTTCTTTATTATTTTTTTGCAAATTACTTATTGTTTATTATATAAACACAAATTTTTTTTCATAATACATAAACAACATTATAATCTTATTTATAATAAAATCAATATCTTTGTAGTCATTCATCTAACAATTTATTGTAATATAATTACATTGTTCTACACACAAAAATATCTTATTATATTACATAGACAGGATTTAAATCTTATTTATAATAAAAGCAATAGCTTTATATAATACTAACCTTCATACTACATTAAAAAAAACATTGATTAATCTTACAAAAGTTCATATGCAAATGAGCTACCCCTATCAATCTTCCACCTTACACTACTGTTTCTATTAGCACTTGCATATTGTGATATGATAAACTAAAATAACTCAATTGTATTAATTAACATAGCATGTGTTTTACAACTGTACACTAAACATAATTTTAATACTGTAAATGCGAGTTGAGTCTCCTCTTGCTTTAAGACTCGTTCACATGCCGACTATGCATCTTACTCTTCTATGCATTGTGTTCACGTGGATACATGTATGCATATATGTCTCAAGCATTATTACAAATGTTTCCGATTGTTTGCATTCAATAATTATTACAAATTAATAATGCATTCTTGCTTCCTAATTAAGATCATAAAGAATCTTCCTTCTCACAAATGTATACATACACACACAAAAATCCACACGTGTTACCTGTTCACATGTCCCTATGGACCACGTTGCCCATGCACCGTAAAAATTCCATGCAATAGTGCACTACTAAAAATTGCTTCAAACTTTTCTAGCTATTTTAAATACATTTATATTCCTATCTGCTATCTAAAAACTTTTTCTAACTCACAGCTACATGCCTTTTACCTCTCGGCAGGAACTTGACGCTTGCATCACTTGTTTTAGATATGCATTATTGGATTTGGGTGAGGAATTTTGGAAAAGCTTTGGAAAAATTATCTTGCAGGGAAGCTCAACTTTTCTTCGTCAAGCTCTTCTTCCAACTTCAGATCATAGGTTCCTTCTTGTTTTATGGTTTGAAAATTTGCATTTTCAATTTTGAAAACTTGTTGCAAACATATTTCAAAACCCTGTTGAATCATGGAAGAAATTTAGATGTTTGTAGAAAAATAAAAGAAAACTTTCAACAGAAACTTTCAAGTTTAACAATAGAAAATTTGAAAGGGAGCAAAATGGAATTAGAAAACTTCTGTTTGGGATTTGAAATGTTTGATACCAAATTTGAAATTGAAATCAGGAAACAATGTTTGAAAATTAGTTTTATTGTATATTTTATGTAGAAAATTGGCTCAATTTGACTGTCAAATGGAGATTTTATGTTTATATATGTATATATATTCTATATACATATATTTTTGCATATTGGGTCTATTTTATTTTTAGAAAGCTTTGTTCCTGTTAAAATTTAGCACAAAAATCATGTTCTAGAAATTACCAGAACAGAGGATTTAATGTGCTCTGTTTTTTTTTTAAATGAGTTTTTGGAAGGAAAATAATATAAAATTATTTTTTTGTTTGTGGGGGAGGCAAAGGAGGCTATCCCCACCACCGCCCAGCCTCAGAGGAGGCAAACTATGTGTGACACACAGGTCGCTGCCCCTATGGGAGGCGAACTGTGTGAAGCACACAGACTCTGCCGCCCCTGTGGGAGGCGGACTGTGTGCCACACATAGGCCACCACCCCTGTGGGAGGTGGGTTGTGTGTAGCACATAGGCCGCCGCCCACAACAGGGTTGACCTGCGTGCCCTAAATATGGGGCTTTTCTTTTATTATTTTTTTTTTTTTTATATATATTTATATAATATAATAATTATTTATTATATATATAATATTATATATATAGATATATATATTATGTTAAATAATTGATTATTATTTAAATGGTTTGGATTTTAAATGGGTTTTAAATAATTTGGAAATATTTATGAGTTGGATTTTAAATCAAAAATATAAATATATATTTGAATAATGTTTTTCAGGTTTAAATATATTTATATTTAAACACGATTAATTAAGATTATTTTATTATATAAGATGTATATATTGATTTTATAATGAAATAATTTCAATGGGATTCTTATATTTAAATATTATCGGGAAATTGAAGTAGACCCTTAGATTTAATTTATGATCATTTGTCAAATGCTTAAATAGTTATTTAATAAGGGAATGATTTAAAGGAAAAGGGATATTCGTATTAAATGAAATGAAATGTTTAAGAGAGCATTTTTATTTATACTTCTTATTGGTTGCAAACGAATTTATGATAAGATTAGTGATTTTCATGAAATGTGTAATTGAGGAATTTAAAATATTGCGTTCATAGTTAAATTATTGATTTTATTTTAAAATAATATATTTAAAAGGATAAATATTGGATTTAAATATAAGGTGTTTAATAGTGAGATTAATTGATTTCAAAATGATTTATTTTGCAAAGGAGAAATAGTTATTTTAAAATGATATGTTTTAAATCGAAGAAGTAAATGTTTATTTGATTACTATTTAAAAGCAATTAGGGAATTAAATATTTGGTTTAAATTTCATCTTTTGTCTAAAAGAGACATTATTAAATCAGTTTTATTAAGGCAATAAATTACTGAATGTTATTAAAGGAAGTGGATTTAGGAAATCCAGATATAGATTTAATTCATGTTTGATTGCCCTTCTTGAATGTACCCTTCTTCTGTTTTTTCTTTGGGGAATTTGATTAGAAGGGTTGTTAAGTCTTCCAGAAGGGGTTTAACTTTTTGGGGTTGTTGTATTATGTTAGTCAATCTTTGTATTGCCTTGGGTAGTGTGTATAGTTGTATCCTGATGTTTTACCTGGTTTTCACAAACGTGGATGGTTTGTGCCTCCTTTGGAAGGAGTGGATTATGTGTTTTATTGCCTCCAATTGTTTGGAGTGAGTTTCTTTATATGTTGCCTCCTAGAGTTGGAGTGATTGTTTATCTAGTTTGTATGCACTTTGGCACCCTTGGTGATTGGTTTTGTTTGGTGTGTTGTTGATAGGAGAGTGGCTCTATGTGGGGGTCTGACACTGTAACACTCAGAAAATTAAGAGTAATTTTCAAACCCTTTTAACGCATCATTAAGGGAAATTAAAAGTGTTCTAAATTTATTCAAACCATTATAAATAAGTTTCTGAAAAGTCAACATTTCTCATAATTCTTCCAAATGAAATAAAGAGAATTTGAGTTGCATTTCATAAAATAATATCATCATTGTAAATGAAACAAAGCATAAGTATTTCAATGATTTTCTCATATACATATATTCCTCTTCACTTGGAGGAATCAATCCTTCTAATAGAACATCTTTTCTATGCTAAGATATAAAACTTTAACTTCTTAAAATCAATGATACATTAAATACTTTCAAATATACTTCCATTTCAAATTTCAACAAGAATTTCAAAATGTATATACATAAATAACGGGCTTCACAAGCCAAGTCTGAATGATACATAAGTATATCAATAGCAAATAATCTTGGATCCACCAACCGCCGTGACACCTTGGTCTTCTTGCGAGCTGGGGCCAAGAATGTGATTCAGGCGCCTTTTCCGCCCAACCACGAAGTCCATGACTTCCCCAGGTCCCTTCCTAACTCGAAGGAATCCCCGGCCCTGCATAAAGAAGCCTAGCAACCCGAAACGGTAAAACAGAAGGGCACTCTTGGTGCGTGCCTGATGCCTATATGCATTTCTAACATGAAATAAACACATTTCTTGCAACAGGAGGTGGTAGAGACTCAAATAAATTTCTAGGCTTTTAAAATAAACAATCCATCTATTTCAATGGTACAGTGCTTGGCCAAGCAAAATAATAATAAATGGTAGAATTAGAAGAGGTAATACTACCGTCTCTGTTCGCCCACCTTCGGCACCCTGTCCCGGAAGTTACCATAGTGCAGTTAAATAATACTTAACAGAAACTTAATACATTTTCAAACAGGCTTTCATCTTTTAATCAATTTAAAGAAGTGAATTTTTATTACATTCCTTATATTTCAGTTGTAAGATGCCATTTATCCTTTGGTAAGTGTCCCCTTTTTTTAATTTGGATAAAGAACATATATATATATATATATATATGTATATATATCTTGATAATTTCCAGTGCACTACTTGATAGTAAGAATAGTGTTTTCAGTTTTCCATATGCATTTCTATGACTGACAGTTTTAATTCCCTATTTCATTACAGGGTACAGAGTAAAATAATATACTGATACAATGCAATTAAAAATTATGAGGTTTGGAAGACAATCTTTCATACACATTTCATGTTGTATTATTTTTAACATATTCAAGGTACTTTCCAGTCTATATGGTGTCTCAAACACTTCTATTTTTGTTTTCAGGTTTTAGCAATTCAAAGAACAGAATTCATACTACTTTCTGTTACATGGCTTTTCAAGATTTTTCTGTCCTTGCTTCAGATTTATCAACTCAAAGAACAGAATTCATACTACTTCCTGTTACATGGCTTTTCAAGATTTTTCTGTCCTTGCTTCAGATTTATCAACTCAAAGAACAGAATTCATACTACTTCCTGTTACATGGCTTTTCAAGATTTTTCTGTCCTTGCTTCAGATTCAAGATATTTATAAAACAGAATTCATACTACTTTTCTGGGAAAGAGTTTCCTGTTTCAATTTGTATTTGGCATACAATGCATGGGTATCTATTTATATATATATATATAGGTATACATATATATGTATATATATGTATGTATGTATGTGCAGTCATTTTGTATATGCATACATATATATATATATGTGTGTGTGTGTGTGTGTAGAAATTCATGTTCAGCTGTATAAAATTCGAAGTAAGAAATTCTGGTTTTCAAATTTGTGAATTTACTGGCCGTGCATAATTAACAGGGTATTTTACATGGTTTCCTTACTGGCATTGAGCGACCAAAAGGGCTCAGGAAAAGCCCTTGCCCCTCCCATGGGGAGGGGGCGGGCTGTGAGGGCTCGTGCCCTCCACAGGCCGCGGCCTGTGGAGGGCGCGAGCCTCCACAGTCCACGTCCTTCCCATGGGGAGGGCAGGGGAATAATCCCCAAAGCAATTCAAACTTCAAGAGAAAAGAAAAAAACAAAGGAAGACAAAGACATTCGCTCAGTATAATCTGCATTCGGGTTTACCTCAAGACATTTTGGTTTTCATTTAGATGACAGAATTTTTAAACAACAGATATGGAGACATGTAATTGCACTTGAGAAAAGAATACAGACTTGCCACAGAACGAAAACCCTATTCCTGAAGAAGGAAAATATATCTTATAATTGCAACACAGAATAGTGAGCTGTTACCCAGATTTCAAAACGAAATTGGAAAGGAATTCCCAGTTGTTTGCACTCTAAAACAGGGAATAATTCAATTCCTTACTGCAGTTCTTAAAAAAAAATAAAGATAAAAGAAGGCATAATGAAGAGAACCTGGCAAGATTTTGGATCTATTTGCAGATGTTCCACAGTACCTCTTTTTTTTTTAATTTCCTCTGTTCCAGAGCTCTGCGATGTCCACAATCCAAGTCTTTTCTCTTTCTTAAAGCCTCCTCCTCTTTTTCGAGGATCATGCATGCATTTCCAGTTGACAGCAGTTTTTGCAAGGATTGCCACATGCCCAACAATTTGTTGGTTTTGAGACAGAATTTTCCAGAGCCCAATGCTCTCTCGGGCTGTTCATTCTTAATTCTTTTGGAAGAAAATTGACCATATATCCCAAAACAGATTTATTTATATCCCTTTTATGCAATTATTAAAAAAATTCATTTATGCAAAAACAGATTTATTTTATGTTTATTCTTTTATTTAATTTGTTTTAATTTTTAAATACATTTCTTTTAATCAAAATATAGATTTAACCCTTTTTGCTCAAATTTATAATGAGAAATAAGGAAATAGAATAAGCCATATAATTTCATGATCTAATTTAACCATATTTCAAATTCGCTATGCTAATCATTTCACGCAATCACATTGTAAAAACGAACATGATCTAATGCAGCTACATGATGTAAGTGGTGTGTGCATAACCAAGAGTTTTCTCCTCTTCTACCCTGTCGAGAAGCTAACCTCCTTTTCCTCAATCACACTCTTGGCCTTCGATCTCCTTGGCCTTCGATCACCTGCCATTCAGATGCACTCAGGCATGCAAAACAAAAGAGTATTAGTAACCATTGTAGGAAAATAATTAACTCAACATTTATATGAATGCATTCATAATTCTTGAAAGAAACAATTATATTAAAGCATTGCTCTTAACACATATCATACTTCGTATATTAAATCTCATAAGGTCATGATTAAACATTATCTAAATAAGTCATGGTCAAACTAAGTCAAATGGTCAAAATAAGTCACGATCAAAATAAGTCAATGGTCAAAATAAGTTATGATCAAAATAAGTCAATGGTCAAAATAAGTCAATGTATGAGACGTGACATCCTTCCCCCCTTGAGAAGAGACATCGTCTCGATGTCTAAAAGCAAATTACACAGCAAAATGGAGATATCAGTACTTCGTAAGTCTCTGTAAAAGAAAAAATATATATACTAAGGTCTCAAATGAGGAAAAAGTCTGTCTATGTCCTTTGCATTCTCCCAGGTGGCATTATCCACCGAATACTGGTCCCACTGGACCCTGTATTGCATAATGTCTCTATTACACAACTTAATGTTGCGCTCTTCCAGAATCCTGACGGGTTCCACCTGTATCACCCCTGGGTCCTGGACCTGCAATGCACGCCAATCAAGGATATGAGCAATATCTAGATGGTATGGCTTAAGTACTGAAACATGAAACACATTATGTATCCGGGATAGGGCCGGTGGCAGAGCAAGCCTGTAAGCAACTGGATTCACCACCTCCAAAACATCAAAAGGGCCAACAAATCTAGGAGCCAACTTAGAGTTCTTGCCAAAAGAGATTGAACTCTTATGCGGCCGAACTCTTAAAAAGACCTTATCTCCTGCAGAGAATTGTCTAAAACTTCGGTTCTTATCTGCTAGGCTTTTCTGTCTATCCGCAGCCTGCTTCAACTTTTCCTTAATGATTTTCATTTGGTCTTCCATTTCTCTGAGCATCTCAGGGCCAATCACCACCCTGTCTTCTACTCTGTCCCAACTAATGGGTGTCCGACATTTACGTCCATAAAGGGCTTCAAAAGGTGCCATGCCCAAAGAAGCATGGTAGGAGTTGTTGTAAGCAAACTCCACCAAAGGCAAATACTCCTCCCACTTATATTGCTGCTCCATACAGTACATGCGGAGGAGATCTTCTACTACCTGGTTCACCCTTTCTGTCTGACCATCGGTCTGAGGGTGATATGCGGAACTAAAATTTAATTTGGTTCCTAGGGAAGAGTTTAATGTAATCCAGAACCTAGAAGTCATTCGAGTGTCTCGATCTGAGATGATCGTCTCTGGCACTCCATGCAACCGGAAGATTTCCTGGACAAATTTTCTTGCTAAAACCATTGATCCATCCTTGAGATTTCCCGGAATGAAATGGGCAACCTTTGTCAATTTATCTACTACAACCAAGATGGTATCATGTCGGTTTTTGGACATTGGTAGCCCCTGTATAAAATCCATAGTGATAACCTGCCATTTATACTCTGGTACCCTGTGAGGATATAAGAGTCCTGCCGGATGTACATGCTCAGCTTTGACTTGCTGGCACTCTAAGCATCGGGCTACATGGGACGTAATATCCCTTTTAAGTCCTGGCCAGAAGTACAATGGCCTAAGTCCTTCCATCATTTTTGTAATACCAGGATGTCCTGAGTATGGTGCATTGTGGAATTCTTCTAGCACCAACTCTCTCAAGTTTGCAGAACTAGGAATGTACATTCGTCCCTGGTACCTCAAAAGTCCATCTGATTCTAACATATAGCCCTCATATCGACGGTCGGAGGGATTTACCCCAAGGGCTTGTTTCACCCTTTCATAGTGTTCGTCCCCAAAGGAGGATTGCACTACTTGTTGCCTGAAATCTGATTTTATGGTAACCATGGCTGCAAGGTGTCTCCTTCTACTCAGGGCATCAGCCACTCTGTTTTCCTTACCTTTAATATATTCAATCCCAAAATCATACTCACTCAGGAATTCCAGCCATCGCCTTTGTCGGGCATTGAGATTAGGTTGAGTGAAGATGTATCTCAATCCTGCATGGTCTGTCTTAAGTTCGAAAGGCTTTCCCAAGAGATAATGCCTCCACATTTGTAAAGCATGGACTATGGCTGCCAATTCTAAGTCATGTGGCGCATAGTTTAATTCATGTTGTTTTAACTTCCTTGACTCATAAGCTACCACTTGTCCTTCTTGCATAAGAACTGCACCTACCCCTTCTCCTGATGCATCAGTAATAACTGTGAAATGGCCATTCGGATCTAGCACAACTAGGATGGGTGCGGTAGTGAGTTTCTCCTTCAGCAGCTGAAAAGCTTTCTCGCATTTATCGCTCCATTCAAACTTCTTTTCCTTCTTCTGTAGTGCAGTGATGGGAGCTGCGATTGTCGAGAACCCCTGAACAAACTTCCTATAGTATCCTGCAAGTCCCATGAAACTTCGAACTTCAGAGACATTTTGCGGGGCCGCCAATCCATAATTGCCTTAATCTTCTCCGGATCCACTCTTACCCCTTCCGCTGAGATCACATGACCTAAATAATGCACTTCGGATTGGAAGAAGGTACATTTAGACATTTTTCCATACAGCTTATGTTCCCTTAGACGCTGCAACACAATCCTCAAATGCTTCTCATGTTCTTCCTCTGACTTAGAATAGATCAAAATATCGTCAAGAAAAATTAGGACAAAATTATCCAAACAATCTCGGAAGACACTATTCATCAGGTTCATGAAAGCTGCAGGAGCATTACTTAGCCCAAATGGTAGCACAGTAAACTCATAGTGCCCATACCTGGTTCTGAAAGCAGTTTTGTGAATGTCTTCTTCCTTCAGTCTCAACTGGTGGTATCCTGATCTTAAATCAATTTTTGAGAATACCTTGGCATCTTTCAACTGATCAAATAAATCATCGATGCGAGGAAGCATATATTTATTCTTGATAGTGACCTTGTTAAGCATTCTATAATCAATGCACAACCTCAAGGTACCATCCTTCTTTTTCACGAAGATGACGGGTGCTCCCCAAGGTGACACGCTTGGCCTAATAAGACCTTGCTTCAGTAATTCCTCTAGTTGGGCCTTGAGCTCAAATAATTATGTTGTATTCATCCTGTAAGGGGCCTTAGACTGAGGTTCTGCTCCTGGAATCAGATCAATAGAAAAATCAAACACACGCTTAGGCGGGAGCTCAGTCAATTCTGTAGGGAAAACATCCTCAAATTCCTTTCAGAATGGGATGATCATTAATTGATTCTTTCTCATCAAGGTCCTTGACTTTTATTGCAAAGATAGAGCATCCCTTCCGACTTGCCTTTTTCAACTGCATGGCGGATACTTGCCTAAGCTCTAATGGATTTTTAATGCCACAAAGCTCCACTTGGTTTCCTCGGTCATCGAAACACTTAATTGACTTCTCTTCACAATCTACAAGAGCTTTATGTTCAGAGAGCCAATTTATCCCTAATATCACATCGTAAGACCCTAATGGTGCAACATACAAGTTCACCTGCGTCTGAAGGTTAGGGAGTTCAAGTTTGCTGAAATACATGCATTGCTCTACTCTCTTCTCTACCCGGTTTCCATACTGAACTTTCCAAGAATTTGCCATAAAACTTGGTCTAACTGATATTTTAGTCAAAACATGAGGGTCTATGAAACTATCAGTAGCACCTGTATCAATCAGAACAGAAACAGGGCATCCAAATAATTTACCCGATAACTGGATGGGAGTTGCTTGATAATCTGCCTGGCGATTGTCGACCACTGCATGAATATGATGTTGGTTTATGTTATTTTGCTTGTTATTTCTCTGAGGGCACACACTGGCGTAATGCTCGCCACCACAAGTATAACATCCTCCACAAGGTGCCTTAGGTTTGTCAGAAAAATCTCTCCTATTGTTATCATTCCTCTTATTGTAGTTGCCCTTCTTGTTGTTATTGTTCCTGCTTCCTTCATTGTGGTCCTGAGGACTACCATCTCTCTTCAAATTTTTGATTTGTCTGTTTTCATTCCCTTGACTGTCCTGTTTACTCGGACCACCCTGATTGCGATTTCCTTGGGATTTCTTATTGCCATACTTGGCTTCCCTGCTCTTCCTATAGTTAGCAGCTTGTTGCAACTTGTGTTCCTGTTTGATTGCTAAATCAAAAACTTCATCCATGGTGGCTGGATTGTGCAGATCTATTTCATTTCCAATTTGAGGTCTAAGCCCCAAAATAAATTTTTGGACTCAAAATCTCTCATCATGCTGGTATTGGGGTGCGTACTTAAGCAAGTGAGAGAATTTCTCCCAGTATTGAGTCACTTTCATGCCACCCTGTACAAGTACCTGGAATTCTGTCATCTTCTTATCAAAATGAGATTGGGGTAACCACCTCTTCCTAAATAGTTGTAGGAACTTATCCCACGTTACCTTTCCATGCATAAACTGCTTATCTGCCCTTTCATTTTCCCACCAAGTAGCAGCCTCACCGGTGAGCTGATATGAACCCCATTCAGCTTTTGTTTCATCTGATAGATTCCGTAGGGTGAAATACCTCTCCATTTCTATAACCCAAGCTTCTGCCCCATCTCCAAAGGTTCTCCCATCAAATTTCGGAGGAGTGACCTTCTTTAGGTATTTTCCCAGCTCCTCAGCCACCCTATTTAGTTTTTCCTCCTTTCCAGGTGGTTCAATATTAGCTTCTCCTTCAGTTTCATTTGCATTTAATCCTTGATGGCCATCTCTCCTCCCTTGTTCTAATTCCTCAATTCTAGCCCCCTGGCTTTGCAGCAAGGCTAAAATCTGATCTAGTTTATCATTGGGATCTCCACGAGATCCACCAGCTCGTTGGTACACTCTATCTTCCATTTTAGGTCACCCTGATTAAGACACAACGTCATACGTAGTTAGGCATAGGTCCTAGAGTTGAACCATGCTGCTCTGATACCAAGATGTAACACTCGGAAAATTAAGAGTAATTTTCAAACCCTTTTAACGCATCATTAAGGGAAATTAAAAGTGTTCTAAATTTATTCAAACCATTATAAATAAGTTTCCAAAAAGTCAACATTTCTCATAATTCTTCCAAATGAAATAAAGAGAATTTGAGTTGCATTTCATAAAATAATATCATCATTGTAAATGAAACAAAGCATAAGTATTTCAATGATTTTCTCATATACATATATTCCTCTTCACTTGGAGGAATCAATCCTTCTAATAGAACATCTTTTCTACGCTAAGATATAAAACTTTAACTTCTTAAAATCAATGATACATTAAATACTTTCAAATATACTTCCATTTCAAGTTTCAACAAGAATTTCAAAATGTATATACATAAATAACGGGCTTCACAAGCCAAGTCTGAATGATACATAAGTACATCAATAGCAAATAATCTTGGATCCACCAACCGCCGTGACACCTTGGTCTTCTTGCGAGCTGGGGCCAAGAATGTGATTCAGGCGCCTTTTCCGCCCAACCACGAAGTCCATGACTTCCCCGGGTCCCTTCCTAACTCGAAGGAATCCCCGGCCCTGCATAAAGGAGCCTAGCAACCCGAAACGGTAAAACAGGAGGGCACTCTTGGTGCGTGCCTGATGCCTATATGCATTTCTAACATGAAATAAACACATTTCTTGCAACAGGAGGTGGCAGAGACTCAAATAAATTTCTAGGCTTTTAAAATAAACAATCCATCTATTTCAATGGTACAGTGCTTGGCCAAGCAAAATAATAATAAATGGTAGAATTAGAAGAGGTAATACTACCGTCTCTGTTCGCCCACCTTCGGCACCCTGTCCCGGAAGTTACCATAGTGCAGTTAAATAATACTTAACAGAAACTTAATACATTTTCAAACAGGCTTTCATCTTTTAATCAATTTAAAGAAGTGAATTTTTAGTACATTCCTTATATTTCAGTTGTAAGATGCCATTTATCCTTTGGTAAGTGTCCCCTTTTTTTAATTTGGATAAAGAACATATATATATGTATATATATCTTGATAATTTTCAGTGCACTACTTGATAGTAAGAACAGTGTTTTCAGTTTTCCATATGCATTTCTATGACTGACAGTTTTAATTCCCTATTTCATTACAGGGTACAGAGTAAAATAATATACTGATACAATGCAATTTTTGTTCAAAAATTATGAGGTTTGGAAGACAATCTTTCATACACATTTCATGTTGTATTATTTTTAACATATTCAAGGTACTTTCCAGTCTATATGGTGTCTCAAACACTTCTGTTATTGTTTTCAGGTTTTAGCAATTCAAAGAACAGAATTCATACTACTTTCTGTTACATGGCTTTTCAAGATTTTTCTGTCCTTGCTTCAGATTTATCAACTCAAAGAACAGAATTCATACTACTTCCTGTTACATGGCTTTTCAAGATTTTTCTGTCCTTGCTTCAGATTTATCAACTCAAAGAACATAATTCATACTACTTCCTGTTACATGGCTTTTCAAGATTTTTCTGTCCTTGCTTCAGATTCAAGATATTTATAAAACAGAATTCATACTACTTTTCTGGGAAAGAGTTTCCTGTTTCAATTTGTATTTGGCATACAATGCATGGGTATCTATTTATATATATATATAGGTATACATATATATGTATATATATGTATGTATGTATGTGCAGTCATTTTGTATATGCATACATATATATATATATGTGTGTGTGTGTGTGTAGAAATTCATGTTCAGCTGTATAAAATTCGAAGTAAGAAATTCTGGTTTTCAAATTTGTGAATTTACTGGCCGTGCATAATTAACAGGGTATTTTACATGGTTTCCTTACTGGCATTGAGCGACCAAAAGGGCTCAGGAAAAGCCCTTGCCCCTCCCATGGGGAGGGGGCGGGCTGTGAGGGCTCGTGCCCTCCACAGGCCGCGGCCTGTGGAGGGCGCGAGCCTCCACAGTCCACGTCCTTCCCATGGGGAGGGCAGGGGAATAATCCCCAAAGCAATTCAAACTTCAAGAGAAAAGAAAAAAAACAAAGGAAGACAAAGACATTCGCTCAGTATAATCTGCATTCGGGTTTACCTCAAGACATTTTGGTTTTCATTTAGATGACAGAATTTTTAAACAACAGATATGGAGACATGTAATTGCACTTGAGAAAAGAATACAGACTTGCCACAGAACGAAAACCCTATTCCTGAAGAAGGAAAATATATCTTATAATTGCAACACAGAATAGTGAGCTGTTACCCAGATTTCAAAACGAAATTGGAAAGGAATTCCCAGTTGTTTGCACTCTAAAACAGGGAATAATTCAATTCCTTACTGCAGTTCTTAAAAAAAAATAAAGATAAAAGAAGGCATAATGAAGAGAACCTGGCAAGATTTTGGATCTATTTGCAGATGTTCCACAGTACCTCTTTTTTTTTTAATTTCCTCTGTTCCAGAGCTCTGCGATGTCCACAATCCAAGTCTTTTCTCTTTCTTAAAGCCTCCTCCTCTTTTTCGAGGATCATGCATGCATTTCCAGTTGACAGCAGTTTTTGCAAGGATTGCCACATGCCCAACAATTTGTTGGTTTTGAGACAGAATTTTCCAGAGCCCAATGCTCTCTCGGGCTGTTCATTCTCCATTCTTTTGGAAGAAAATTGACCATATATCCCAAAACATATTTATTTATATCCCTTTTATGCAATTATTAAAAAAAATCATTTATGCAAAAACAGATTTATTTTATGTTTATTCTTTTATTTAATTTGTTTTAATTTTTAAATACATTTCTTTTAATCAAAATATAGATTTATTCCTTTTTGCTCAAATTTATAATGAGGAAATAAGGAAATAGAATAAGCCATATAATTTCATGATCTAATTTAACCATATTTCAAATTCGCTATGCTAATCATTTCACGCAATCACATTGTAAAAACGAACATGATCTAATGCAGCTACATGATGCAAGTGGTGTGTGCATAACCAAGAGTTTTCTCCTCTTCTACCCTGTCGAGAAGCTAACCTCCTTTTCCTCAATCACACTCTTGGCCTTCGATCTCCTTGGCCTTCGATCACCTGCCATTTAGATGCACTCAGGCATGCAAAACAAAAGAGTATTAGTAACCATTGTAGGAAAAATAATTAACTCAACATTTATATGAATGCATTCATAATTCTTGAAAGAAACAATTATATTAAAGCATTGCTCTTAACACATATCATACTTCGTATATTAAATCTCATAAGGTCATGATTAAACATTATCTAAATAAGTCATGGTTAAACTAAGTCAAATGGTCAAAATAAGTCACGATCAAAATAAGTCAATGGTCAAAATAAGTTATGATCAAAATAAGTCAATGGTCAAAATAAGTCAATGTATGAGACGTGACAGACACACAGAGGGGCGCCAGAGTAACTCACTTAGGGTTTAAGTAAGTGATAACTTAAAAAGAATTAATGGAAAAAAAAAATTAGACTAATTAAGATAATGAATGCCTCTCTCATGACTCATGCACTTATTAAGGCTTGAGATGAGATGAGAAGCACAGTTTGTATGGGGGTCTGGCGGCTAGTAGAGGCAAGCTAGGGTAACCCAGGATGGGGGTCTGATAGCCTAAGAAGGTTGAGCCTAGGTAACTCATAGAAAATGATGTGTGACACTCTCTCTCTGACAACCAGAAGTCAGTTTGTTGTACTGGGTAGATGATCATTGTCCTCTGGAAGCATTGTAACCATTGTGTTAAGAGATATTGTGTTTGTATTTGATTCAGTTTAGTTATGTTTTAGCCTGGGTCTAGAGGTAGATGGTCTTGTCTAGAAATCCTTGTTAATATCTCCTAGCACGGGGGGTGAGCCTTCGGGTATCACTTGGTTGGGTGGAACGTGCACCTTATTCTATTGGGTTTTCTTCTTGTTCATGTGGACGAGATTTCCAGTTGGAGAGCTTGTGGGATCCAGTTTCATTTCATGCTTTATTCATTTAAGTTGAATCTTCTAATTAATTACCCCTCATTTGTTATCGAGGTGGAAGATGTAATTTATAACCATGATGTTTTGGATTTACCTCATTCAGGGAATGAGAGTGTAATCTTATTGTTCAATTATGTTATTTGGAATCATGTGGTATCTCTTATTCTTGATGTAATTTAACATGTATGGAATGTATGTGTTTCTTAATTCGTTAAGTAATTAAATGATATGGTTTCAATTCATGTTTTTTGTTTGGGTTTTAAAGTAACCCCAGTCTCGTAACCTTAGAGGTTGTTGCAATGGGTAGTGAACTTGCATGTTATTTTGTACTTAAAATAAAAAAAAAATTAGTACGTTTGTGTAGTTAATTGCAACTTCCTCTAGGGTTGTGTGGCGAGGTGTTACAAATATAGTTTTGATATGTTTTCATTTTATCTTTTGTTTAATTTTCAATTTTTACTAAACATAGGTTTTTCTTCGAACATCAAGCTCTTCATTCTATAGAGGTGGAAAAATAGTAAATCATTGTAATTTTTTTTTCAAAAATACCCTTTCCCTAGGTATTGATGTCCTTGTTTCACTAAAAAAAAAGGATTTCGATATATACACAAGAAGTTAGGTTGTATGACACACACGCATGTCCAAATTATAGTTATAGGGACTTTAAAAATTAATTTAAAAAATATATGTAACAAAAAATTATGAAAAAAATATCCATTCCCTAGATATTGATGTTGAGAATCTATATTCCAAAAATTAGAATTTTATCCTTTATAGAAAACAAGTTATGTTGTACGACACAAACATTAATTTTTGAAAATGTTGTTTTTTCTATTTAAGACTACTTATTAAAGGAGATATTGAAAGATTCATGATTTATTTCAATGTATATATATATATAGTATATATATATATATTTTTAGAATCTACACACAAATTGCCACAAATCACTAGTTCACATCATCTTCAAATTCTTAACAGTTTAGTTGCTATAGGTCTCAAAAGATGAAGATTCAGTTAAAATTATTGATGTAAATGTCCATCTTGGGAAAAAATTGAGACAATATTGTGATTTCATCCCCCAACAACAAGCAATGAGACACTAGACCAAACAATGGAGGAGTTCCTCATAATAATTAGGCCAATGAAGACAAAACACACACTACAAACATTGCATATTTAAACTTCATGACTAACTGGTGCAGATTACATGATATTACTGTACATTCTAAGGTTAACTACCCAGAGGTAGAAAAAATGGTTAAGATGGCTTAGGATTGTTAGGATTCAGGTAGATCAAAGCAATAAACATTAACAATTATATGTAGATTAAATAACCCAAAAATAACAATGAAGAAAACACAAAAGAGATAAATGCAAAAATTTAACGTGGTTCACCCAATATGGGCTACATCCATAGAAACTCATCCACCCAATAATTTTATTATCCAATGAAAAATAGATTACAATCTCACAAATTATACACATCGCAACTTACATCCCATCTGCTTGTAACAAGCTTTTTGGAAACTTCTAGAATTAGGGTTTTACAAAGTCATTTTTTTCATTTGATGTGTCAATAGGAAAACCTTGATGAGTTAATGGGAAAAAAATTGGGGGATGCACCCCCAAACCCTTGCTATCAAGTGATTTCACCCTCGAACCCTCGCTATCGAGGGTTGTTTCCCCTGAACCTCAATGAGGATACATTATGAGTGTACAGTATTTGTATGATCAGTCACCACATACCAACAATCTCCTACTTGGAGATTGATCCTAGATGACACCGTTGCACTTGTAACTCCCACTAGATTACAGATCTAGCTGGTTTCTTATGTCCACGATTATCAGTCATGAAGGCCGATGAAAACTAATGAGGAAATCAATTTCTCTCATGTAACCACCTTTGTGAATATATTTGTAGGATTCTCACTTGTGTGAATTTTCTCTAGCTTCAACTTCCCATCCTCCAAAACTAATCAAATAAAGTGGTATATGAGCTATATGTTCTTAGTTTTTTAATGTAGAGCTAGTTTCTTAGCAAGATGAATGGCACTCTGGCTATCAGTGTAAAAAGGGCTATCTTCTTGTTGTTGTTCCAATTCCTCTAGAAAATTTTGTAACCAAATCATCTCCTTGTTGGCTTCCGTAGTAGCAACATACTCAGCATCAATGGTTGAAAGTGCAACAACCTTTTGCAATCTTGAAATCCAACTAACTACAGTACCTCCTACAGTTAAAACTTACCCTATAGTACTAATTCTACTATCAATATCATCCACCAGATCAAAGTCAACATATTCTTTTAGAGCAGATTTTTTTCCTCAAAAATATAGTTTAATTGAAGTAGTACCTCTCAAATATCGAAGAATCCATTTTACTGCACTACAATATTCAATTCCCAAATTTCTCATATACCTGCTCACAACTCCCATTGCATGTGCAATATCTGGCCTCATGCATACCATTGCATACATCAAGCTACCAATTGTTGATGCATATGGTATCTTAGGAATTTTGTCTTCTTCCTTTGGTGTCTTTGGACACATCTCCTTAGTCAACTTAAAATGACTAGGCAAAGGTGTACTAACTGCTTTTACATATTTCATGTTAAACCTTTTCAACACCTCTACATACTCACTTTGAGACAAATATTTTTTGTTTTTCATGTCCTGTGTGATCCTCATACCAAGGATTTGCTTTGCTACACCCAAATCCTTCATAGAAAATGAATTTTCTAATTTATGATTAAGTTCATTAATATGCTACATGTTAGACCCGACAACAAGCATGCCATCAATATAAAGCAATAGGATAATATAGCTACCATTATCCAATTTCTTAAAATAAACACAATAATCAAAATGACATCTTTTGTAACCTTTTTCAACCATAAAACTATCAAATTTAAAATACCATTGCCAAGGTGCTTGCTTTAGGCCATACAAACTCTTCTTTAACCTGCACACAAATTCCTCCTTACCCTTGACCTCATATCCCTGTGGTTGTTGCATGTATATTTTTCTCTTCCAAATCCCCATGGAGAAATCTTGTTTTCACATCTAGCTATTCAAGATACAAGTCTTTCGTAGCCATAAGACTTAGAATAGTTCTAATAGAAGTCATCTTTACAACCGGAGAAAATATGTCATCAAAATATATACCTTTTTCTATGCAAAACCTTTTACCACAAGTTTGTCCTTATATCTTTTCTTTCCTCCATCTTCTTTCGTTAACCTATAAACCCATTTATTTGGAAGTGCTCTTTTACCTACAGGAAATTGGACTAATTCCCAAGTTTGATTATGCAGCAAGGAATCCATTTCCTCTTTCATGCCCAGCTCCCACTACTTTTTGGTATCTACCTTCATTGCTTCTTCATAACCTTTAGGTTCACCAAAATCAATTAATAATATAGAAAATAATTATGGAGAAATTCTTTTGGGATGTATATTTATCCTTGTAGAAAGTCTAACACTTGAAGGAGTCTATGGGATAACTTGTTGTTGCTGAGCATCAGGTACCACTGGTATTTTATTTTCTAGAATCTCATCCAACTCCACATATTCCTTTTTGGCATGTTCATGCTTCTTTTCCTATGGTTTATACGTATACATGACCTTCTTATTGAATATAACATCTCTGCTCCTAATGATTTTATGATTTTCATAATCTCATAACCGATAACCAAATTCATCTACTCCATATCCAATGAAGGTAAATTTTTAAGACTTAGCCTCAAGCTTGGTTCTATTTTCAATATCAACATGGACAAAAGCTTCACAACCAAAGGTTTTTAGAAATGAATAGTTTACCTTTTTACCCATCCATGTCTCCTTTGGAATGCCACCATCCAAAGGATTTGAAGGTCCTCTATTTATTAAATAAATAGTGGTATATTTAGCATCTACCCAAAACTATAAGGGTAGTCTAGGATGCAATCTCATCCTCCTTGCACACTCCATAATGGTCTTATTCATCCTCTCAAACACACCATTTTCTTGTGGGGTTCCAAGAACCTTTTTCTTCCTACAGATTCCATTGTATGAGCAATAATTTTCAAATTCTCTGCAGCAATACTCACCTCCATTATCATATCTCAGAAACTTCAACTTTTTTCCTATCTCATTCTCAACCAAAGCTTTCCACTTTTTAAAAGTTTCAAATACTTCTGATTTTTGTTTTAGGAAATACACCCATGTTTTCCTAATTGAATCATCAATAAAATTAACATAATAGGAAGAGCCACCAAGATAAGATACCTAAGCAGGTCCCCATACATCTGAATGCACAAGCTCTAATTTCTCACTCTTCTCTTTCCCAATTGGAGAAATTGGACTCTTTTTTGTTTTCCATAAACACAATTTTCGTAGAACTCCAATTCAATCTGCTTTAGACCTGGTAGCAAATTTCTAGAGTGAAGGATATTCATCCCTTTCTCACTCATGTGCCCAACTATGGTGCCACAATTCTATTTATGTCCCTACAACAAGTGCTCTAACTATCTCAATAGCAACTTTTTTTATAGAAGCTAAGGTAGAATAAGTATTACCAGTACACAAATACAATGTGCCTACCTTTTCACCTTTAGCTACTACTAATGCACCTTTTAGTGACCTTTTAGACTTGTCTATAAAGGTAACTATGCAACCTTCACTACCCAGTTATCTTGTAGAAATTAAATTCCTTCTCAAATTTGGAACATGCCTTACCTCCTATAGCAACCATTCATTTCCATTCTGCAACTTGATTTTTATCTTTCCTTTTCCAACAATCTAACAGGTTTCATCATCACCCAAATATACCTGTTCAAAATCACCTTGAACATAATCTAAAAAATATTACCTATGGGGTGTGGCATGAAATGAAGCCCTTGTATCTATTACCTAGGAATCATTAACTTATCTAAACATAGAATTAAAGAATCTTGTAATTTATTACATGAAACATTAGCTTCCTTACTATCATCATGTTTTCCATCTCCTTGTTTTCTTTTTTGAGATCAACAATCCTTCTTCAAGTGACCTAGCTTTCCATAGTGCCAATAATCCATTCTTCCTATAGATTTAGATCTACCTTTCTTCGACTTCCCTTGTGACTTCCCATGATTTGTAGGGCTTTTTCCTCTCTCCTTTTTTCTTCCCCTATTCTCTATAGTCAAAGCATTACCGCATGTTGAAGTCTCACCTATGCTTTTCCATTGCATTTCCTTGCTAAGGATAACACCAACAACATCATCAAATTTTAATGTATTTGAACCAAAGATAGAGTAACTTACAACCATTACCAAGCTATTACAACTTTCTGGAAAAGAACATAAAATCAAGAGAGCCCTCACCTCTTCATCAAAATTCACTTTTACAAAAGATAAATGACTGGTAATCATATTAAACTCTTTTAAATGATCTGTCACAAACCCACCTTCAATCATTTTTAGATTAAACAAATGCTTCATGAGAAATACCTTATTTGAGGCAGATGGTTTTTCATATAATTTAGCCAAAGCTTTCATTAAAGCCTCTATTGTCTTTTCTTCTGATATATTGAATGTCATAGATGGTGCAAGGCACAACCGAATGGTTCCAAGCACCTTTCTATGTAGAATCTCCCATTCTTCATCAGACATCATATCATATTTCTTTGCTTTTCCTTGCATGGCCGTCATAGATCCTTTTGGTACAAATAATCTTCCATCTGCATCTTCCATAATTGCTAATTCTGGCCATTGAACTTCTCAACCTTGAATTCTCCTTCTTCCATTGCTCCCACTCAAATCTAGAGGTTTTTTGCCAATCAATCAAAATACACGTGGCTCTAATACCAATTGTTAGGATTTAGGTAGATCAAAATAGTAAACACTAGCAATTATATGAAAATTAAATAACCTAAAAAAAAATGAAGAATAACATAAAAGAGATCGACGCAAAAATTTAATGTGGTTCATCCAATGATTTTATTATCCAATGCAAAACATATTACAATCTCATAAATTACACACACTGCAACTTACATCTCATCCACTTATAACAAGCTTTTCGAAAACTTATAGATTAGGGTCTTACAAAGTCATTTTTTCATTTGACTTGTCAGGAGGAAAACCTTGACAAGTTAACAGGAAAAAAAAATTAGGGGTTGTGCCCTCGAATCCCTATTTTCAGGGGTTGCTTCCCCCGAACCCCAACGAGGATACATTACAAGTGTACAGTATTTGCATGATCAATCACCACATACCAACAATGTTGATTCTCAATCAATATAGGGTAATGCTAACAAAGGTGACAAGTCTATGGATATTGCTATGGCCTTCATGAATTATGATGAGGAATATCAATTTCCCATGGAAGGGGAAAATGAGCCAAAAACAAATACATATGATTCCCAAGATTTTCAGGCTAAGGGAGGCCATTTTTTAAGAAATTAGAATAAGGATCCATTCACCACATCTACCCCTCCCAACAATATGGTCCCCCCTAATCAGAAAGCGGATAATAATCCACCTCCACCCAAAGGCCCACCTGAGTTTCCAAACAAAGGTAATTTTTCTTTCTTTCCAAAATAGTAATATAATAATAACATGTAAATATGATTTGATTTTAGAAATGTAGAAGAAAAGGACCTCTTTGTCATTTTTTGATGTTTTGAAGTGGTGTATTGCTCACCAAGAACTCATGTTGAAGGCTTTAGTTGAGGCAGATCAGTCAACGGGAAAAGAAAAAATGACTCCAACTACTTAGGTAAATGCAATTCTATATAGGGGAAAGGCAAGGACACCACCATTCCTGATAAGTTTGAGGATATTTGGGAAGAACCTACATAGCTGCTTGTTGGATTCTGGAGCCTCAGGTAATATTCCATTTTCCATTTGTAATAAATTAGGCCTGACCCCAATTCAAACTCATAAGGCTATACAGTTAGATAAAACTGAAGTGAACATTGTAGGGGAATTGAAAAACGTGCACATACATATTGGATCAAATCCAAGGATTCAAAGTTATATGGATATTCAAATTGCTTACATTCCCAAAATGTATGACATGTTGTTAAGCAAGGATTTGATGAAGACTATAGGAGGTTACCTTTCGTTGGACTTCTCACACATGTGACTACTATGGAAGGGTATGCCAACTCAGATTAGGATAGAAAGTGAACCTCACTTGAAGCACATGATCACAAAGTATGACCATTTAACATGTCCCCTGAAATTGTAGCATTGAGATATAAAAAATCAAAAACAAGATAAGCAAGATACACATTAAAAACATTAACTATTTAATATTACTATGATTATAGTTATCAAAGACAATCTTATAATTATAAATAATAAAAATAATATTGTAATTACCAAAATATAAATATCTAAATATTATAATCATTATACATCAAAGATTGTAAATACATGGGTAATTTATTTTAATGATTATACGAAATACTAAAATACAAATAGAAAAACATCAAAAATACACTAAATATAAAAGCATTGAAATACAAATGAATAAGTAAAATAAATAACAAAATAAAGATTAAAAATATAAATACAAATATTATAATATAATAATAATTATATATACAAAGCTTATATAAAAGTAAACATATATTATAAAAAATATGTATACATAAAATAATAATAAATATATTACAAAGCTGTATAATAATAAATATATTAGACTACAACACCATCACATAAGACAAAGGGAAGAAATGGGCTTATTAAAGCAATACAAATAAACATTTAATTAAGACCAAAGTGAAGCAACAAATGTAGCACTAAAGTCATTAAGAAAAGGCACATCCATTCAAAGAATCCTATGGTTTGGGAAAGGGCATGAACCTCCACCAAATTGTGGAGTATTTAAATGAATAAACTTGAAACCATTTAGAGGCATCGGGGAAAAAAGAGTAAGGGAAAAGCAATAAAAGTGAGTTTGATCCTATGGTTTGGGAAAGGGCATGAACCTCCACCAAATTGTGGAGTATTTAAATGAATAAACTTGAAACCATTTAGAGGCATCGGGGAAAAAAGAGTAAGGGAAAAGCAATAAAAGTGAGTTTGATCCTATGGTTTGGGAAAGGGCATGAACCTCCACCAAATTGTGGAGTATTTAAATGAATAAACTTGAAACCATTTAGAGGCATCGGGGAAAAAAGAGTAAGGGAAAAGCAATAAAAGTGAGTTTGATCCTATGGTTTGGGAAAGGGCATGAACCTCCACCAAATTGTGGAGTATTTAAATGAATAAACTTGAAACCATTTAGAGGCATCGGGGAAAAAAGAGTAAGGGAAAAGCAATAAAAGTGAGTTTGATCCTATGGTTTGGGAAAGGGCATGAACCTCCACCAAATTGTGGAGTATTTAAATGAATAAACTTGAAACCATTTAGAGGCATCGGGGAAAAAAGAGTAAGGGAAAAGCAATAAAAGTGAGTTTGATCCTATGGTTTGGGAAAGGGCATGAACCTCCACCAAATTGTGGAGTATTTAAATGAATAAACTTGAAACCATTTAGAGGCATCAGGGAAAAAAGAGTAAGGGAAAAGCAATAAAAGTGAGTTTGTAATAATTATCTAAGATCAACAATTGAATGGGGAATGGAATGAATAAGGGAGAATAAAATAAATAGGAAATTTTGTAGTATACTTCTAAGAACAAAGATAAAGACATTGGAGAGTAGGAAAATAACAAAAAGATCATTGAATGGGAAATAGGAAGGAGAGACAGAGAGAGGAGTCAAATACGACAAAATTTATCTTATTCAAAAAGAGGAAATAAGGGAACAAATTGTGATATTTACTTATGGTTGTTGCATAACATTATGGGAGGTAAGTGCAAAACCTAAAGAAGAATATACATAGGTGTAGGTATATATTCTAATAAATATAAGTAAAAAGAAATTATATAAAGGCATAAAAATATGAGTACCAATTAATGATAATTACATAGGGATATATTCAATATTAATAAAGGAAGCAAAATATAACAAATATATATATATATATATATATATATATATATATATATATTATATTTGATTATGCAATAATGATGCTTGCAACAATTATTGAGTCTTATAAGTAATTATGATCTTAATATAAAGATGAATAGATTAATATTTATCTATATATGTTTTTATCCTATGATCAATCAAAAGATTGAGGGAAGGCGATTAAGGAATAAATAGTCATGGGAAGACATTAGATCAGGTGATGTACTCACTTAGCAATAATATTTAGCATATTTAAATATAAGAAATAGATATTTCTAATCTGATTATTGATATAATGCTTTCTTTAATCTTATCATAATGAGAAATATTCTAGGAAATGATGAACTTAAAGAACCATAGATAAATGAAAATATATTTGATTATAGGCATGGAATAAATCTTGGATGAATGAAAATTATTTGATTGTGTAGAGAGTGTTTGCTATGTGCTTGTAAACATATCAGGAAGGGTGAATCATGGGTGAAGTGGATTGCCTAAAAACCCTACTTTCAGCCCCTTAGGCCCTAGACAAGGGATTGGGCCTTGTAGCCCCTTATGCCCTTGACTAGGGATTGGGTTATAGAAAGATGAGGGTCCCACCTAGGTTTCTGCCCCATAGGCCCAAGACAAGGGATTGGGAAACAAGAGGTGGTAGGCCTTAGGCCAATTGGACTCTATGGTTCCTCTCCCCTAATAGGAAGAGTGTGTTTCGAGGTGTTTCCATGAGTGGAGTATGTAGGTACTAAGCCCCTAGGTAGGAAGGATTGTGATGGACAACCTCTTGAACTTTATTTAAGGGCTTCAGGGTAGATCCACCTATGTCACTCCTCTTATGTCTTCATTATTGCCTTATGACTATGAATATATTTTGGATATCTAAATATTATTGCTAACAAATATATGTGTATGTGGAAATGTTATTAAATTGGTGAATGCAGATTTCAATCTAGGATTATTTCATGAGAGAAACACATTCCTTTGGAAAGAAGAAACCCTAAACCTAATCAATAATCAAATTCTAGGGAAAACAAGTGAATTCAAGAGCAAGGCTAGGTAAGGGACATTACACCATCCTAACAAAGTAGCTTATTTTGAAACTAAAATAGGTGTTTATAGGAGGGATGAGGTCATGACCTTTTAAATTCCTAATTACTCATAGCCCTTATAAAATAGTGATTCTACAACTATCATTAACCAACAAGTGTTAATTCAGAAACTACAACAAGACAAGTTGGTCTTGGGAGAGGAAGTAGACCTGTGGATTTTTCTACTCCCTAAATAGTGTCGGGTTCACTATTAAAGTCATTCTGAGTTGATGTGTCAGCCCTGTTTAAGTATCTTAAATCATGTTTGTCAATTGGGACCTACTCACTACAATAATCTTACAACTTCCCTAAGCCAACTCCCATCTAAAGCTAATGTTGTGACTATTTTAGTAGGAACAAATGACACACAAGGAATCTCATTACTTGTTGATCAAACTTAGACCCCATCTTCTGATTTACAAACTAAGATTAGGGAAGCCTAGAAATCACTAGATACCTCTACCCCTACTAATCTTCCAATTCCTAAGGAATTACTCAAAGGGAAGGTGAGTTGAAAAACTAATAATCACAAGGAGGTGCAAGGGATAGTTTCTACACATATGCTTAATCTGAATGAAGTACCTAACAAACCTCAATTACAACAATCCCCTAAACTTAGCATCCCCAACTAGTCAAATTTTCCACCTACTTCTCTTAAGCAACCACCTTGGACTGACCAGAAGAAAGAAATTCCAGCCCAAGATAAACTGTGGACCCTCAAATTTTACGATTCTAAATCTAAAACATGGAGTGGAGCTAGAGTAGAACTAACCAACCCAAAAGGGAAAAATTACTTTTCTTCTTGTAGGTTACAATTTGGATGCACTAACAATGTTACTGAATTTGAGGCATTGGCTCAAGGACTGATGTTTGCCCATCAGAAGAATGTGCCAGCCTTCAGAGTTATGGGAGATTATAAAGTGATCATGAAACAAGTTTGTAGCTAGTACACGTTCCACAACAAAATATTGGCTACTGATAGAAATATGATATGGAACCTGATCGAAGATTTAATGCTTTTGGTATTAAGTTGATTCCTAGTGAAGATAATCAAATTACAGATGCACTAGTTGTAGCAGCTAGTACCCTAGAACCTATGTGATATTCCAAGCTAAAGAGTTTTTCTGTGGAATTAGTATAAATTCCAGCCAGTCCTATAATGTTCAAAACTTCTAAGTTTTCAACGATGATCAACACATCCTTCCTTTTTGGAAAATTCATACATCTTTGAAGGAAAAATCATCGATGATTCCAACAAAGATCAAGGAGATTGAGATCCAGAAGGCATAACCAATTTAAAGACTAACAACATCCCCAAGGGAATGGTAGCACTAGAGAGGATCTTTGATTTTGATCCTCGAGCTCATGAAAAACTGCCTATGGATGCTGATGGGGGAAAGTATGAAACATACAACTTGGGAGATTTAGGTCTAGAGAGAAATATTTCATTGGGAAGACATTTCCAAAGGACATCCAAGACAAACTCTTGAAGGTGTTGAAGGAAGATATCATAGCAATTGCTTGGGGATATGAAGATTTGAAAACCTTTGATACTTTGGTGATAACTCACACCATCCCTCTGAAGCCTCGAGAAAATCCATTTCATCAGAAGCAACATCCATTTAATTCCTAAATTTAACCTTTGATTCTTAAAGAGGTATAGAAATTACTAGCAACTAGGATTATTTTTCCTATGAGGCATTTGACTTGGGTTACAAATCTGGTGCCTGTCCACAAAAAAGAATGGAGAAATCAGACTATGTGCCAATTTCAGAAACCTGAACAAGGCTTCAAAGAAGGACAATTACCCTCTTCCTTCCCCCGGCGAAGTCCTACAAAATGTCAATCACTCACAAATGATGTCCTTCCTAGATGGCTATTTTGGATATAACCAAGTGCTGGTCAATTACGATGATAGAATGAAGACCACTTTCATGACCAAGTGGGGAGCATTTGCATACCGAAGGATGCCATTAAGTCTCATTAATGTTGGATCCACCTTTTAGCGTGCAATGGACGTGGCCTTTAAGGATCTAGTAGGTAAGTGTATCAATATTTACATAGAAAAATTGATTCTCTTTTTCAAGAACAGGGAGGACCAAGCTGTTGATTTATCAAAGGTTCTCAAAAAATATATAAAGTAGGGTGTCTCTCTCAACTGAAAGAAATGTGTGTTCAGGGTCTTAGAAGGAAAACTATTGGGTCATATAATATTGGAAAGAGGAATTTCAATCGACCCTGACAGAGTGGAATCTATCGTAAAATTGCCTATGCTAGACAACAAGAAAGAGATGAGATCTTTCTTCAGAAAGATAAACTTCGTAAGGAAGTTCATAACTAGGTTTGCAAAAATTGTCAAACCCCTCAATGAGATGATGAAGAAATATGTGAAGATTGAATGGAGTAATGAGGCAAAGGTTTCCTTTTCACAAATAAAACAATTTATCTCAAAGGCGCCTATGTTAACCAACCCTGATTATTTGTAGGATTTTTATATTTATTCTTTTGTATTTGACCATTCATGTGCTGCTATTTTTACACAATGAAAAGGTGAAGGGGATGAATAGCCAATAGCCTTCATGAGTTCTCCATTCAAAAATTCTTAGATCAGATAACCACCATTGGAGAAGAAATCCTTCGCATTGGTTAGAGCTATTAAAAAATTCTACCATTACATCCTACGCATCCAAATCACTGCCATCATTCCCAATCCAGCAGTGAAGTCCCTTCTTATGCAGAGTGAGCTGGGAGAGTGAAGGGGAAAATGGATGGTGATGCTATAGGAGTTTGACCTTGAAAATCACCCTATGAAGTTGGTCCAAGGGAAAGGCCTATCCAAAGCAATGATTGACGTTGATTTCAAGATTGCTTGTTAGCAATACACAGTATAGTCATTTACAGGAGATCCTTGGTATGTTGATCTAATTTTCTTGCTACTAAACAAGTTTCCTAATGGGATGAACACAATGTAGAGAAGGGTGCTGAGACTGAAGAGTTCTCACTATATGATTAAGGGGGATCCTTATACAAAAAGAACTTCAATGGTGTCTATTTGCATTGTTTGGATCAACAATAGGTGAGCATGCCATTGTTGAGGTTCATGGCAGACATGGTACTGGGCACGGTTTAGCTGATACAATGGCACATCAAATCTTGAGGTTAGGTTACTATTGGCCTCATGTGTTATGAGATGCTCATCAACACATTAGGACATGTCATACATGTCAAACTTCAACATCCAAAGAGTGCAACTCGACGATGCCCCTACAGCCTGTATATGAGGTAAGACCGTTTGCCTAATGGACGTTAGATTTTATCAAGGTAATTAATTAAAATTATTTTATAGGTCACAAGTTTATCTTGACTACAATAGATTACTACACACAGTGGACTGAGGATCAATCTTACAAGAACTGCACCACTGATGTGGTTATCAAATTCCTCAATGAACACATCATTACCAGGTTTGGGGTACCATTTGCTCTAGTATGTGATAACAACTCAACCTTTTCTTCCACACAATTCATTCAATGGGCGTTCAAATATAATATTGTTTTTAAATACTCGCCCAACTATTATCCACAGGAAAATGGGGCAGTTGAGTCTACCAATAAGAATTTATTGGAAGTAATCAAAAAATTGTTAGAAAGTAATCCTAGGGACTGGCACACACAATTGAAGTTCACCTTATGGGTGGATAGGACTAGAATTAAGGCTGCCCTAGGAAACTCACCATTTAAATTAGTTTATGGCCAAGACTCAGTATTTTCTATCAATCTACAAATATATCTATTTTATGGTTTATGCAAGAGTTCTACTCCAATGATAATAGGATAGAGATCAGATTAAATAATTTTCTAAATCTAGAAGAATAGAGGGATGCTGCCTTGCAGCAATTTTCCAAACATCAGGTTGTATTTAAATGTTAGTTTGAAAAGAGAGCCAAAATCAAGGCCTTTAGGATATCAAATATTGTGTTGCTATAGGACAAGGCCAGAGAGAGGAAGGGTGATCACCAAAATTTTGATAGACTTTGGTTAGTACCATACCAAATTGTTGAGATCCTTGGTGAGAACGCTTTTTGACTGAGCACCTCAATGGGATAACCTGTTCCATTGCTAGTCAATGGGTAGTTTCTCAAGCATTACTTTGTCCCATGAAGGCCTGATCATTCATCCTTTGTATATATGTAGTTTAGTGGTTTTCTTGTTTTAGTTTGTTTGTTTGTTTGGTTTCCTTTGTTTTTTGTTTTGTTGTTTGTTTGTTTGTTCTCTTTCATTGTTTTCTTTTTGTTTCTTGGGTACTTTCATTTTCATCATTTTTGAATAATGGGTAGTTGTTTAAGGTGTACTAAGGATACTATGACAGAAATTTATTTAGGTATTTTTAGGTATATCTGTTGTTCTTTTTCATTTCAAAACTTATGTTTTGTGTCCAACTTAATGACAATTTGAAAGGTTAGAACAAATAGGTAGATTCTAAGTGATCTTATAAACCACAATTGAATCTATCACGTATTAGATAGAACCATTTATTTTCTTGAAGGCCTAGCTATCTTAGGATGATTGTACTCATGATTCAAGTGAAAAATAAGAGTACCAATGCTGTCATGAGGTCCACCATAGTTCTCAACCCAATTTTCAGATTACTATGTCTAAGTATTGAGAAAAAAGATAAAAAAATAACTGCTTCAAGAAAAAAATTTAAAAAAAGGAAGAGAAAAGCAGAAAATCATAAAGTAAACTTAATATAATAAGGGTGATTCAAGTATCTCTACCAAGGCTATGGACCCCTGGCTAGCAGTAGAACAATGCTTTGAGATAACTAGAGGTATCTCCATTGGGGTTATAGATGCCTTGTTGGTAGAGAGCAATTCCCAAGATATCATTGCACAATAGTGAAAGATACCCACCTCATGTAGCTCGAATCTGAATACAGTTGTTTCAAGGATAGGTAAAGTCTTTAAGGTAGGGATTTACTACAAATGCACACACTCAAATTCAAAGTTGTTATACTGATTCACAATTTGATATTTTAACTCACCCTTGTTTGTTATAACCAGTCATTCTCAAGTTAAAATATTCATAAACTATAGGTTCTGGGTGACTCAATTCTTCAGTATCTTGAAAATGGGTAAACCATTTTTCTAGTCGAGTCACCCATTTTTATGCCCTTCATATCCACCCCATTTTTTTTTTGGTTAAAATGGGTCCCCATTTGTTGTTTTTGTCTTTGGTGTTCTTGTTTGGGCTTTGGGAGTTTTACTTTTCCTCCTAAGTCTTTATTTTTCCTTTGTTTCTTGGGTTCGATTTTTGGACTATCACTGGCACTTAAACTTTTCCAAAGTTCTTATTCTTGGTTCCATCCCAATCCCACTCCCCACACCTTTCCTTGTGTTCTTTTTAGTTTGTTCGGTTCAGATTTTAGATCAGAACTGTCACCTTGCGCCCTTAAAAGTGTGGGTTTCAGTTTCTATCTTGATACCGACCTCCTCTTTTCTTCCTTGTGTGCTTTTGTTTTTTGGAATCATATTTTGAAACGAAATCAAAACTAATAACTTTTCTAAAGTTCTTGTTCTAGTTTTAATCTCGGTCCCGATTTTTGATGCCTTTTTGTTTTTCCTTCTGTGTTTCAGAATCGGATATCATACTGGAACTAGAACTAAGAACTTTTCCAATGTTCTTGTCCCTGGTTCCATCCTGATCCTAATTCCCACATTTGTCTTCTTGCTTGTCAGGTTCAAATTTTGGAACTTTCCTAAAACTTTGCACTTGTTGAAAGTCCAGGTACCAAGTTTTTTACGATCCTGACTTCTGACCTTCCTTTGTGTTTTGTGTTGGTTTTTCCCCAAGTAACTTCCCAACCCAGATTCCCAAACAAACCTACATTAATGGCCACTTGTTCACATGTGCAAACGAATTTAAATTCAGGTCGCTCCTCAGTTTTCACTCATTATTGCTTGTGTATTTTGATGGAGTGAATTGGAGTGGAGTGAAGGGTTTGGAATTGAGGTTATGCTTGAAGATTTCATGCTGCATTTTTGGATTTTCCATTGCATTCATTGAGGTAGGTGTTTTTGCTTTCTCATTCTTCTTTTCTTTCTCTCCTGTGTGTTGTTTGTGCATTCTTTCGTTGGTTTGCGATTTTCTTCCATTTCTTGTTTTTGGTGGATTTTATGTTGCTTATTTCTTGCTTTCCTCCAACCCTTTGGTTCATTGATGTTCTTTTTGTTTTGGGTTTTCTTGTCTTTTGCTTCATCTTGTTTTTGGCACAGGTTTCTTGTTCCTACTGAAACCCTAGTTTCACTAGGGTTTTTGTACCACCTAGTTGGCTTTATTCAAATTTCATGAATTTTAAAGTTTGTAGACCATTATAAAGTGTGAGTCAAAACCCTGCAATGTCTGACATCTAATTCTTGAAAGAAGTGGAAATATGGTTAAATTTTTGAATTGGTCTATATTAAGGTTTCAAAATTTTCCCAATCCTAATCCTGAAGGCATGTTTGAAAATAGTGTTAAAATTATTTAATTGCCTTCATGTTTGGTTTTTTCTCGATCTCGATTCTTGCATTCCTATCAAAATCAGGTTTTGGAACTAAACTTAAACCTGTCACCACTGCCTAGGTCCACATCCTATCAATGTCCTGATTCCTATTCTTGATCTTTGATCGAGATCAAAGCTTGGATCATAACTTTACTATGTTCAAAGTTTTTCTCAAGGTGCCAAATTTTGTCCTAATTGCAATTCCCACACTACTTTCAAGATTAGACTTTAGAAGTAGATCAAAACCTTGACACAGTATTTAGTTTTAGTGCTAGGTTCATTCCAAATTTTGAATTTTGACACAATATTAGGATTAGAACTTGGAACTGACTCATACCCACTCATATTTCAAAAGGTCCAATTTCAAACTACATCCCAATTCTAACTCTCAATATCTTATTAGGATTGGAACTCAGAGCGAATACTAAAACTTTTTCGCTTCTTGAGAGTCCACTCTCTAATGATATCTCGATCCCGATTTCTGACTACACTATGCAATCATATCTCAAAATTCAACTGAAACCTTCTTACCATTATAGGTTTTTGAGCTTAATGTTAACTTGATCCCGACTTCCGATGTACAATTTTTTTACAAAGCATGAGGGATGATATGAAGCCCAATTCCAATGTGTGATAAGGTGGTAGGAATGTTGTCTTAAGTTCATGTTTAAAGTATTCCCTAATCTTGACTTTCGACATGGTTCATTGTTAAGTATAAAATGATCAAGTTCCTAGTTCTACCCCAAACCCGAAACCTGAAAACATAGGACTAACTTATAAATCAGAATTTTCTTGAATGAATGCAGATTTAATATGGATGCTTATGATAATTTTACCCCTCATATTTCTTATCTTTCTCTAATGAATGTCCATATTGCAGGTATTGACAAATGTCTAATTCAGAGGAAGAGGTTGCTACTAAAGAAGTACCAAAGGGGACAAATAATAAGAAGTTAAATCCAGACTAGGTTGCCATCACTATGAAGTACAAATTCTAGGGGGATCCAGTGCCATCCAAATTTTGGTCTGAGGTCATTGCGATCAATGATACACTTGTGGACCATATTTACTTGAAACACTTTCGTGATGATACCTTTTAAGAGAATGATTCCCCAAGGGCTAAAAAGATTGTAGATTTTGGGTTGGTACATGTGGCCACATTCCCTATTGATGTATATAATGTCCAGAATTAATACTAGTTGTTGCACAAGCCTAAAATCCAACTCAGAGGAAGTGCATTGATTCATGGGGAAATGAGATCATAGATTTGACCACATGGAAGATAAGACTAGTGTTGGATCCTCATCCTCACCCCAATCTCAAAATAATGTCTGAAGTTAACGCATTGAAATGGTGGGTAGCAAATGAAGAAAGGAATAGGAAATTTATCAACAAGAGATGACTTAAAATAGAGAAGAAATCAATGAATAAGATACCACCTAAGCCCAAAAGGTCTAATTTCTCTGAGGATATTGGGGATATGATCACGTTGCTAGCTAGGGCATTTGGAAAGAGAGATTCTCATGCCTTTGAGAATTGGATGTTCTCATTTATCCAATTGATTCTAGATGGACAACAACACTTGGATTGGGGACAATTGATCTTAGACAATATCCATAATCAAATGATGAAGGTGAAGAGCACAAAAATATACTGAAAGGGGGGGTGAATCAGTATATTAACAAATTTTTACCCTCTCAACTTTTATCAAATTTAAACTCTAACACAATATCAACCATGCAAGAATATAACAATATGAAAAAGTTGACACCAAGATCTTATGTGGAAACCCTTATGGGAGAAAACCATGGTACAAATAATGTACTTTATGAATTATATAAGTTTTACAATGAATTTAGGCACCAACCTACTTGAATCACCAACTTCCACAATTTAGTAGGCACCGACCCACAAGGAACATCAACTCCTATCTTTGATTTAGTAGGCACCAACCTACAAGGAGCACCAACTCCTAAAGTTCATAAACACCAAACTACTAGAGGCACCAAACCTCACTTTCCAAGCACCAAATTAGCAAAAATAATAACTTAAAGAACAATGTTTCACCTTCAATGTTGCTTCTTCAATAGATGATTAACAATTTTGCTCAAATATATTTCTTTCAAATATGATTTGAATCACATTATGTTCTTCCTTTCAAATCTGATCCAACATATGCACAACTTCTTTTCTCAAATCCGATTACAATTATGTTTACTTTCTTTCTTAAAATATAATCCAAACTATGTACCACTTCTTCCCACAAAATTGGTCATAGTCATAGCATCACTTTCTCATAACTTTCTGCCTTGAGATCTGCCCAAATTTTCCCCTAGAGTCTTCATAAATCTTCTCATACACTCTTCACAATTCCTTCATGAAATCTACAAATATACTCCTTAATATTTGTTCTTCTAATTCTCTTGATCTGTTGTGTATGTATTATGAAATCTTCTAACTCAACACTTTGGTGTAATGCTAATTTTTAACTTCCTCACAAATATGGTATAAACTCTCTTATAAAAATCTTCTCAATACTTTTTTAGATCTCTTTCTTAAATCTACACTTAATCTAGAAGATATTCAATAGTTTCTTATCTTGGTCTACTCAAAATGAGGTAATTATCACTACATAATTTCACATTCAATCTTGCTCTCTTGATCTCCTCTAAATCTGCATATGGATCTACTTTAAATCTACATACTCACAATCATTCACACTCTCATTCTCCTTTGTGATATATGATGCTTCTTTAAGGCTCACACAAGTTCTTTATCTCTGCTCTTCTATCTCACATTATCATTCTCACACACATTTATTCTGCACATCTACACCCACAATCATTCTTTCACACCACTCCATTTATATTTTTATCAAGAGTTGTGATGCTTTTGAATCACATCCTCTTTACAAAGAGAGGCAACCCTTCATTAATAAATGATATGTAGCACTATCTTAACTAAAATAATCTGAGTGATTCCTTTTAATTATTAATCACTGTCCTTTTGAAAAATAATTGCTACTTTTTAATAGTTTCCTTTGAATCACTTTAATTAGTTCTTTTTAGAAACTTTAATTGTTTCCATCTTTTCACTTGCTAATTGTATTTTATAATCATCTGTATAAGACAAAGTTTGTCTTTATGTGGGACCTTTTTGTCTTTTTCTTAGTTTTTGTTTTTTTTTTATCTGACTTTTCTTGTTCCTTGCATTAGATAAGACAATTTTTTTATCTTATTAAATCAATCACACCTCTTCATGAATAAATCATATTTCTTTAAAACCTATCTTATGATACTTGCTTTACTAAATTAATTGCACCATTTCATTTATTTGTTTTTAGTCATGAATCAAACCTCTTGAATTTGCAAAATGATCACATCATTTGGTTTTCAAAAGACTATTTAATATTCACTTCATTTGAATGGAGCACTCCTCTTCAAAAATTGCATCCTTTTAATTTTGTCTTATATGCTTTGTCCTTTTCTATTTTGTCTTATTCTGAATTTTGTCTCTTTCTTAATTTTGTCTTCATATTGCTTTCTCTTTATTTTTTATTATTTATTCTTCCATCGTTACTTTTCCAGATTAACAAATAGTTTGATAATTATTTTAGCATGATATTTATTTTCAGATTTAAATCTTTATTATGTCTCTTAATTGATGCAGTTTCAGTTATAATTGCTGCCTTCTTTGAAATATGCTCTTTGGCATAGGCCAATCGTCTCAATTGAACCATCATGATCCTATTTACATAATTTTTTGATGAATCTTCTACCTTCTTAGATTGACATCAATGAAAATTTCCAACAATCTCCCCCTTTGTCATTGATGGCAACATATTCTTCCTCATCTCTTCTAACTCTCCCCCCATTCTATTTCTCCCCTTTTGACATCAATGGCAAAGGGATGTTTATAAAACATCTATCCACAATGGATCATGGGAAACATTCGTTCTTGTACTCACATCCAATGTAATAAGAATATATTACTCCCCTTGTTAAAGATTCTCCAATGCTCCCCCTTACTCCTCTTTCTTGGATCTTGAAAGTATTCAATTCATTACATGGGTTAAGAATATGCAATATTTTCATCATCTAGATACCAATCCATTACTTTCCCTTGTTGTTGATCTGTTACACAAGTGGATTCTTCCTTTTATGCTTCTTCAATTCTGTGAACCTAGATACTATACCTTCAAGAACACAACAAACACATTAATAAGATCAAATGCAAGTTAGAATATAGATTCCTCAAGAAATTCATTTCAATGTAAGAGAAAAGGAATAAAATGAAGAGCACAATAAACTTGAAACAAAGATATTGAATCCTATTCTAAAACAAAGCAAACTCTTAATCTCTTGAGGGAGTTGGTGCCAATTTGATGTGAAAATCGGCCCTTTCCAACTCCAATGGTGTGATGAAGATGATTTGATGAAGATTGTGATCCACTTTGTTGAAGATTGATGAATGCTCCAAGACAAAATCTGCATAACCTAGCTATAAAACTCAATGAGATGGATGAAGATTGCTATGAATTTGAGTATAGTAAGTTTACTCAAGTTGTGGATGAAAAAATGAGGAATAAAGCCTCTTATTTATAGAATTTCAAAATGGAGAAATGTGAGACTAAAGATCCACCAATGACAATGTGCCACTTGTCAACATGTGAATGGATGGAGGATGTGCAAGTTTTGAAGAATGTGTCAAGAGGGGGGAGATTCAAATTCAAAATATGGCTTGTTGGAGGGAGAAGAAAGAGTCCTAAATGCCAAGTGGGAGACATGTAAGAGACAATGTAAGAGGAGTTAATGCCATGTAAGAGGACAAGACATGTGGGAGGTAAAATTCAAATTTGAAGAATATTCCATCTTGATGCCCCTTTTGAATGAAATTAGATGAAATAATAAATCAAATAAATTGATTTATTGTGCAAGTGGTAAAATCTAGAGGATGTGACATGCAATTAAATTAAACTAATCAAGTTTTGATCAATTTAAGAGGAGATTAGGTGATTTGACTAATTGATTTAGATTTTGTGGGTTGAAATAAATCAAAAAGAGATGAAAATGATTAAAACCTAGTTAAATAAATATTTTGATTTATTTAACCAAAGGGGGTGATGTTTGATTGAATTAGATAAATGTTTGATTTATTTAGTTTAATAGAGGAACTATAGAGATTTAATTAAATAAAATGGTTTATTTAATTAGCAAGGAATAATGACTTAACAAGACAAAATTGATTTATTTAATTAAGAGAGGGAAATTGATGAATTTAATCAAATAAGGGTATTCAATTAAATGGTTAGACAGAAGGATGATTCAGGATGAAGCGATGTTAGTAGATCAGGATCGAGAGTGTGATATCAATCTATATATTTTACATGTCTACATTTTTCCCCTCTTTGAAGCAGAGTACTTGTTGTATTGGTTCAAAGAATAACCTTGCCATGATAAAAAATAAAAAATTCTTTGATTTTTTTCAGATGCCCCACTGTTGCCCCAGTGAGAAGATATTGCCCCCTCGAGAGATCGAATGGAAATGTTAATTTTCGATCAAGATCATGATAAAATGTGAGAGGAGTGGTTCTACTAATTAGAGGATGAAAGATAATTCTTTAGAAAGATCGGATATTTGATGTAGATAATTTTTGATGATGTATAGATAGTCATTGGCCATGGATAGCCTCATTTATATTTTGAGATATCACACAAATTTGGATAGAAATGTTAGTAAAGATAGAATAAGAAGAAATAAGATGATGACAAGAGGATCCAACAAGTCCATGATCTGATGAGACTTTATTAGAGATGATGATGATGTTTGCTTGCTAGAGTTGGGATTTTCAAAGGGCCAATTACCTTATTGTTTGATAACACACATAGATACGATGCATCAAGGTACAAACAACCAGGATAGCATTGTATCTAGTGATATGGACTTTGACTTGACAAATAGATAGGAGTATTCTTGCTCACACCTGACATACAAAAACTTTGCTAGGATGCAGTTCAAAAGTTTCAAATATCTCAGACCAAAACACAAAAAGGTATAACCCATCAATGCAATAGTCAACAAGCTGCCCAAAAAGAACTTTCATACACACCTAGCAAAGAAATCATTTGCCAAGGTTATATTACAAGAACGTCCAACAAGCACAACAAACAAAAGATAATGATCATTGCCCCATTCCTTTCTCTCTAATTTTTTTTGATTAGACATCATCGAGAGGTCATTGGAATGAGCACAATAAGATAAATCAAAAGAAAAGTTTAGGTAAACAAACAAGTCAATGTTCTTCATACCTACAACCAAAGGGATTTGTTTTGATAGGATAAGAATCCAAGGTAATATCCAAAATGATGCCCATTTTTTGGAATGATATATCCTAGGACATGCATTATATAGGATGATGATGGGTTGATAAGTTGTTTGATAAGTTGTTGATATAAAGTTGATTGACATGTTTGCGAATGATCAAGAGTATGATTTTGCATTTAAAAGTTTTGAAGTTTGCTTTTGATTTTACATTTGAAGTTTGTTCTTACTGATTGTTGTGATTGTTTCTATTTGTGTTGCCAAAGGATGAAGGTGATGATTGATTTATTATGGATGAGATTATCGCGGGTGAAAGAAAAATGAGACAGATGAATTTTTTGGGTTTTTTGCATGTTTTTGATCTTTTTGAAATGTTTTGAGGTTGTTTTTGGTATTTTTGAAGATTTTACAAATGTTTTGATTTTCCAAATTTTTAAAAGTTTTTGGGTTTTATGAGATTTTATGAATGTTTTTGGATTTTGTGTCTCAGGGGCTCATCAAAGATTAGCCTTGCCTATGTTTAAGCTCAGAGACGACGTAGTTCAAATGACCAAGTTTTTTGACATTTTTATGACTTTTTGAGTGTTTTTGGATTTTGATATGATTTTGGATTTGTTTTGGGTTTTCTTGGTTTTTTGGATGTTTTTGGATTTTTCACATGATTTTGATGATTTGGATATGGATGATGGTATCAATGCTCTATTTTGGGATTTTGTTGAAAACCAAGCTAAGGTTAATTGATTAGATTGATGGATTGATGATAATAACATTGTTGAGGATACACAATAATGCAAGGATAGTGTTAAGAAACTCAAGGATTAGGAAGGATATCCCAAGATGATGATGGATTTATTGGTGATAACATTATTGAGGATACACAACAATGCAAGGATAGTGTTAAGCAACACAAGGATTGGGAAGGATGTCCCGAGATGATGATTTTTTGATTGGATTTGGTTGATCAGGATTGTGGAGCTTGATTTTGGAACAAACTTGTTTTGAATGATTTGATGTGACATTTGAAGTGAAAATTAGATGCAAATGATATTGATTCTTTGGATTTATGTTTGATGAAAGATAAAACTTGATAAAGAACATCTTGTCAAAATATGTCATGGGCTAGTGATTTGGATTTTGTCTCACAAATGCTTTGACCAATTTGATTTCACATTTTCTAATGTTCGGATCACCACATAAGTTGGAGGATATATGTCAATATTTATTCATGAAGAAAGATGTAAATATTTTCCCCTAGTGTCTAGCAATGTATGGAATGGCATGGATGGATGCTTGGATAGATGTATGGATGGACACGGTAAGCATACCAAGGATGCCAAGGTTTATCTTGTGATAAGATAAGGTGTTTGAAAAAAGGATGCTCATTTGGATAATGCTTCATGGCTCATATAATGTTGGGGTGGATAGGATAAATGAAAGTGACCCATGTCAAGATGTTTACCATAGGAAAGTATAAAGTGTGCACCAAACTTTCATCAAGATCAAGATAATCTGGAAGATGGATGCAAATGGATGCAAATGGATGGATTGGATAAATGGTTCATGGATGAATGGATTTATTATGGCTGAGATGGATGGAATGTTGGATTTATTATGGATGGGATGAGATGCTTCCACTTGAACCGGTGCACGTAGATGCTCGATTCTACACACGACATTTGTTTTCTAGGTTTTCATCATGGTACCTACCCAAAACACCACCGTAGTGGTTTTCACTGGAGGATGCTTTTTTCTTTACTGTTTTCAATCCTTTTTCTGATATTTTTTTCATACTTTTTGATTTTTTTGTATTTTTTATTTTTGAAAGATTTTAAGCTCATGTTGAACCACCTAGTGGTGTCGATGTGGATGCTTCTATCATGATGTGCCATTGATATCCTACCTGAAGAAGCTGCTTTTCCAAGATATGTGCACTTGAATACAACTTTTGAGATTCATGATCTACTTTATTGATATTGGAGTTAACTCTATCTTTATGCGCACATCGCAATAGAGTGCCTTTTGAATCCTTATGATGAAGGGTTGTTGCCAATACATAGTCAATGTGAGAATTGGATATCATGCATCGAGGCATGGATGGAATGTGTTTAGGAATAAAAGATGGATTGGTTGATAGTTTGGAACCTTTGACTCTCCAAACTTGGGAAGATGAGCAATGGTGGGTGGATATGAAAGTGTGCGTGGAATTAGGACCAACTACTTGATATACTTTGTACGTCGCTTGGGAAGCCTACTTTTCCCTTTTTTATTTTTCCCCATAGTTTCTTTGACTAATGGAGTTTGATAGGGATATATTTCTTTGTATTTTTTGGTATCCATATGTATTTGATTTGTCCATTATTTTCCTTAGCTTCTTTTTCTTTGATGACATTCTTCATGCTTTGATTCAAATCTATCTTTTGATGTTGGTCCCAATTCATGGATGGGATGATGGGTGGATGAATATTTGTGATGTGACTGGTTGTAGTATTGACATCAGTTTCATCATAAGGATTCTTTGTGCTCCCTATGTTGACATTTGCTTGAGACATAGTTACCCCCAATATGGTGGTAGTTGCACCTTTTTTCCTTGATTCTTCCTATTTTGAGATATCTTGTTTAGTAAGCGTCCTTTGATAAGTGACCATTATAGATGATGTTATTTCAATTTGCTACTTTTCTAACTCTGGAATGTCATGTTCTGTCTGACCCATTTCTTTGAGTGGATAATGTTGGATATTTTCATACATGTCCTTAGTCTGAATTTGGGATATATCTGATTCTGATGTTGATAACTCTGTTTGACTATAGGAATCAATAACCTACTCTTTTTGTGTAATAATATTAGGAGTAAAGGAATCTTGTTCTGAATGAAGATCATCTACGTGTCCATCCACAAAAAGCATCATGTGGGTAGATGGAGGGAGTATGTGCTATGTGGATATGATCATCTTGTATAGATAGGAGAGTATCCATTAGATCATTTTAGTAACTTGGGGATACAAATTCTTGATCTTGAATGATTTCAAAATTGCTTTCGACATGCTTTGGATCAAGTTCTTGACATGGGTCAATTTCAAAGGATGGATTGCTTACAAAGGGTTCTTGGATATCTTCATTAGGCATAGGAAGTGGCTCAATATCCTCTTTATCTTTTAGTGAATTGGGATCAACTGTTGAGTTGAAGATTCCTTCAATATCGGCAATCATGAGGTCGAAGGATGTCAATATGTCTTGGAAAGGACCATTGCTAGACTTTGGTGAGAGATGTTGATCATGCTTTAGAATAAATTCTTGAGATATGCCCTCTAATTCATTAGGTGATTTAGAGACATTTTCAACATGATCATTGGTCGACGGATTGTTGATTACATGATCAAATAATGTTAACACTCCTTGAAATAGATCATTGTCAGAAATTGTTGAGGGATTCTTATCATGATCAATAAGTGACTCTTGATGTATGTTGATTTTCTCTTCAGATGAGTTAGAAACATCTTCAAGATCTTGATCATTATTTTCAACAATTGTGGTGGAGAGATTGTCAATTCCATCGTTAGTGGTTGAATCCTGATCATTGTCCCCAATAGTTATTTTTTTTATCAATCAAGTATTGGATGAGTTTTTTGAGTCGAACACAATTTGATGTTGTGTGTTCCATTATTTTGTGATACTCACAAAGGTGCTTCTCATCATACCAAGGTGGTTTTATGTCTGGTTCTTGATAGTTCACATAAACAGGGAGTTTGATGAGATTTTCTTGTACCAATTGTTGCGTGACCAATTCGATTGGTTTCCCAAGTGGTTTGTATTTTTGTTTGTTACCCTGTGAGACTTTTCCCTTAATTTGAACTTGTGATGATTGATTTGGAGATGTGGTGATTGATCTTTGAGATGTGGTGATTGATCTTTGAGATGGGGTAATTGAGTTTTTTGTTGATGTTGTTGATCTTGATATCCAACCTCTTGACATTGGAGATATTGTTCTTGATGCGGTTGTGGGCACAACTCAATGCTTTGATGACATGGTTTAACCAATGGAAGAGTGTATTGATTTTGGAGCGAAGATATCTCTTGGCTCAATAATTCAATTATTTTGGCATGTGAATCAAGTTTCTCTAGCGAAATTTGATCTTGATTTTGAATTTGACTCCCTTGATTTGGATTTTGTTCAAGGAAATTTGGAATGTACACTTGTGGTGTTTGCATGGGATCATGGAAAAATTGATTTTGGACAATGTTCTGATTTGGGATAATGTTTGGATTTGGAATTATGGGTTGAAGTTGAACATTGTTGTGGTTGGGAATCACATTGACTTGATTTAGGTAACTTTGATTTTGCATGGTGTTACCTTGACTTGGATAAATACATGGAGTTGTTATCATCTTGTTTGGACTTTGAACAACATTTATATGTTTTGCGAGCATATCTATCCCAAAGTTTTCCAAGTGTGGATTTGAAATTCTCGGGTTTGGAAAAATTGTACTTGGCATACATGGATTTGGTGGGATGATGTTGTTTTGCAGAAGATTCATTCATTGAGTGTTTGGTTGATAGATTTGTAGGTTTGGACTTGGATTTAAATATACCATCGGGAAAGATGTTCCAAAATCTTGACTAGGTGTACTCAAATTTGTTGTGCCATTGAGGTTTGTAAGAGATAATGATCCCAAGTACAGATTGTATAAATGTGAGTGTTGATAACCCATTAGTTTCGTAAGACTTTAAAAGTTTCGTTGATTTGGATTACTCATGATGTATGAATCAAGTTTATATTCCATATTCTTCTTTTGTTTTGACCTTGTTGTAAAATTGAACCTCTAAAGTGTTTAGGACCAATGTTGAGATGAAGGATGAAAGGGTGAATGATATGGGTGTCAAAAATTTTAGGAACTTTGGGTCAATGCTAGACTTAGGTTTTGATTTTGATTGGCTTGATTTGGATAATGAACTTGTAAACCCTAAGATATTAGATGTTATCTTAGGATGAATTTGTTCAAAGGTGTGCTGATTTAACTAGAGGTATGAGAAAGGATGCATTCCCATACTCCTAACTAAACAAGGCGATTTTGATTTTTGATGATTTACCCAAGTCTAAAATGATATTTCCAAAGCTCTAAAGTTTTTTGTGGGATGAGATGATAAATTATTGGATGAATGAAGTGTTTGATTTGATCCTAAGTGAACCTAGAAAGGGCTTTGTTTACAAGACCAAGATATTGAAGAACATGCTTTTCTCTGAGAGTAGTTCAAACTAGAAGACCAATGTTTGCATGAAAACCATATGACCAAAAGATGCCAAGCACATATGTGGGGTCCAATTTGAGTTAACTTTGCTTAATGAGTTCTTTTTACCACAAACAATTCTTGATTAGCCTTTTGAAACTAGATGTCCAATGTCCTAATTCTCTTTTGTCCCACAAAGTCCATTATGTGGAAATCTAGAAAATCAAGGAAAAAGTTTCCTAATGTTGACCTTAGCAGGAGAAAATTGAGATGAATTCCAAATTCTTAGAAGCCTCTAAGGACGAGAATCCCAAGGGCAAGCAATAGCATGTGAATTCGTTCAAGGATATTTGATTCTCCTAAAGGGTTTGAAGTTTTGATGCCAATTTTGAATGATTGTTTCCCAATGTTTACGAACAAGCAAAGTGTTTTGTAACCAAGAACATGCATGATCCTATGGATATGAAGGATTGTATTTTTTGAGTCCCCACTTGGACAAGTCCAGCTACGCTTATTTTTAGCGAATGGTTAGAAGCTTGACCCCACTGGCTCCCCTCCACGACACTCACTTATACGGGGCAGCCAAGCATCAACACCCATGAAACTCCCATGGAATGCTTTCCATTTCTACTAAAGACCGTAAAAGTGTGGGGCAGCTTCAGAACGACTGTTCTTGCACCAACAAATAGATAGGGATTTTGGCCTTTCTACAACAAAGGTTTTAATTTGGGCTTTCCATTCATAGGAGTTGAGCCAACGTGGTGAGAGACCATTGCTACCCTTCTCATCAGATCCAACCACGTGATACTGGCGTTTATTCTGATACCCACATTTATATCCCCGCTGGAAATACTCTTGGTTTTAGAGTGTTACCGATTGAGTTGTTCCCTTGGGTGAGTACTTTTTCCCCAAGTTAGGCCCTCTAAGATAAACAATAACATGTATTCATAGCTCGATCAACCTTCGTTTAGAAACAAAGGGAGAACACATGCAATAGATTTACTCACACTCGCAAAGTTTGTTGTTCAATTTTAAACCCAAATTGAAATGTATGGACAATTACTTACACAACCTAATGTCACCAAAATCCTTTTGATTCTCAAGATCGTTGTGAGGTGCAAGAGAAGCGCATACATATTTTGATGATATCACTTTGTGTAAGTAATTACAAAACAAAGAGAACACTTGTTCATTTTAAGTCCACAAAGCAAAAGTGATTTTTTTTTAGTGCACCAAAAGAAGTGTGAGATTTGATTGTTCAATTGTTAACCTTAAAACAAAATCTAGTAAATTTTTCTAAGGTTCTTTTTAATCCCTTTGTCTTGTTATTTTTAGAGCCCAAATTGAAATCTATTGAGTCCTAAAAGCTTGAAGTGATAAAATCCTTAAACTTGGAATTATAATTGCTTCCAAGAGTGTCTAAAGACACTTGATACAATAGAGAAATGATGTCATAAGAAGTTTTAGTTGTATTTCCTCCTCCCCTTTTTTGATTTCCTAACTTGTAAAAGTGCTCAATAATGTTAGATGAGATCAAGAAACAAAAGGATATAGGGGTTAGATGAATCATTAACCATAAAAACCCTAAAACTTAGACCAAGTTATAAAGTGATTTGACTTTAGACGTAAATTTGAAAATTTTAACTCATTAAAAGTTAAGAAACACCTACACCATTGGATAGCTTACGAAATTCTACCCCATTTCAAAATAAAGCTTCAAAAAGGACCTTCGTATGTCCAGGATATGGTCCTTTTAAAATTGACTCTAAAAGCGCTAAAACAGTGCTCATATGTGCTAAAACAGTTCTCAGAAGCCCTAAAACAGTCCTCAGAAGTGCCAAAACAGTGCTCAAAGCACCAAAAGAATGCTCAGATGCACCGAAAGAATGCTCAGAAGTGTCGAAAGAATGCTCAGAAGCACCAAAACAGTGCTCAGAAGTACCAAAACATGCTCAGAAGCGCTAAAACAGTTCTTAGAAGTGCTAAAACAGTGCCCATAAGCATTGAAACAGTGCCTAGAAGTGCTAAAACAGTGCTCAAAGCACCCAAACGGTGTCTAGATGTGTCGTAACAGAGTGCAGATGTGCTAGAAGATCTTGCAGATGTGTTGTAACAGCGACTAACAAACAAAACTGTTGAAAAATGACAAAATTTATGACGAAATTTATTAAAAAAATGTGTTAGATTTGTGATTCAATCCCTCCTTCTAGCACCAAATGTGAACCTAGATCCTATACCTGCAAGAAGACAACAAATAAACACATTAATAAGATCAAATGCAAGTTAGAATATAGATTCCTCAAGAAATCCATTTCAATGTAAGAGAAAAGGAATAAAATGAAGAGCACAATAAACTTGAAACAAAGATATTGAATCCTATTCTAAAACAAAGCAAACTCTTAATCTCTTGAGGGAGTTGGTGCCAATTTGATGTGAAAACTAGCCCTTTCCCAACTCCAATGGTGTGATGAAGATGATTTGATGAAGATTGTGATCCATTGAAAGAATAAAACTACCTAGCATTAAATTTTCTTTCATTTTCCTTAGAACTTGTGGCATTCTTATCAAAAAATTTACATTTCTCCTTTGGTTTTTCCAATTCTTTCTTCAACATGGCAACTTCTTGTTCCAACTTGTCACAATCTATCTCTTTTGCACTTGTTCTTTATTTCATTTTCAACTTGTTCAGCCTCTACAAGTTGAGTCCTTAAATCTTCAATGATTTTGTTAGATTCCTCCAAGATTTTTGTCATTTCCTTAATTTTTATTTCATTCTTGGTGACCTTCTTCTTCAATTTCTCATTATGTTTATATGCATAATGGATCTCTTCTTCAAGATCTACTTCTTCTTCTTCATTACATTCTCGATCAACTTATTTTCCTTCATGTTTTCTATTTGTTTCTTCCATGGCCATAAATATTATTTCTTCTTCATCATTTATTTTGCATTCATCACTCTATTCTTCTGAAGAGCTACTTTCTTTATTTGAATAAAATTTACTCTTGGAGTTTTTATTTTGTTTGTACTTGTGATTCTTCTTTTCTTTCTTCCTTGTGTATGTTTCTTCTTCTTCTTCACTACTTTTACTATCATTTTGAGGACATTTAGAAGCATAATGTCCAACTTTTCCACAATTGAAACATTTAAAAGGAAAATTTCCTTTATACTTTCCATTTCCTTTCTTTAGCTTTCTCATGAAATAAGCCTCTACCTCATCACTGCTTGCATTCTCGCTTGATACATAATGCTTGGTTTTGTCTTTCTTGGATGCTTTGAAGGAAATATATTTTTGTGGTGTTCTCAATTCAATTCTCATTTCATAAGCAACAAGAATCCCATGTACTTCATCTTTTGTCAATTTGTCTAGATTTTCCAATTCTTCTAATGCCGACACCTTGGAATCAAATCTCGTAGATAATGATATTAATATCTTATTATCAATGAATGCATCATCAACATCTTCACCAAGTCCTCTCATAATATTTACAATTTCATGAACACCAAGAAAATATGATGCTATTTCCTCATCTTCTTTCATTTTAAGGATTTCAAACTTCCTTCGATGAGTTTGTAACTTTTCTTTCTTCACTTTGGCATCTCCTTCATAAATATTTTGAAGTTTGACCCATATTTCTTTTATTGACTTGCAATGCATGACTTTTGTGAACTCATAATCTATTAAGCTACAATGAAGAGCATGCTTGGCTTTAGCATTATTTTCAATTAAATTTCTTTCTAGCTTGATCCATTAGAGGGGTTGATGGAGGTGTATAACCATCTACTACATATTGCCAAACATCAAACCCAAGAGCATTCAAATAAGCTTCCATCTTAATACTCCAAAATGCATAATTAGTCCCATAAAAAATGGGTGCCTTGACTATATTATTATCTACAATGTGTACTCTTTAGGATCTCCCTTCAAGTGGTTAGGCTCTCACAAAAGGGATTGGCTCTAATACCAATTGAAGAGCACAAAAATATACTGAGAGGGGGGGTGAATTAGTATATTAACAAATTTTTACCCTCTCAACTTTAATCAACTTTAAACTCTAACACAATATCAACCATGCAAGAATATAACAATATGAAAAAGTTGACACCAAGATCTTACATGGAAACCCTTATGGGAGAAAACCATGGTACAAATGGTGTACTTTATGAATTATATAATTTTTACAATGAATGTAGGAACCAACCTACTTGAATCACCAACTTTCACAATTTAGTAGGCACCAACCCACAAGGAGCACAAACTCATATCTCTGATTTAGTAGGCACAAACCTACAAGGAGCACCAACTCCTAAAGTTCGTAGACACCAATCTACTGGAGGCACCAACCCCCACTTTCCAAGCACCAACTTAGCAAAAATAATAACTTAAAGAACAATGTTCCACCTTCAATGTTGCTTCTTCAATGGATGATGGATAATTCTACTCAAATATATTTCTTTCAAATCAGATCTGAATCACACTATGTTCTTCCTTTCAAATTTCATCCAACATATGCACAACTTCTTTTCTCAAATCTGATTAAAATTATGATTACTTTCTTTCTTCAAATCTGATCCAAACTATGTGCCACTTCTTAACACAAAACTAGTCATAATCATAGCATCACCTTCTCATAACTTTATGCCTTGAGATCTGCCCAAATTTTACCATAGAGTCTTCACAAATATGCTCATACACTCTTCACAATTCCTTCATGAAATCTGAAAATATACTCCTTAATATCTATTCTACTAACTATAAGGAAAGCTTAAGGTGTGGAAAAAACTCTCCTAATGTCAAAACTTAGTGAAGAATGCAGATATGTCTTTAAATTTCACAATTACAATTTATTAAGATGCACATGAAAAGAATAACAAAAAAAAGAGATAAATACTGTGATGCCCAAAATCACACTAGGGCAAAACACAACTAACAATTTTTTTTTTTTGAAGGTAAGACATTAACCACTTGTTAAATGCTTTAATGTGTTGCACTTGTTAACTAGCTACATGCATTTAATGACATTGCCCAAGTAATGACATCATCAACATGAAGCCCGGGAATGAGGAGTGAATATTTAAACAAGTGGGTGAAGGTGGAGACCATCCCATACAAATACAAAATTGACAAATACAAATTTATAAAATTTACATTAACATCAAATTCAAATTTCAAAGACGTAAATATTTATAATTTATTCTAATTACAAAACTTTAATATTCATTTATTTATACATTTATTTAATCTACTTACCAAATAAAAGAAATTAAAAGAATAAGAATAAAGGATTTAAATAAACCTCCCTCCTTTTAGAAAGGAGTACTATAATACTAATAATAATTATTATTATTTTTACTCCCTTTTAAATTTTAAATTAATATTCTTACCCTCCTCTCTTAATTCTTTTAATCTACGTAACCCCCTTTTTTTTTTCTTACATTTACTTTTCTCTCTTTTTAGACTTATTTGAAAATTTAAAGATATTATATTTTGTCTTTTCTCTACTAATATTATCTTAAGTGAATGACTTTACACTTCAACATATTTTTATGGCATGATTTAAATGGCCATGTATATTTCTTTTTCTCCCACGATTTACTTTCTCCCCACGTAAAGGACCACAGTATTATGAGTATGCATTCATTTTTAAAACCCAAACCATACTTGAATTTTCAATGACGTGGGCATCAAACGTGGGTAGGCGAGGATGGTCCATCCGGCATTTGCTTAAGTTAGCTCCCTATATGAAAAAAAGTTGTTATCACCAGCTCTCATTTCCATGTTCTTTAATCCAAAAAGGCTAGTGGATTATAAACTCCACCAAATAAACTGATTGCGTCCATTTTGAAAATGGAGATAAAGCACCACTCTCTTGCATGGTGGTTAAAACAAAATATCATTTCTTTATTATTTTTTTAACTCAAATTATTCACGTATTACACACCATTTGTTATGGGTTTGGTCCCCAACTAAAGGATGAGATCATGAAAATCACGCCCGTGTAGATGCAAAATGAGTGCAGGGCAGAGAGCATGATTCAAGGCCTCTGTTGTTTTTTTGTTGGGTGACTGTAATGGCCTTGTCAGCTTGAGCATCAAATGCAGCAAGGACGTCACTACAATGATTCATGGGCTTGGATTTTGGTCAAGTCATTCCCATAAGCAGGGATTATTAGGGAAATAAGATTGGAAAGTCGTGTGTCGTTCCAATTACAGTGACGGGTAAATGTGGGTCATTGGGTATCATTCCTCAACCTTCAAGATCTTCCATAAACCCTAGAATGTCAACCTAATCGTTATGTTTTCAAACCCTTATTTTTTTTTCATCTTCACTTCCTTTGCAGGTGCATGGCGACGACGGTTGGATCTACAACCATCGATTTCTCTCTGGTTCAAACATCTCTCTACCTATTTGCCTATCATGAGTAGGTTGATATAAGAATGCAAGATTACTGTTATAGTTATTTTTCGTTTGTCGATAAATTTTGAAAATAAAATAAAAATCAACAACAATGAATGTCTATAGGCAGTCGGCGAGTGAGGATTCTAAGGCCAACAAATGTCCACAATTCACGCCATAGTTTTCAGTTGGCAATGAATGATTGGCATGTTGATAATATATTTATTTTTCAACTAACAAGCAACTTTGTATTAGATGATACGAGTAGAACCTTACAATTTGCATGGGTCCCTCTGAGGGTATAATATGCAAATGAAACATTCAGTTTTAGATTTAGTTACGGATTGCAATGGTGTTGTAGTTTCTCCCACCTGCAATGTATATCTTAATAAAAGGTTGTGTACCTATCGAGTCATAGATTGGTATACTAGTTACCTCCCATGAGAATGATATTTGTATGAGGAAGGCAAAGATCAATCATCTAAAGGGGATAAACTATCGAACCTTGTCTGCAACATAGACATATATATGCATGGGTGGTTACTAAAATGTTGTATGCAACTACTTTCTACCCTGCTACTTTTAAAACAAAAGTTGTATTTGATTTCAAACAAGAAAAGAGAAAGGTACCATGTTTTACACTATACAATATCTGAAAACATTTCAATAACTACAAGAAACATATTACACACAAAATCTTATTTTTTGTGTTGTGTAGACGTTATGATTGGACCCCATATTTAGATAGCAAATGCAACGTTCTGTTCTACCATTTCCTACTTACTTGCAGTAACTCGAAACATACAGTCTTATGTTAAGTAAGCCTAGTAATGAAAACTAGTTTCTCCATCTATTTTGTGAACAGAGTATGGTACAGTAATTCCTTTAAACTTTAAGCTGATCTACACAGGCTAAAGCGCAATTTTTAATTTTATTTCTCTAAAAAGGAAAACTAAATATTTTCTCTCACAATATACCACACAAAATTTACCCTTGTTCATTAAATTTTATTTGCTTGAATGAAAAGAAAACATCACATAGATCCAATATCATCATATATTATTTTCACAAACATAAGGACATAAAAATAAATTTTATTACAGAAATGTAAATAATCTAATGTCATTTTCTTTCACTATAACACTGTTTTCTACAACATATTTGAACAAAGTTTCTCTTCCTTTTGGGACAGTGGTTTTTAGCTATTCCTTACAGCAACTTTAAGGAAACAATGTATGAACTGATTTACATTAAATAATAACATATCCATTTTTCTCACATCATTTAACTACAAATTTCTTTTGCTTGCTTACAAACACACATTTACAATATTTCTCATTGGCTTATTCACAACAACAAGCATTCTAGAGGTAAGTTCCTCTTGAAACTCTACAATAATAACATTCCTCCATACACCGTAGGTACTCTTAAAACTACAAACTCCTCAACCTGCAACTACACAATACATACAACTTTTTCCATAGGCCATGGGTGCTCACCTCACAACCTTTGGTTGGAAAACCAACCACCCCCGAGCTAGGAGGCACCTTGGGAATTGGGTACATTCATGCAAGCCAAATACATTTAACACGCAAAATACACACCCACCTAAGAGTATTTTCACATAACAAAGAGTTCATTATGAACCCAAAACAGGGAATGGAGGTGGACTATGCGCTCCATTTTGAGGACCCAAAAGTAATATCATGAATAAAAAAAATTCACCAAGTTTTCAACCCTTCATTGCAAACCCTTCCTCCACCTCTCCTTATCCACCCAACCATTCTTCACATTACACAACACATAGGGGTATTCATACCCATCTTCTAAACCTCTCCTTTTAAAGGAGGAATAACTTGTCCCCATGGAGGTTCCTACTCCAACCATCCCCAAACTTGGGATTCTCTTCTCAAATTTGGGTGAGCCTATCCCATTACAACCCTTTTCCCCAGCAATATACACAAAAACAAACAAAATTTAAAGGTAGCATTTCAAAACACACAAATAGATGTACATAGCTTACAAGTTTAAAACAACATAAGCAAATGGGTGTGGTGATCCTACCTCAATCCTTGAAGCTTTGGAAAGAAGTGGTGAGGGTGAGCACAACTCCTTCTCCAAGCTTGCCTTCCAATCTTTCAAGCCAAATCCAAGAGATCCCAAAAAAAAATCACAACTCCCAAAACAAAGAATGCCAAAAAAGAACCCCCAAATCCCTTGTTCTTAGTTTTTCTTATAGAATTCAAGTTTAAATTTCTTTTAAATGGGGAAGTGACATTTGTCACTCACCCATTCACCCTCCCAAGCACATTCACCCATGTGTGCTCACATGTGTGAGAACTTGGGGTACTTCCAAGACAACATAGAGAAGTGGGATTGGAAAGGGACTAGTCCTCATCCCACTTCTCAAAACCTTATTTTCGCCAAACTTCTTTAAGGCCTCAAAAAGGGTGCCCAATCATGAAACTAACTCAAAACTATAGACTGAAAAGGTACCTAACCCATAGGTACTTGACCTAGGGACCTTAAATCAATAAAAACACTTAAAAAACTCAACTTTTCAACCCCCAAAAAGTGCCCTAAAGATCAAATCCGAGTTTGTCCACCCTCACCACTTAAATGGATTGGCATGGAAATTAAAACCAATTTACAAACATGCACAAATAACATCACAATAAAAAATACATCACATAATGGAACTATAGTCCCTCCATATGGACTATAGCTCGGCTTCACTAGTAAATTCACTCAGGGTTCCCAAAGGTTACTTCCAATTTCCATTGGCCATGGAAAGTGTACCGGCACACTCGATGCACACGTTAATCCATCTAATAAATCATGTATCAAAACAATCGAATCACCACTTCATATATGCAAGTTTCCATCCAAATAATTCATATATCAAAACAATTGAAATACCATTTCATAAACACAAGTTTCACAATTTCACATAGCATATATATCTCATATCATAATTGGAAAAATCACTAATCACCTATCATATCCAGATCTTTTTTCCTTAATTTTCAATTTCATCAAATTATAACATGGTTTATTCACAACACATATTTCATTTGTTCATCATTTCAAAATTCAAATTGAGCAACCACAATAACTAGCATAATTTAGATCAACCATCATAGTCATCTAACTAAGCATGTAGCATCATAATCAAATCATCATAAGAACTTGAATGTATAAATACCATAATCAAATCATCATAAGAACTCAAATGTCTAAGTATCATGTCATCAAAAGTATCTCTAAGCATAATCAATAACCACAACTCAAAATAATCTAAATACTAGGTGCATCATAGGTTTAGGCCTCACATCCTCCCCCTCTAGGAATGAACTTCCTCCAGGAAGTTCTCAAAGAGGTGGGGATATAAAGTCCTTAATTGTGAGGCATCCTCCCAAGTGGCTGTAGCCTCATCATATCGATCCCATTGGACCCTAACTTGGTCCAGCTCTCGACATCGAAGGGCCAATGTCTGTCAAGCCAAAATGTGGATGGGCTCCAAGGATAGTTGTCCGTTTGAATCCACCTGCAAGGAATCCCAATCCAAAACATGAGAATCATCGTGCACATAACGTCACAATACAGATACATGAAACACATTGTGAATACGTGATAGGATAGGCGGCAAGGCTAGACAATAAGCTACAGAACCTATCCATTCCAAGATCTCAAATGGACCAAAAAATCGAGGTGCAAGCTTAGAGCCCTTTCCATAACGGATTGGACTCTTGTGCGGACACACTCTCAAGAATACACGATCTCCTACTGAAAAACTCCGATCAACCCTCTTAGCATCGACATACTTTTTCTGTCGATCATGTGCCTCTCGAAGGCGTTGGCTGATCAAATCCACCTGCTGCTCCATATCATGTATCATCTCTGGACCAATTGCCACTCTATCCTCTATACGATCCCAACTCAAAGGAGTCCTGCATGGTCTACCGTACAAGGCTTGATAAGGTGGCATACCCAAGGAACTATGATGTCCATTATTATAGGAAAAATCAACCAAATACAAGTACTCCTCCCATCGAGAAGGATGATCCATCACATACATGCGTAACATGTCTTCTAACACTTGATTAACCCTCTCTGTTTTCCCATCTGTCTCGGGATGGTAAGCCGAACTGAAGTTGAGCTGGGTGCCTAATGCCTTCTGAAACGAAGTCTAAAATAAGGATGTGAAAAGTGAATCTCTATCTAAAATGATCCTCCGAGGGACTCCGTGTAATCTGACAATATCATCAAGAAATACCCTCGCAACTGCTAGTGTTGTATATGTCATACGTACGGGTGAGAAATGGGCCACTTTGGTCAACTTGTCAATAGTCACCATGATGGCATCATGACGACGTGAAGACAAGGGTAGACCAACAATAAAATCCATCGAAATGGTGTCCCATTTCCACTCAGGAATATCATGCAGGTACAATAATCCTGCTGGATGTTGGTGCTCTGCCTTGACTCTCTGACACTCAAGGCATCGAGTCACAAACTTTGTAATGTCACGTCGCATCCCTACCCAATGGTATAACTGTCGAAGGTCTGGATGCATCTTCTTCACTCCTGGATGTGCTGCGTATAGTGCCCTGTGTGCCTTTGATAAGATGAATGTACGAAGATCACCAATGTTAGGTACATAGATATGACCTTTGTGTCACAACCCATCTGCCTCCAATGTGTACCCTATAAACTTTCCCTTGAGGGCTCTCTGTGACTATAATTCCTGTTGTACCTCTCTATACCACTCATCCTCTACTAAGTGTTGAAGGATGCGTCCCCTCAAATCTATGCCTAATGACATGGATGATAACTCATGTCTCCTCCTACTCAATGCATCTGCTACCACGTTCTCCTTCCCTTTGATGTAATGGAAATCAAAGTTATACTCACAAAGAAACTCCATCCAACACCTTTGACGTGCATTTAGATTAGGTTGTGTGAAGATATACTATAGGCTCTGATGATCTGAATGTAGCTCAAAGTGGTGTCCTAAGAGAAAGTGTCTCCAACGGACTAATGCATGAACTACTGATGCCAACTCTAAGTCATGAGTAGGGTAGTTCAACTCATGGGGTTTGAGTTTTTGTGACTCATACGCGATCACTCTACCCTCCTGCATAAGCACTGCACCTAAACCATCCAATGAGGCATCAATATATACCATGAAATTTGCTGATGGATCTGATACTGCTAGGATAGGAGCGCTAGTAAGACGCTCCTTGAGGATCTGAAAGGCCCTCTCACACTGCTCTGTCCACTCAAACTTCTTCCCTTTTCATTGAAGAGAAGTAATCAGGTGTGTAATCCTGGAGAAACTCTCAACAAAGCATCAATAATAACCCACTAAGCCCATGAAACTCCTGACCTCTGTCATTGTAGTAGGTGCTGGCCACTCTATCATAGCTCTAATCTTAGATGGATCTATAGAGATACCATCGCCTGATATAATGTGCCCAAGATAATGAACCTCTGAACGAAAGAAGGCACACTTAGACAAGCTACCATACAACTGATGCTCTCTCAAACACTGCAGGACCTATTGTAGATGCTCCTCATGCTCCTCCTCTGAGTGTGAATATACCAAAATGTCATCCAAGAACACTATCACAAATTGATCTAGAAAGGTACGGAATACCCCATTCATGAGACTCATGAACACTACAGGGGCATTCGTCAAACCGAATGGTACCACCGTAAACTCATAATGACCATACCTAGTCCTAAAAGTAGTCTTATGTATATCTACATCTGAAATCCGCAACTGATGATATCCAGACTTGAGGTCAATTTTAGAGAACACTCTAGCACCCTGAAGTTAGTCGAATAGATCATCGATCCTTGGAAGAGGGTAACAATTCTTGATCATCACCTTCTTTAACTGTCTGTAGTCCACACAAAGTCAAAGGGATCCATCCTTCTTCTTAATGAAGATGATAGGAGCACCCCAAGGTGAGACACTCAGACGGATATGACCCTTCTCTAACAACTCCTCCAACTGTAATTTGAGTTCACTAAGCTCATGTGTGGTCATCCTGTATGGTGCACATGATATTGGCTCAACTTCTGGTACCAAGTCTATGTGAAAATCAATCTCCTGCCGAGGTGGCATACCTGGTAACTCTAAAGGGAACACATCTGCAAACTCCCTAAGGATGGGATGATCATCCAAAGATGTCTCTAACTCCTCCTCAGTCCTATCACCGATGGTAATGGTGAATAACTGACATCCCTTTCGCATACACCGCTTAAGCTGCATAGCGGATATCATGCGAAGAGATATGGGCCTTTGTACTCCTAAAATCTCCACTAATGTACCATGGTCATCTACACACTCAACTTCTTTATGACAACAGTCTACCTTAGCTCGATGAGCGTCAAGCCAATCCATACCCAAGACTACCCCATAGGAGCCTAATGGAGTAACACAAAGATCCACTAAAGTAGTCCAATCTCCTAGTTGTAGTGGACAATCTCTGACCAATGAATCTACGAGAACCTTAGCTCTTGAAGCTAACTCAACCTCCCACCTATCATTCTGCCTAGATGCCACTAGCCTACTACGCTCCACTATAGATGGGGAAATAAAAGAATCAAATGCTCCAGAATCAAACAAAATAGAAACATGAATATTACCAATCATACCTGGTGTCTCAATGACAGTGGCCTGGTGCTCAGCTTGGCAGTTCTCGACTGCCGCAAAAACTCTATGGGACTTTACCACATCTCCCACTATCTGCTCAGAACCTCCTATCTGTTGTCCTCTAGTTGCAGGTCCCTGAGGGAAATCCCTAGCTAGGTGTCCCACTGCACCACATACATAACAAGGGCCTCGAGTATACACCTGAACCGACTGTGTCCTACTAGGCTGTTGTCCCCCAGTCCTACTAGAACCACTAAATCCCCCATGGGAGGACTACTATGAATGTGCTAGAGTGACACCCCGTGTCTATCGATGCTGATCACATTGAGGACCCTATGGCTGCCATGGCCTGAAGTGGCCACCCTGTGAGCTCCATTGAGGCCTAGGCCTCTATCTCTACTGCTGCTACTACTACGGTGGTCTAGGTGGCCCAACTTGAGGCCTAAATCCTCCCTTCAAAGGAAGGGGAGGTCGTCGAAAGCTATGTGACTGTGGAGTGTGGTTGCGATTCTGAAACCACTCTCGTGCATCCTGAGATTTCCCTTGAATCTCCTCTACTATAAGGGCCTTCTCCATAGCAACCCGAAGGTTCTCTGGATTGGCCATGCGAACTAGTCCTGATATACTTGCATTTAGGCCCCTAATGAAATAGTTGACGAGAAGCTTCTCATCATGCAGATAATCCACATATGGTAGTAGCTCCAAAAATCTGCTCTCGTACTGAGCTACTGATAAACCCCTCTGATGTAGGTCATGGAACTCATCAATACGACACTGTCTAAAATGTTCAGATAAGTAGTGTGCTCGAAAACGCTCTAAGAATGTCTCCCAAGTGAGAGTATCTAAAGATAGGTGGTGTTTGCACTCCTCCTGGCACCACCACATAGATGCTAAACCTTGAAGCAATAGTATCGCAACACGTGCTTTTAGATTGCTTTCATAAGCATGCAATCCCATGCACCTCTCAAGGCTAAGAAGCCAAGACTCAGCCTCTACTCCATCCGTGGATCCCTCAAAATTAGGTGGTTTTAATCTCAACAACTCATGAATCTGATAGCCTAGATCTTGATATGCTCTACCCTCATCTAGTACCTCAGGATGGGGAACCTGTGGTGGAGGATCTAAATGGACTGATCCCCTCTCTCCCTCATCATTGTACTCCTCAAGAATGCGAGGGGGACTTCTGCTATGCTCTCTATGCTCTAACCTATGTACCTCAGTTGATTGTTGTGTCTGGTCTGGTCTAGGGCCCTCCTCTGCCGCTGGTAGACGAGCGTGAATAACCCCAATCAAATCCTCTAATGCATGGAGGATTTGGGAATTAAGATTATGTGAAGGCTCATGTTGTGGTACCTCTGGAACATGTGGGGCTACTGGTGGTGACTCAGCTCACTCTTGCCCCGCACCACATCCGTGCCCACGAACCTTTCACAATCGAGCTGGCATCCTACATGATAATGTCATAACACATATTAACATGGTGAACACAAGTGCCCAGAGTTCCCAATGTTGGAACCTAGGCTCTAATACCAAAAATGTAATGCCAAAAATCACACTAGGGAAAAACACAACTAACAATTTTTTTTTTTGAAGGTAAGACATTAACCACTCATTAAATGCTTTAATGTGTTGCACTCGTTAACTAGCTACATGCATTGAATGACGTTGCCCAAGTAATGACATCATCGACATGAAGCCCGGGAGTGGGGAGTGAATATTTAAACAAGTGGGTGAAGGTGGAGACCATCCCACACAAATACAAAATTGACAAATACAAATTTATAAAAATTACATTAACATCAAATTCAAATTTCAAAGACATAAATATTTATAATTTATTCTAATTACAAAACTTTAATATTCATTTATTTATACATTTATTTAATCTACTTACCAAATAAAAGAAATTAAAAGAATAAGAATAAAGGATTTAAATAAACCTCCCTCCTTTTAGAAAGGAGTACTATAATACTAATAATTATTATTATTATTTTTACCCCCTTTTAAATTTTAAATTAATATTCTTACCCTACTCTCTTAATTCTTTTAATCTACGTAACCCTTTTTTTTTCTTACATTTACTTTTCTCTCTTTTTAGACTTATTTGAAAATTTAAAGATATTATATTTTGTCTTTTCTCTACTAATATTATCTTAAGTGAATGACTTTACACTTGGACATATTTTTATGGCATGATTTAAATGGCCATGTATATTTCTTTTTCTCCCACGATTTACTTTCTCCCCACGTAAAGGACCACATTATTATGAGTATGCATTCATTTTTAAAACCCAAACCATACTTGAATTTTCAATGACGTGGGCATCAAACGTGGGTAGGCGAGGATGGTCCATCCGGCATTTGTTTAAGTTAGCTCCCTATAAAAAAAAGTCATTATCACCAGCTCTCATTCCCATGTTCTTTAATCCAAAAAGGCTCATGGATTATAAATTCCACCAAATAAACTGATCGTGTCCATTTTGAAAATGGAGATAAAGCGCCACTCTCTTGCATGGTGGTCAAAACAAAATATCGTTTCTTTATTATTTCTTTAACTCAGACTCTTCATGTATTACACACCATTTGTTATGGGTTTGGTCCCCAGCTGAAGGACAAGATCATGAAAATCACGCCCGTGTAGAAGCAAAACGAGTGTAGGGTAGAGAGCATGATTCAAGGCCTCTATTGTTTTTTTGTTGGGTGACTGTAATGGCCTTGTCAGCTTGAGTGTCAAATGCAACAAGGACGTCACTACAACGATTCATGGGCTTGGATTTTGGTCAAGTCATTCCCATAAGGAGGGATTATTAGCGAAATAAGATTGGAAAGTCAAGTGTCATTCCGGTTACAGTGACGGGTAAATGTGGGTCATTGGGTATCATTCCTCAGCCTTCAAGATCTTCCATAAACCCTAGAATGTCAACCTAATCGTTATGTTTTCAAACCCTTATTATTTTTTTCATCTTCACTTCCTTTGCAGGTGCATGGCGACGACAGTTGGATCTGCAACCATCGATTTCTCTTTGGTTCAAACATCTCTCTACCTATTCACCTATCATGAGCAAGTTGATATAAGAATGCAAAATTACTGTTATATATATTTTCATTTGTGGATAAATTTTAAAAATAAAATAAAAATCAACAACAATGAATGTCTATAGGCAGTCGGCGAGTGAGGATTCAGAGGCCAACAACTGTCCACAGTTCATGCCATAGTTTTTAGTTGGCAATGAATGATTTGCATGTTGATAATATATTTATTTTTCAACTAACAAGCAACTTTGTATTAGATGATACGAGTAGAACCCTACAATTTGCATGGGTCCCTGTGAGGGTATAATATGCAAATGAAACATTCAGTTTTAGATTTAGTTACGGATTGCAATGGTGTTGTAGTTTCTCCCACCTGTAATGTATATCTTAATAAAAGGCTATGTACCTATTGAGTCATAGATTGGTATACTAGTTACCTCGCGTGAGGATGATATTTGTATCAAGAAGGAAAAGATCAACCATCTAAAGGGGATAAAGTATCGAACATTGTCTGCAACATAGACATATATATGCATGGGTGGTTACTAAAATGTTGTATGCAACTACTTTCTACCCTGCTACTTTTAAAACAAAAGTTGTATTTGATTTCAAACAAGAAAAGAGAAAGGTACCATGTTTTACACTATACAATATCTGAAAACATTTCAATAACTACAAGAAACATATTACACAAAAAATCTTATTTTCTCTATTGTGTAGACATTATGATTGGACCCCATATTTAGATAGCAAATGCAACGTTCTGTTCTACCATTTCCTACTTGCAGTAACTCGAAACATACAGTCTTATGTTAAGTAAGCCTAGTAACGAAAACTGGTTTCTCCATCTATTTTGTAAACAGAGTATGGTACAGTTATTCCTTTAAACTTTAAGCTGATCTACACAAGGTAAAGCACAATTTTTAATTTTATTTCTCTAAAAAGGAAAACTACATATTTTCTCTCACAATATACCACACAAAATTTACCCTTGCTCATTAAATTTTATTTGCTTGAATGAAAAGAAAACATCACATAGATCCAATATCATCATATATTATTTTCACAAACATAAGGACATAAAAATAAATTTTATTACAGAAACGTAAATAATCTAATGTCATTTTCTTTCACTATAACACTGTTTTCTACAACATATTTGAACAAAGTTTCTCTTCCTTTTGGGACAGTGGTTTTTAGCTATTCCTTACAGCAACTTTAAGGAAACAATGTATGAACTGATTTACATTAAATAATAACATATCCATTTTTCTCACATCATTTAACTACAAATTTCTTTTGCTTGCTTACAAACACACATTTACAATATTTCTCATTGGCTTATTCACAACAACAAGCATTCTAGAGGTAAGTTCCTCTTGAAACTCTACAATAATAACATTCCTCCATACACCGTAGGTACTCTTAAAACTACAAACTCCTCAACCTGCAACTACACAATACATACAACTTTTTCCATAGGCCATGGGTGCTCACCTCACAACCTTTGGTTGGAAAACCAACCACCCCCGAGCTAGGAGGCACCTTGGGAACCGGGTACATTCATGCAAGCCAAATACATTTAACACGCAAAATACACACCCACCTAAGAGTATTTTCACATAACAAAGAGTTCATTATGAACCCAAAACGGGGAATGGAGGTGGACTACGCGCTCCATTTTGAGGACCCAAAAGTAATGTCATGAATAAAAAAAAGTCACCAAGTTTTCAACCCTTCATTGCAAACCCTTCCTCCACCTCTCCTTATCCACCCAACCATTCTTCACATTACACAACACATAGGGGTACTCATACCCATCTTCTAAACCTCTCCTTTTAAAGGAGGAATAACTTGTCCCCATGGAGGTTCCTACTCCAACCATCCCCAAACTGGGGATGCTCTTCCGAAGTTTGGGTGAGCCTATCCCATTACAACCCTTTCCCCCATCAATGTACACAAAAACAAACAAAATTTAAAGGTAGCAATTCAAAACACACAAATAGATGTACATAGCTTACAAGTTTAAAACAACATAAGCAAATGGGTGTGGTGATCCTACCTCAATCCTTGAAGCTTTGGAAAGAAGTGGTGAGGGTGAACACAACTCCTTCTCCAAGCTTGCCTTCCAATCTTTCAAGCCAAATCCAAGAGCTCCCAAAAAAAAATCACAACTCCCAAAACAAAGAATGCCAAAAGAGAACCCCCAAAACCCTTGTTCTTAATTTTTCTTATAGAATTCAAGTTTAAATTTCTTTTAAATAGGGAAGTGACACTTGTCACTCACCCATTCACCCTCCCAAGCACATTCACCCATGTGTTCTCTCACATGTGTGAGAACTTGGGGGACTTCCAAGACAACATAGAGAAGTGGGAGTGGAAAGGGACTTGTCCCCATCCCACTTCTCAAAACCTTATTTTCGCCAAACTTCTTTAAGGCCTCAAAAAGGGTGCCTAATCATGAAACTAACTCAAAATTATATACTGAAAAGGTACCTAACCCATAGGTACTTGACTTAGGGACCTTAAATCAATAAAAAACACTTTAAAAACTCAACTTTTCAACCCCCAAAAAGTGCCCTAAAGATCAAATCCGAGTTTTTCCACTTGGGTGGACAACTCACCACTTAAATGGATTGGCATGGAAATTAAAACCAATTTACAAACATGCACAAATAAAATCACAATAAAAAATACATCACATAATGGAACTATAGTCCCTCCATATGGACTATAGCTCGGCTTCACTAGTAAATTCACTCAGGGTTCCCAAAGGTTACCTCCAATTTCCATTTGCCATGGAAAGTGTACCCGCACACTTGATGCACACGTTAATCCATCTAATAAATCATGTATCAAAACAATCGAATCACCACTTCACATACGCAAGTTTCCATCCAAATAATTCATATATCAAAACAATTGAAACACCATTTCATAAACACGAGTTTCACAATTTCACATAGCATATATATCTCATATCATAACTGTAAAAATCACTAATCACCTATCATATCCAAATCATTTTTCCTTAATTTTCAATTTCATCAAATTATAACATGGTTTATTCACAACACATATTTCATTTGTTCATCATTTCAAAATTCAAAATGAGCAACCACAATAACTAGCATAATTTAGGTCAACCATCATAGTCATCTAACTAAGCATGTAGCATCATAATCAAATCATCATAAGAACTTGAATGTCTAAATACCATAATCAAATCATCATAAGAACTCAAATGTCTAAGTATCATGTCATCAAAAGTATCTCTAAGCATAATCAATAACCACAACTCAAAATAATCTAAATACTAGGTGCATCATAGGTGTAGGCCTCACAAATACATACACAATTAGACACCAGATTTACGTGGGAAAATCCTTACGGGAAGAAAACCCACACACCAAAGAAATATCACTGGTATTATAGTAATTTAAATTACATACAAGTTACATACTCTCCTTTCAGATGTCAATTTTACAATAGCAACATTTCCTTGATCAACCTTGTACAAAACATCACTGTTACAATGCTCTCCAAAAGCATACAGTGAAATTCACACACTAATCAATCCTTGTCCAATCGAACAACTCTACCACCATCTGGACTGTTCATCATCCGACCATTACAGAGAATTCTATTTTGTTCACAGTTTACAATCGATCTGTTGATCTCCCACAAGAGAACAGTCACAACAATCCAACTATAAATGGTTTAAATTCTGCTTCTCTCATTGGTTCAAAACAAACCACGTAGGATAGTTGTTTAGAAAAAATTCTTCAACTGCATCACATATTAGTGAGACACTAGACCGTGTCTCACTGATGCCAAACTACCCATTGAACATTGCACACTGCACAGTCTTCTACTGGTCTATCACTCAGACTTGGTGAAGTTTTCCGGATCACAAGACCTTCGGTATGACCAACACAATCGATGAAAAACTAGGATGTCATATCAATAGTTCAAGTCTCCATGATGTCCCAAAGAACACCAAGACCATGTACATTGGCAAGAGTCACACCAATGTTCATCAGGAGCAGATCCATCAGAAAGAGTAATATTATCAGTGTCAGATTATAAAGTCACATCAATAGTTCAAGTCACCCTGATGCATCTATCGGAAAGAGTCTCCTCGACAATCTCTTCGACTAGACTTCCACTATCGTCAAGAGATTGAGAACTTGTACTGACCATTCAAGTCACACTGAAAATGACCATTGACAAGAGTCTCCCTGAAGAATTCTTATCAGTAGGATAGATCACAAGTCACACCGACGTCAGCCAGACTTCTACTGTTGAAATGAGTTTGGAATTTCATTATGATAGTTCAAGTCATACTAATGACTTTCGTCGACAAGATAGGTCCTAGGTCACATCGATCTAATCCCTTCAAGACTTTAGAACACAGTTGCTTGTCGGCAAGACATTCCAAGGGTCTCACCAATTTTTCTCTTTCAGGAGTTCCATGTCAGTAAGTTTGAGGCACATTTTCCAACAACCTCCCACCTGACGAAGATCTTACTGACACCTCCAAAGCATCTTGAAATTACTGAAATTCATGGGCTGGTCAAGGCCCATCGAACTAGCACACCACCTGTACTTGTCTGTGCTCACTAGTTTTGTCAATGCATTTACAACATTTTCCAGAGTATCCACTTTTTCTAAAGACCTTTGCATCCTCCACCATATCTTATACAAAGTGATACTGCACATCAATATGTTTTGTCCTAGCATGGAAAGTAGGATTTTTCACCAAGCAAATAGCACTTTGACTGTGACAACAAATTGTAAGTTTCCTTGCACTAAACCCAATGTCAAGACATAAATGTTTAAGCCATACAACTTCTTTGCAGGCATGTGTTGCTTCCATGTATTCTTCCTCCATAGTGGACAAAGAGACTACAGCCTATAGCTTGCTCATCCAACTAATTGCACCCCAATTCACTAAGAAAATGTATCCACCGGTGGATCTTCTACTATCAATGTCCCCTACCCAATCAGAATCCACATAGCCTCGAATGCTGATAGATCCCTATGAATTAGATGAGTTATCATGATAACACAAAGCGTACTAAGATGTACCTTTCAAATATCTAAAAACTCTTTTCACAGCATCCCAATGTAGTCTTCTAAGATTTGACATAAATCTACTTAGTACTCCCACTGCTTGGGAAATGTTTGGCCTTGTACAAACCATTGCATACATTAAACTTCCAATTGCACTAGCATAAGGCACTTTGGTCATGTCCTCCATCTCAGTAGGAGATTTTGGACAATCTTCAATAGATAACTTTGTTTCTTGCAAAACTAGAACAACTAGCTACTTGCAATCAGTCATACAAAATCTCTCCAGAACAGTGTTAATAAACTTACTTTGGTTGAGCCAAAGCTTTCTACTCTTTTTGTCCCTAGTTATTTCCATCCCCAGAATATAACTAGTTGCACTAAGATCTTTCATTTTGAACTTTGCAGACAACTGAAATTTTAGATTAGAAATCATAAACTTACTATTCCTAATGAATAACATATCATCCACATACAAGGAAATAATTAAAATACAATCATTTTCAATTTTTAAGTACACATAATGATCTAATTTTGATCTTACAAATCCCAATGACAAAACAAATGTGTCAAATTTTTGGTACCACATTCTAGGCGACTGTTTCAAACCATATAGATATTTCTTTAACTTGCAAATAAAATTTTCTTTACCTTTTTCCACAAAGTGCTCAGGCTGGGACATATAAATTTCTTCTTCAAGATCACCATGAAGAAATGTTCTCTTCACACCCATCTGTTCAATCTCTAAGTCATACATTGTTGCAAGTGACAAAATAAATCTGATAGATGTCAACTTAGCTATAGGAGAAAAAATTTCTCCATAATCAATTTCATCTACCTGGGAATAACCTTTCACAACCAGCCTCACTTTATACTTTTCAACACTGCCATCTAGACCTATTTTCTTTTTAAATACCCATGTGCAGCCAACAACTTTTCTGCCTTTAGGCAAGGGCACCAAATTCCAAGTGTCATTCTTTTCTAATGATGCCATTTCTACATTCATGGCTTCCAACCAAGAGTTTGAATCAAACATTCTAATTTCCTCCTTAATAGTCATAGGCTCATCAATGCTAGTAATTAAAGCATAGGTACAAGTAGAATTTAACATAGAGAACCCATACCTATCAGGCTGCTTCCTTTCATGTGTAGACCTCCTCATGGGCTGAGGCTGAGGTTGTGGTTCTTCTTCGAAAATCTCAGAGCTGCTTGAGCTCTCCTCAGATTTAGGTACATTTTGAATTTTTAATTCCTCTTTATCTAGTGTGGGAGGAATTTCAACTACATCCCTTTTGTTTTCTGATTTTGTCTCTAACTGCAGATCCAAAGTATAAGGCTTCAGCTCACAAAAAAATAACACTTCTGCTGTACAAAACCTTCTCAGTCTCAAGATTCCAAAGCTTGTACCCTTTTATGCCAACACTATAGCCAATAAAAATACATTTAACAACCTTGTTCTCCAATTTAGATTTTTTTTCATTTGGCACATATGCATATGCCTCACAACCAAAGACTCAAATATGTCTTAGAGAGGGCTTCTTTCGAGACCATGCTTCCAAAGGTGTTTTATCAACAAGAGCAGAGTTAGTGGAATGATTTATTAAGTAACATGCTGTTGCAACTACCTCAGCCCAAAATTTCTCCTCCAAGCCAACACTGCTCAACATACTTCTTTCCCTTTCCATTATCATCCTGTTGAACCTTTCAACAACTTCGTTTTGCTGCGGAGTGTAGAGTGTAGTTTTATGTCTTTTAATTATATGATCTTTACAGTACCTTTCAAACTCATTAGAAAAAAACTCACTGCCATTGTCAGTCCTTAAACACTTTATTTTTCTTCTAGTTTGATTTTCCACAAGGTTCTTAAATTCCTTAAAATGACTAAACACTTCTGATTTACTTTTTTTAAAATACACAAATTCCTTCTCGAATAGTCATCAATAAAATAAACATAATATTTAGATTTTGATAACGAAGGAAGATTAACTGGACCACAAACATCAGAATGAATGTAATCGAGTATACTAGAAGATTTATGAGGAAAGGAATAAAAAAACATGGTGTCATTTTCCATATACACAATGTTCACAAAATTTGAATTCAAGGTTACAATCATCAAGCCCATCAACCAATTTTTTTTTCTTCAAGGTTCTTAAACCTTTTTCACCAATGTGGCCAAGCCTATGATGCCACAACATTGTTTTCTCAACTAGAAGCTTCATCTCTAAAGAACTATCTCCCATAGGAACTTCAATCTCCTCTATAAGAACAACCTTTTGTGACTTTGCAAAGACATTGTTACAATGAATAACAAGTGCATCCAGCTTGTACAGAGTACCAATTCAAGTACCCCTTGCCAACACCATCGAGCCTCTAGTCATCTTACAAACACCATTAAAGAAAGAGACCTATACACCAACATCATTCATCCTACTAACAGAAAGTAAATTTCAAGCCAGACCTGGTATATGCATTACATCATTGATTCATTTCATTCTTCCATCCAAGAACTAAATTCTAACTCTTCCACGACCAACTATTTCCAATGATGAATCACTTGCCAAATACACCTTTCCACCACCGTATTTTTCATACTTTGTGAACCAATCTCTATGAGATGTCATGTAGAAAGATGCTCCAAAATCAATTAGCCAAACATCATCTGATGCCTAAGTTGCCAAGGTTGCAATGAAGGCATCCACTTCACTCTAAGAAGAATCACTTTTAGAAGATTTCTTCTTCTTCTTCTTTTTATCCTCTTTGCAATCATTTTAGACATGACCAGGTTGCCCACAATTCTAGCACTTCACCTTGGACTTCTTTCCAATAGACTTTGATCTCCCTTATGATTTCGATCTGTATTTCTTGTCCTTCTTCTTACCTCTTTCTTTCGATCTACCTCATACAACAAGAGCCTCCTTTTCCATCTCAGAAGATTTCCTTCTCATTTCTTCTGATAGAAAAGAAGCAACAACATCTTCCATTTTGAAAGTGGATGTTGTACTCCCAATAGCCATCACCAAGTGATCCCAAGAATCTAGAAAATAACATGAAAATAGCATACAACGATCTTCTTCATCAATCTTCACACCCACAGATGCTAACTGAGAAATCAACATGTTAAAATCATTCAAATGATTAGCAACAGATGCTCCTTCCTACATTTTTAGAGAGTACAAATTCTTGCTTAAGAATAGCTTATTCACCAAGGACTTTCCCTGATAAATGTCTCCCAGTCTTTTCCATAAAGAAGATGCAGTCTTCTCTCCATGAATGTTTAGAAGAATTTTTTTTCCCAAATAGAGCCTTATCAACCCCTTTGATTTTTAATCTACGAGGTCCCAATCTTCTTGCTTCATGCCTGAAGGTTTTGTTCCAAACACAACAAGCCAAATATCATGATCAACTAATAGATCTTCCATTTTGAGTTTCCACAACTCAAAATTGCTGCCATTAAATTTCTCAATTTCAATATTTCCTAATGTACTTGGCATTGCCATCACAAATTGTAATTTAAATTACCAGACTTCTACAAGACTCCCACCGAACAAAATTGACACAAAAAACCCAACCTACGCACAAGGATAACACAACTAGCCAGGCTCTGATACCACTTGTAAGGAAAGATTAAGGTGCGGAACAAACTCTCATAATGTCAAAACTTAGAGAAGAATGTAGATACGCCTTTAAAAATTTTAATTACAGTTTATTAAGATGCACATTGAAAGAATAACATGACAAATAGATAAACACATACACAATTGGACACCAAATTTACGTGGGAAAACCCTTACAGGAGAAAAACCCACACACCAAAGAAAAATTACTTGTATTACAGTAATTGAAATTACATACAAGTTACAAACTCTCCTTTCAAATGTCAATTTTATAGCAACAACATTTCCCTAATCAACCTTGTATAGAACATAACTGTTACAATGCTCTCCAAAAGCATACAATGAAATTCACACACTGATCAATCCTTGTTCAATAGAACAACTCTACCACCATTTGATTTGTTCATCATTCAACCATTACAGAGAATTCCATTTTTTTCATAGTTTACAAACGGTTTGTTGATCTCCCACAAAAGAACGGTCACAACAGTCCAACTACAAACAGTTTACATTCTGCTTCTCTCATTGGTTCAAAACAAACCATGTAGGATAGTTGTTCAGATAAAAATCTTCAACTGCATCGCATATTGGTGAGACAATAAACCGTGTCTCACCGATGCCAAACTACCCATTGACCATCACACACTGCATAGTCTTCTACTGGTCTATTGCTCGGACTTGGTGAAGTCTATCCGATCACAAGACCATCAGCATGACCAACACTATCAATGACAAACTGGGATTTCATATCGATAGTTTAAGTCTCCCCGATGTCCCAAAGAGCACCAAGACAAGGTACTTTGGCAAGAGTCACAACAACATTCATCAGGAGCAGATCCATCGACAAGATTAATATTATCGGTGTCAGATCAGAAAGTCACATCAACAGTTCAAGTCACCCCGATGCATCCATTGGCAAGAGTCTCCTTGATGATCTCTTCGGCTAGACTTCTACTGTCGCAAAGAGATTGAGAAATTGCACCAACCGTTCAGGTCACACCGATGATGACCATCAACAAGAGTCTCCCTATCAAATTCTTATCAGTAGGATAGGTCACAAGTCACACTGAAATCGGCCAAACTTCTACTATCAGAATGAGTTTGGAATTTCATTATGATAGTTCAAGTCATACCGATGACTTCTATCAGCAAGACAAGTCCTAGGTCACACCGATCTAATCCCTTCAAGACTTTAGAACATAGCTACTTGTCGACGAGACATTTCAAGGGTCTCACCAATTTTTCTCTTTCAAGAGTTCCATGTCAATAATTTTGAAGCACATTTTCCAACACTAACTCTCTTGATCTGTTGTGTATGTATTATGAAATCTTCTAACTCAACACTTTGTTGTAATGCTACTTTTTAACTTCTTCACAAATATGGTATAAACTCTTATAAAAAACTGCTCAAGAATTTTGTAGATCTCTTTCTTCAATCTACACTTAATCTGAAATATATTCAATAGTTTCTTCTCTTGGTCTACTTGAAATGAGGTAACTATCACTGCATAATTTCACATTCAACCTTTCTCTCTTGATCTCCTCTAAATCTACATATGGATCTGCTTTAAATCTACATACTCACAATCATTCAAATTCTCATTCTCTTTTGTGATATATGATGCTTCTTTAAGGCTCGCACAAGTTCTCTATCTCTACTCTTCTATCTCACATTATCATTCTCACACATTTATTCTGCACATCTACACCCACAATCATTCTCTCACACCACTCCATTTATATTTTTATCAAGAGTGGTGACCCTTTTGAAACAAATCCTCTTTACAAAGAGAGGCAACCCTTCATTAATCAATGATATGTAGCACTTTCTTAACTAAAATAATCTGAGTTGTGCCTTTTAATTATTAATCACTATCCTTTTGAAATTTAATCACTTATTTTTAATAGTTTCCGTTGAATCACTTTAATCAATGCTTTTTAGAAACTTTACATGTTTCCATCTTTTCACTTGCTAATCATATTTTATAATCATCTATATAAGATAGTTTTTATTTATGTGGGGCCTTTTTTTCTTTTTCTTAGTTTTTATTTTATCTAATTTTTCCTATTCCTGGCATTAGATAAGAAAAAAAAATTTATCGTTAAATCAATCACACCTCTTCATGAATAAATCGTACTTCTTTAAAATCTGTCTTATGATACTTGCTTTAATAAATTAATCGCACCATTTCATTTATTTGTTTTTAGTCATGAATCGCACCTCTTGACTTTGCAAAATGATCGCATCATTTGGTTTTCAAAATACTTTTTAATATTCACTTCATTTGAATGGATCACTCCTTTTCAACAATCGTATGCTTTTAATTTTGTCTTATGTGCTTTGTCCTTTTCTATTTTATCTTATTCTAAATTTTGTCTCTTTCTTAATTTTGTCTTCATATTGCTTTCTCTTTATTTTTTATTATTTCTTTTTTCATTGTTGCTTTTCTAGATTAACAAATTGTTTGCTAATTATTTTAGCATGATATTTATTTTCATATTTAAATCTTCATTGTCTCTTAATTGTTGCAGTTTCAATTATAATTGCCGCCTTCCTTGAAATCTGCTCTTTGGCATAGGCCAATCTTCTCAATTGAATCATCATGATCCTATTTACATACTTTGTTGATGAATCTTCTACCTTCTTAGCTTGGCATCAATGACAATTTCCAACACAAGGTAAAGGAAACCAATACATTTTATGTCTTCCTATGTAATCTACTGTGGTTCATGAATGAGAAGGTTTTTTGGGTTGACTACTATGGGGACACTTGAAGATGGTCCAGAATAGAAGAAGGTGTGGGAACATTATGATCAACTAGAGCTTAAGGTAGTAGAAAGGCATTTCAAGTGAGTTACGAATGCATTCTTATATGTTGTTATTAACTAGCTCATGGGAGACGTTGGCTTTATACTATCAAGGGAAGCCATGGAATTCATCGAAGAGTGGGGAAGTTGGTTTATCCAATACCCCAAATCTACTTCTATTAGACTATTTGGATTTGATAAGCATCCTTTAAAATTACCAAGGTGTTGTAGTGATAGATGGATCCTAATGGAGTTTTCTCGTCAAGTAGTTGAGGTGAATGCAAAGTTTTCAAATAAACACAAAGCTAGCTACCACTCATTCCCTTTATAATTGGGGTTTTATTCTTGTCCATCTACTATAGCAACCAAGTCAACAACAAAGGAATTTCAATCTTTGAATTTGAAACTTCTATATCCAGGAAGAACTTTGATTTGAAGGGGAAAATAAATGGTCTATATGCTTCATTGTTCCCCTTCCATGAGCCACCTCTCGAGGACTTCTAGGTGAATTTGCAAGATCAGTTTAAAGTGAGAAGAAAAGGATATGAAATACTGACCATACCCCAAATGAAGGACTTCAAAATTAAAGAAGATATTTCTAAAGGGACTTCAGATGATGGAATTTTTCTTCATCCTTAGTATGAAATGGAACAAGTGGCTACAAAGGATTTGGATCCAATTAATTAGATGGAGAAAGAAGAAATGAACATCAATAAAATTCCATAGGTAGTTTTTGAGAGAATTTTGAAATGGATTAATCTTTGTCTCAAACAGCCAAGGGTTAAGGCCTCAAGGAAGAAAGATTCTAGCAGTGATCCCACTTCTTCAACTGAAATAAGGAAATATAAGAGGTTGAAGAAAATTGTTGCACAGACAGAAGAGCCTGTCCCAGATATAGAGGAAATCACAATGAAGAAGTTTGTGGAAGCCTTGAAATAAGCTAAAGTCACTTATCAAGCTTCTACTACAGGAGTTGTTTCAGGTCTTGGAGCTACACCCCTAGCTACTAGATACCTTGGAGAGGAAACTACCCATGAGGGTCCTTCTACTATTCCTTTGAAAACTAAGGATCCCCCTCCTATTGTACCTTCAACTATAGAGGTTTCTCCAGTTATTGATGCCACAGATTCTCCCCTCCCATTTGATTCTAAAGAGACTCCCCTTTGAGAATATTTTCCTAAGGGAGAGGGAGGAGATGAATATTTTGAGGAATAGTCTTAGAAAGGAGATGTTGAGTTTGAGGAGGGAGACATTTGGAATGAGGTGTAAATGAATGATGTCTTAAAAGAGGAAGAGAAAAAAGAGATACTGGAGAGTTCTCAAAGACAAGCTACTAAGGAGTTATCTCATGAAGAGGAAGAGGCTATGAAAGCACTAAAGAAAGATAAACAGGACAAAGTAGCAGAAGAAGATGTTCATGCAAAAGAGCTAGAAGAACAAAAGAAGGTTGAAGAAGAGGCTAGGAAAAAGGAGCTTGAGAAAAACCAGAGGGATGAAGAAGAGGTTTTGCAGAAGGAATTGGAGATGAATAAGATAGAAGAGATAAAGGCTCAAAATGAGAAAATAAAGCAAGAGAGATTGCTGAAAGAAAATGAGCAGTAAAAGACTTCTTCTGAGCAAATGGTAGAGATAGTTCCTCCTACAACTCCTTCATCAAAACCTCCTAGTACTCAACAGGTAACACCTTAGCTAGCTACCCCTACATGGTTAAAGCTAAATATGGAGAAAAGGCAACAAGTTCAAGCCCAGCCAGTGACTTGGGATGATATGGTGAAGGAGGTTGATAAAGTGAAGCCCAAGAAGAAACCTCGAGCCATTCACTTCACAAAGCTCACTAATGAGGGGGATTTAGTGGTAGATATTGAAACTCCTATAGTGGATAAAGATGATAGGGAGTTACAGGCTTCAAATTACCAAATCAACACTATCAATATGGGTAAGTAAACAAGGACCTAGCAGATGAACCTTATTGACATTATGGCAACTACGAAAAAATCAAGGATAAGCAAGCCAAGGATGAGCTTAAAGCTGAGGTAGAGCACACGATTTTTTTTTTGAAAGAACTAATTAAATCCACCTCCAAACTACCAGCATGAACATAAATTCCTATATTAATGAGCCAGAAGGAAGTAGATGAGTTGAGCACCATGAAAAAGAAGGCTACCTAGTTTGACAAGTGATTTGATGATTTCAAGAAGGAAATCGAGAGGATTCTAGAGGAAGGGTACAAACAATATGAAGAATCCCTTACCCTTCCCAAGGAAGTAGAAGAGAAGAAAAAAGAATGGTGTGAAGAAGAGGAAAATTACAGGAAGTACTCGAAGGGGTTGAAACTTATTGATAAAACACCCAGGAAAATGTTGATCTAGTTAAGAATCATAGGAGACGAGGATATAGAATATCTTAAAAGGGTTATTAGAATCACTAATTTTAGGTCTGAAGTACTTATTGAACGTAGGACAATTCTCCTAAAAGCTCAATATGACAAGAGGCATCATACATGTATACTCGAGGAAATTGTTACACAAGTCATGACCAAAGATTTACCCCAAAATGGATAGTTGAATTCATTGCAGGAAATAAAAGATAATTGGGGTAAATGGTTAGAACAACTGATAAAAGAAGGTGATAGACCTAAAGGAACTCTCTTGGATAGGCTAATGAATATTAAGTTTGAAACTCAATGGGTTGCAAAAGATATCAACCAGCTGTGAGAAACAGTTGTTGTGGTAGCAAGGGAATTCAAGGAGGCTAAGTTCAAGGTCGAATGGATTGATGGGCCTGATGAAGATGTTTTGAAAGTTATTTTTGATAAATTTGATGAATTCCATGGGTTTCCAAAAGAGATTGGAAAGAAATGAAAGAATAATATTCTATCTTTTTGAAAGGGATAAAGTCGATCAATGTTGACTATTTTCAAGTGCCTTGTGGACAACAGTAAACTCTAGATCTATTTTTGACAAGTTGCAACTCCCAGTCAATTTTGATTGAGCAAGAATTAGGTGTACTTCTCCAGTTTTGGCAATTTCAGCAAAGTGAGGACTTTTGGTCAACTAGAAGCACCCCCTATAATTGTGGATCTTGGCTCCAATTGGTGGGTCATGATTTTTGAAAGGAGAATTAGTGTTTAATTCTTTCTATAAGTTATAAATTTCTCCTGATTGAAAAGGTTGGAAAATTGAAGTTAGATTTGTTGCCTACGATTAGAGACTTTCATTTTTATAGCTTTTATGCAGTTAGAAACTTTTACAGTTTCAATGCAAATAGTTAATTTTCATAAGTTTATTAGTTTAACGGTAATGTTGATAGACAATGGTTTTTCATATTCCAATGGAATTTTCTATCCATAAATGTCTCTTAATTGATGAGAATCAATAGAAGATACCAAGTTCAAAACATCTATTGAGTTATTTGTGGATGCTATTCTCTTTTTATTTATTGATCTACTAATTTTGTGATGAGCTTGTGATGTGTGTTATTGAAAATTCATTCTAAAAAAAATGATGATGAATGGTGTTATGTATATTAAATCCGCAATGTGGATGAATGTAATTGCATGAATTATTTCATTCTACAGTTTTCAACTAATTAGGAAATGCTCATTACAGAAATTGCATGTTTGAATTTAAAGAAATATTTGTTCACGTTTTGTTGTTCCAAAGCCTTGATCTATCTTTTTCTATTTATTTAAAAACCCCCTTGTTAGAATACTTCATAATATCCAGTTTGTACCTTTTTACCAGCAAAGGCCCCTTGAACATTACAGTTGCATGAATCACTGAATGATGACAACACAGTTGAGAACCAACTACCGATACCTTGGAAGATAGGTGGTTTAATATTAGCTATCTTTTTTAGGAGAAATAGAATAGGGATGTTTTGTTTAACATTGTTGTGTTATTTTGACCATCAATAGTGCACCCCTAAGACTTATCACATAATTAAAAGGACTGTCATTATACCAAATAAATATTAGAGAGAATCATCGCCTAATAAAATTGGAACAATTGAAAGAGTACGTAATGTGGCCATATAATTTAAAAAATACCCATGAGTTCTCAATAGTACCAAAATTTATGTTGAAACTTGTGAATGGCGATCCTAGACCTGCATAAAAATGAAGAACAAACACACAATTAGTCCAATATGCAAGTTAGAAACATCATTCCCCATGGAGTTCATTTAAAACATAAAACAAGAAATAATATGAAGAACATAATGAGAAAGCTATTAAATCCTATTTAAATGATCAAACTCTCAATCCCATGGGGAATTGGTGTCATTTTGATGTGGAAAATGGCCCTTTCCCAATTCCTTGCAAGTTTGAATGATGATTGATGAAGATTTGATGCTCCTTGATGAAATTATTGCATAACCTAGCTATGAAAATATGAAAATGGATGAACAAATTCAAAATCTCAAGATAATGACTTTGCATAAAATTGTGGATCCAAAATCCAAATGAGAGCCTCTTATTTATAGATGAGAGAGATGGAGGATGAGGAAAAATGGATGAATATGGGATAAAAGACCAACCAATAGCATAAAGCTACTTGTCAACATGTGAGTGGACAAAGGTGGAGCACATTTTGGTCATTGTGCAAATAAATGTTATTAGGTGGAAATTCAAAATTGGTGAAATGACAAGTTGGAGGGAGAAGAAAATGAAGTTAATGCCACTTGGCTCAAGGAAAAGGACATGTAAGAAACCTAAATGCCTTGTTGGATGTACAAACCCTTTTGGAGGGATTTTTCAAACTTGGAGAATATTCCCTTTTTGATGCCTTTTTGAAAGTAATTAGAGATTTAATAAATCAATTAAAATGATTTTCATGAGCAAGTTGCAAAAGCTAGAGGATTTGATGGATTAAGATTAAGATTAATTAGGATTTGATTAATTAAGAGGGAGATTAGTTGATTTGACCATTTGATTTAATTTTTGGATTAATTTAAATCAAAGTGAGGAAAGTGATTTTAGATTTAATTAAATAAGATTGGATTTATTTAATCAAAGGGGATGGTGTTAGATTAAATCAAATAAAGATTAATTTATTTAATTTAATAGAATGACTTTAGAGATTATTTAAATAAAAATGATTTATTTAATCAGAGGGAGATGATGACTTAATTAGATAAAATTGATTTATTTAATTAAGAGATGAAATGCGATGAATTTAATCAAATCACTATTATTCAATTAAATTGATTAACAAAGGAGATGATTCAGGAGGAAATGGTGTTAGTAAAATCAAGATTAGGTGTCTAGGATCAATCAGTACATTTTTTGTGTCTACATTTTTCCCCTCTTTGAAGCAATGTACCTGTTGCATTGGTTCAAAGAATAACCTTTTCATGATCAAAATTCAAAATTTTCTTTATTTTTTCAAATGCCCCACTGCTGCCCCAGTGAATGAATTATGCTAGTATACTATCCCCTCAAGAGATCGGACGAAAAATTGGATTTTTGGGTGATCTCGTGAAAAAAGAGGACAAGCTACCCGACAAGTCCAGAAAGGGTCTAGGGTGCCAAAAACATGCAAAAACATGAAAAAATGATGCAAAATGACCCTCGATTGGGGAAAAATGAGCTCGGGGGTCCAAAACCCTAGTTGGACAGTTAAACAGGGTCAAAAACCCCTAACTTTCAAGCTTAAATAGGCCTCAAGGGGTCACTTCCAATTCATTTGCACTCTCAACTTTTAAAAATTTCTTTGTTTTGAGCTCTAACCACTGTTTGAGATGGTGCAACGTGTGCTTCCATGACACATTTCAGAGCGAGTGTGAGTGTACCAATGGCTACCAAGCATAGGACCATCGGTATGTGACCCTTACCTGACTTGCTTTTTGTCTTTTGTGTGCATTAATTAGGGTCCAAAGTCAAACCAAGTCAAGTGGCGTAATTTGGCACCACTAAAAGTGTTAAATCGGCGATGTGTGACCTTAAAGTGCATTGCTAATGAGTCTGGCATCGTGGTGGTATAATTTAGACATTAGGGTTTAGGCTTCAAAGTGTGCCAACTATGCAAATTACACCACGATGGTGCAATTAGGAATTTAGGTTCAAGTGTCAAAATGGTCTGCGGTCAAATTGTGACATCGTGACACAGTTTGGAGCTTTTAGGTCTCTAGCGGCACAGTTTATAATTTTCAAATAGTGACGCCATTGCAAACAATGACAAATTTGTTGTTTTGGTTGCGAAAACTCCAAACAAGATCTCAATTTTTTATGAAACTTGACGCATTGACTTTACTGGTTCAAGAGGACATGGAGCTTGTACACTTGCGAAAGCATAGGTCCTCAATTCTGAGCAAATTGACTCAGAATTCTAGTTTACATGAGTTGCTACAGGGGCACCTGGGAGTGATAGGACTTTGTTATGTCACATATGCCTCAGCCATCAGGACACACTTAGGGATGATGACAACATTGGCAGAGAGATGGCACAGTGAGACGTCCTTGTTTCACTCCCCTACAGGTGAGGCGACAGTGACCCTAGAGGATAGATGGTGTATTTTTCATTTGTTGATCCACAGAGAGTGGGTTATCTATGATGTGGATGTCGAGACAGATTCTTTCTACGAGGTCATGGGTCTAGATGAGATCATTTTTTTGAGGGACAGATCAAGTTAGAGTGGTACAGGACCTCAGTGTTGACATTCAGATTGATTGTGGTGGCTATTATCTCCAATCTTGTAGCACCAGATCGACATGACCAATACTTTAGTCCAAGATGGGGTCTTGCCTAGGAGCGGAAGCTCCGATGGAGAGAGTGCTTTGCATGGGGGCCAGTGATGTTGGCCTCCTTCTACCATGATTTACATGAGTTTGCATATTGTGATAGCAGAGCTATCAAAGTAGGAGTCACTCTACTACACATCTAGGCCTAGGAGCATATTGTAGTCCTCTGCCCATGAGTCACACCAATCGACATGGAGCTAGATGACCCAACTATTTGGAGATATAGGGGTGGATTGAATTTTACACATACAGGGGCAGTCGACATCCTTTACTAGCGAAGGGTCATCCATGAGATGACTATTTTTACTTGGAGGCCTTGGCTTGGGATGCTCGCTTGGTACAATGACGTACAGTAGTTGTTCTTCGTGAGGTAGGACCATCTGATGCAGGGCAGAGAGCACACCATGATAGAGCGCTATCTGCTTGATCAGGTTGCTAGATAGTTGGTGAAACTTAGGAAAAACCTGATGACCAGTACATGGTCATCTTTGTGCATACTACGAGGGAGACCACATGGGGTCAGACGATCCTGATAGATGAGGTAGTCGAGAGTTTCAAGTAGCTGGTGGCCAAACTGTGGCCATATAATTAGGGGCCAGTAGACACAAGGACAACACAGGCCTACCGTGATTGGTTTCATCCACCAGTCAGGTTGACAATTCCAGGTGCATAGTTGCCATGACAAAGACCCCAAGGCCAATCAACAGGGCAGGGGTGAGGGTGAGGAGGTAGAGGAGACGGGGATGGAGATGAAGATGACAATAGAGGTAGAGGAGGAGGTGGACCACCTCCTAACCAATGGGGACAAAGAGATCAAGTGCTTGGAGATCAACAAAGAGATGGAGATAGGCAGCCAAGAGATGGGGACAGGCAGCTGAGAGATGGGGACCCACAGAGAGATTCCCTAAGGGACCATCAGCGGCAGCCACCACCACCTCAGCTAGATAAAAGGGATGTCCTCATTCAGTAGCTGTAGGCATAGGTTGCCACATTAATGGTCGAGTGAGATCAAACGAGGGCCGAGCGAGATCAATCCATCCAACAGCAGTAGGCTATGGAGCTTCAGTTGGCACATGAGACTGGGAGATGACAGCAATTAGAGGCTACACAGGGCCGAACAGTCCCCATGAAGATGTACTATGAGGTGGTCATGGAAGCATAGTATTATAGGGTTCACTACCATCAGGCAGTGGCTCAAGCAGCCCGAGCACCAGACTTCTTGTAGCAGATGGGGTAGAGGTAGGATCAACCTGAGAGACAACCAAGTGAGGGGAGCAACCATCAAGGCTAGCTTCATATTTTTTATTAGAGACACTATTCTTTTTTAGGTCCATGAGCTTCATTTTGATAGCCCCATCGTTGATTGTATTATATTGATTGATACACACACTTGATCCTGATTCATGTACCATGATAGTTGTATTATTATTTTGATGATATATGAGATGATATGGTTCAATCCGATGTGTGATGTGTGTTCCTATTCTATTTATGCATGATGGATGGATGTATCTATTTTTCTATATGTAATGTGATGTCATGATATGGTTCTACCTTATTTGATGCATGTATGCTTTTTATTTTATGCAATGTATGCATGATTTTTATTCTATGTGATGTTATGGTGTGATGCAGTGATTATGCAAATGTTTATGGATGTATTTCATTTTTAGTATCTTTTCTATGTGAATTTTATGATTATGTATGGATGATGCAACTATTATGATATGCAAATGGTTAAAAATGCTTAGACTAACAGATCTATATTATGCACCTAATGGATGATGATGATAAAATGTATGAGATGCAATGACATATTCTTTTTCTTTTTCAATATCTTTCTCATGTATGATGCACATATGGATGACATGATGCTTTTTATAATGATGCCTATGTGATTATGCATTTAATGATGATGCCTATGTGATGATGCATTTAATGATGATGCCTATGTGATGATGCATATGTGAAGATGAAGATGGATGATATGATGTATATGTGATGTTTATATGATTATGTAATAGATGTTTTGATGATGTATATGATATGAGTTATTAATGCCTATGTGATGATTCTTTTATGTTTATGCAATGAATGTAAATGTATGGTTTATGAGATGCTTAGAATAACCAATCTATATTATGCAATGATGACATGCAATGCATGTGAGATGATTAGTGTTTCCTATATGATATGTCATGGTATGCATTATGCTGACGGTTTGTGGATGCAAGATGGATGCCTTAGCGATGATTTTGATTAATTGCCATGGTACCATGTTAGTGCAGACAGAAGCAAGAAGAAATAAGAGAATCCAACAAGTAAACTTTATTAAAGATGATGATGATGATGATTTTCTTACCAGGAATTGAGACTTTAAAAGGGATATTTACCTTATGTTTGATAACACACATAGGCGCGATGCATCAAGGTATAAAGAACCAGGATGGCGTTGCACCTAGTGTGATGGACTTTGACTTGAAAATCATATAGGAGTACTCCTATTCACACCTGACATACAAAACCTTATTCAAAATGTAGTTTAGATATTCCAAACATCTCAGCCCAAAACATAGAAAGGCAAGCCTTCCTATGTGGTCAACAAGACACCTAAAAAATCCTCCCTACACCCAAACAAAGCACGTATGACTAAGGTTATATTACAAGAATATCCAACAAGCATAGCAGATAGAAAGATAATGATTGTTGCCCCCTTTCTTTCTCTCTAAATCACTTCATTTGGTACATCATCAAGAGGTCAATGAAATGAGTGCCATAAGATAAGCCAAAAGACAAAGATCAAGAAAACAAACAAGCTAATGTTCTTCATACTGCTAGCCAATACTAAACTACGGTGATGCCTGATGTTGATGTCCATTGTAGGAAGAATGCATCCTAGGAAATGATGTTATTAGATGATTTTGGGATTGATTGGATGATTAGATATTGATATGAAAATTTGACCAACTTGTTTACTTACTAACCTAGACTTGAGACTTTGACGTTTGATTTTTCACTTTTAAATTGCTAGACTTGTTTCCAAGTATTTCACCAAAGGTTGGGGGTGACGATGATTTATTATGAGTGATGTTTATTTCAGGTGGAAGGGAGATGGGACAGATGGATTTTTTCAAATATTTGGATGTTTTTGGTTTTGAGGCTGTTTTTTTAGTATTTTTGAGATTTTTGCAAATGTTTAAATTTTCCAATTTTCCAATGTTTTTTGTGTTTTCTGAGATTTTGACCAAGAGACTAACCTAAAGACCTATCCTTGGGGACTTGGGGGTTGATCAACAGATTAGCCTTTCCTTTGTTATACACATAGAGACCACGTAGTTTGACTGACATAGACTCTATTACTAATGAGATATGCACAAACAGATTGCCAGTTTATTATGACAGACTCCTAAAGGACTGACCTAAGTGTCTCAGGGGATGATCAAAGATCAACCTTGCCTACTTTTAGAGCTCATAGACCCATATTTTGACAAGACAACTCTATTTTTTACTTTTCCAATGACCTTTTGACCTGTTTTGGGGATTTTGATGTATTCTTAATGTTTTTGGATTTTTTGATTTTATGAATGTTTTTAGATTTTTTGACTTTTTGATGTTTTTTGGATTTTCTAATTTTTTGATGTTTTTGGATTTTCTATTTTTCTAATGTTTTTGGATTTTCTATTCTTGGGAAGACTTCAAGAATATACACAAATCTGATCTGATGAGAACATGCCCCCAACATGATGCAATTGACTACTCTGATATAGGCAAGACAAACTAACCTTAAGAATGGGTCGAGTAGTACTAGGAGGGATCATGACACAAACATAGGGCCGAGCTATGATGCAGACACAAATGGGTGATGGATGGAGATAAATGGATGATGGAAGCGTGATGGATGGGTGATGTGGAACAAGTTACGAAGATCCTGGAAAGTGCTTATTTACACAAGGCACATGTTTTCTAGGTTTTCACCAAGGTGCTTTCCCAAAGTGCCACCGAAGTGGTTTTCACTATAGGACAATTTTTCTTTTTACTTTTTTTAATCCTTTTTCTGATTTTTTTGAATTTTTGTATTTTTTGATTTTTTTGTATTTTTTGGTTTTATACCTTGAAATATTAGGCATAAATTTTTTTGAGATGGGATCTATTCATGGGCTCCTGTAAAGGATCGACTAATATTCCCCTGACTTGTAACTTGTTGTGATGAAGAACGGTCCCAACCAATTGGGTTCAAATTTTCCCTTGCCATCTAGATTTGGAATGTTCTTTTGATTCTCCTTCAGTACAAGTTCTCCTACTTGGAATGTTTGACTCTTGATCTTCTTGTTATAACTCCACTTGAGTCAGTTCTGGTGGACTTGCAAATGGTTTATGGTATCCATACATCACTCATCTAGTAATTCCAGCTCGTTTAATCTTGACACCTGATATTATTCATCTGTGATGATATTCTGCAATGATATTCTCAGTGACGAGAGCTCAATCTCGATAGGGAGAATGGATTTTGATCTATAGACCAGGGAGAAGTGGGTGGCACCTGCTGGTGTGTTGATACTTGTTCGATAGGCACATAGGGTGGGATTCAATTGGAGATGCCAATCACGACCAGCTTCATTGACCATCTTCTTGAGGATTTTCAGGATGGTTTTATTTGTAGCCTTAGCTTGGTCATTTCCTTAGGGGTAGTATGAAGTGGAAAAGTGATGTTGGGTATTAAACTTGTGGCATATGTCGTGAACATCCTAATTCTTGAAGGGTGTCTGATTATCTGAGATAATGGCTTGAGGGACACCGTAACAGTAAATTAAGTAGTTCAAGATGAACTTTGATGTCTGTTTTCCTATGATATATGTCATGGGAATGGCTTCTACCCACTTTGTGAAGTACTTAGTGGTAGTGATGATAAACTTATGTCCATTGGATGAGGTGGGGGTAATTTTGCTGATGAGATCGAGCCCCCACTTTGAAAAGGGCCAAGGTGTGACAATTAGGTGGAGCTCTTGAGCTGGTACATGGATGAGGTCCCCATGTTGCTGAAATTGTAGACACCTTCTGACGTAGTCATGAGCTTTTGTTTCCATTATAGGCTAATAGTACCTTGTCCTCAGCAGTTTCTTGGCCAAGGTCATTCCACTCGAATCTGAACCACATATGTCGTTATTTACCTTGGTTAAGGCATTCCATGCCTCCTCGACATTTAAGCAATGTAATAGGGTTCCTTCAATGCTTCTACTATAAAGGGTATCTCCTAGGATGAAAAAATGAGATGAATTTTTGACAAAGGATCTCTTGAGGTTTGGGGTTATGTCAGTAGGGAGGAGTCCTATTCTTAGGTAAGTGTATATATCATGGTACTAGGGATCACCAAGACCAATGATTTCACACACAAATTTAGATTTTGGTACCTTGAATGCAAGTACGAGAAGTTGCTCTACGAGGAATTCTTGCTTTGGGATGTTGTGTGGGACATCTAGGAGTGATCCTATTATTTCCATAGCATATGTAACTCTATTGTTTTCTCTTAGTAGCTACTCAAATGTGATATCAATGAAGAACTCCTTGAGACTTTCCACCAATTTCTTATATGGGGTTAGTTTGTCATCCTTTGTTTGATACTCATTATTAACCTGGTTGATTATGAGTTGTGAATCCCCGTAGACCTTAAGTGCCATGATCTGCCATTGCATCGCAATTCTCAACCCTATGACAAGAGCTTCATATTCTAATTTGTGCAAGGGAATAGCAGCTTGTATGATTTTGGTATGCAGTCCCCTTGTGGGGTGATGAAGAAGATCCCTCCTCCTGACCCATGTTGTGTGTAGGATCCATCAAAGTACATTTTCCAGTGATCTGCTACATTTAGGTTGAAGATTGATTCGTTAGGGAATTTTAAGACAAGTGGGTTTTTTGAGTATATCGGTGCCTCCGCCAGCTGGTTTGCAATTCCTTGTCCCTTAATGGCCTTGTGTTCCACATACTCAATGTCATGTTCTGTGAGGATCATAACCCATTTTTCTGTCTGCCATGTAAGTGTTGCTTTAGAAAGCAGGTATTTAAGGGGGTCTATCTTTGTGACGAGCTTTATCTGATGGGCTAGCATGTAATGTCTAAACTTTTATGTTGCAAATACAACTGCTAGAAAGGATTTCTCAATGGATGTATAGTTTAGTTCATGGACCACCATAGTCCTATTGATATAATAGATAGCTCTCTCTTTTCCATTTTTATCATGTTGTGCCAAGAGAGCCCTGAGAGCTGCCATTGTTGCTGATATGTATAAGATCAAGGGTTTGCCTAGAATTAGCGGCATGAGGACAGGAAGTGTGAGTAAGTACTCCTTGATCTTGTTGAAGGCCTGATCACACTTCTCGTCCCAACTATATGCTACTGCCTTGTGGAGTAGATAGGAGTAGGGGACAACCTTGTCTGCTAGTTGCGCTATGAATCGATGAATGGACTGGAGTCTTCCTTGTAGGCCCCTTAGTTGTTTCAATATTTTTAGTGCCTCCATTTTGAGGATGGCTTTGACCTTAGCAGGATCTATTTCAATTCCCCTCATTGACACGATATATCTAAGGAGCTTCCCTGACTATACTTCAAAGACACACTTCTTTGGATTGAGTCTGACTTTTTATTCTTCTAACCTATCAAAGATGGAGCCCAATGCTGCTATTTGATATCATTTTTTCTTTGATTTGGCTAGTATATCATCCACGTAATCTTCCATATTCTTATGAATCATATCGTGAAAGATTAGTGTCATGGCCCTCTGATAGGTAGCTCCTACATTCTTCAACCTAAACGACATCATATTCCTGCAATATGTCCCCCATGGACAAGTGAAAGTTGTTTTGTGGTGGTCATCTTTTTCTATCATGATCTGGTTGTAACCTAAGAATTTGTCCATTAATGATAACATCTCATGTCCTGCTATCATATCCACAATCATGTCAATGTTTGGAAGTGGAAATTCATCCTTGGGATATGCATTGTTGAGGTCTCTAAAATCTGTGCAGATGCAAATGCCCCTAGTGGGCTTTGAAATAGGTACAAGGTTTGAGACCCACTCTGGATAATTGATTGGTCGTATGAACCCTACATCTAGGAGCTTTTGTAACTCCCTTTTGACCAATAATGCTATCTAGGGATGCATTTTCCTTAGCTTTTGTCTCATAGGCTTTGCTTCAAGATATACAACTAGGTGATGAACCACAACCTCTAGATCAATCCCAGGCATGTCGGCATAAGTCCATGCAAATTTTATCTTTCTTTCTTTTAGGAACGTAGCTAGAAGTTCATGTTCTTCTATAAGAAGTGACTCTGCATAGAATGTTATGTGTGGTAGTTCCTCTATTCCTAGATTGACTGGATTGCACTTCTCTGCCAGGACCGTTGACTTCTCCTGATGAATTACACTAAGAGAAATATTGAATCCTTCATCCTCTAGTGCCCCAAAGTGGTTTTCACCGTTGGATACATCCTTTATTTTTTACTATTTTTGGGTCAGAGAGTGCCACAGTGTGGTTTTCACTCAAGAACCTAGAGATTATTCTCAGATTTTCAATTTTGCAACTGAAGGATTCAATTGTTTCCCCATAGTAGGCCTGTGTGTCCAACACTATATCAAACTCAGCCTTGTGATCTCCATATGGTACTATATCCCACAATCCCATGAATTTTGAGAGTGCCTCATAATTTTCAAATGTGTCCAAAATTGGTGGTCCTCGTTGGTTGTAATCAATGATTTGGGGATAGACTAGATTTATTTCATGGGTTTGATTGGTTGACTCAAAAGAAAGGGTGCTAATCATGAGCAAGGAGGAATCTTTGAAAAGCATAGGCAAGTCAATTATGGGGTCCTCATCACTAATACACACATCAGTTATGTCAAAGGTAAAGTTGTCTATGACTCGACTTGTGGATACTGGTAATTGAAGGGTGGATGCTGATTGCTGAGGGGGCATTTTGACTTTCTTAATTGGGGCTGCCTTGCCAATTATGGTCACCTTTGGAGGGGTACATCTGAGGCCAAGATTCCTTATATGATTCTCAGTGACAAGGGGTTTAAATAGGCCATTGTCATTCTTCCTAGGTTTCTTGTTTTTCTTATAGCCCATACCAAGAATCATTTGTAGACCTTTGCTACTTTCATCCATTAGAATATCAGGCATGGGTGTTTCATCTTGGTATAGGAGACTAGATATGTCTCTTTCATCTACTATTTCCCAACTTAGATCTCCCCAAGACTTGAATCTAGAGGGGTCTACTTTGAAGGTATGGGATGATGTTTCAGCTGGTTGGGGTTTCTCGTGAGTCCTAGGAGATTCAAGTAACTACCCTATGACAAAAGCACTTTTCTTCATTCTATAATCCCCACACCCATTGTCCTGGATAATGACCTTGATTTCAGATATATTAGGAATGGCGAGTGTCTTTGTCTCTGAAGTGGAGGCTAATGTAGTTGGTTCTACATATAGAGTTGTGGGGCCTTCATCATTCTTTAGGACTTAGGGGATCTTATAATATTTTGCTTCCAAGTTCTTGCAGTAGGAAAAGGGCTTAGGATCACCATGAATCATGACCTCTTGATTTTGATATGGGAGTTTGACGCATCGATGGAAATTTGATGCAACTGCTTGCATCCCATGGATCCATGGGCACCCCAAGAGGATGTTATAAGGTAAATCAAGGTCAAGGACCTAGAATGTGGTATCCATAATGGTTGGCCCTACTTGAATAGGGAGTTGAATATTTCCTTGAGTCACTCTTTCCTAATCATCATATGCTCTGATTGTGATACCCTTACCCTTTTCAATGGCATCTTCTGAGAATCATAGATTATTTATTAGTTTGAGAGAATGGATGTTTAGACCTACACCCCCATCCACCATGACCCTTTTGACTTTGTTTTTATGAACCATGAATTCAAGGTGGAGTGCACGATTGTGAGATGGTTGGGCAAGAAAGTCCTGATCGGAGAACGTTAAGAGACTTGGAGTGGTGATATGTTTGACCATAGCCTGGAACTAGTTAGCATCAAGATCCACGAAGATGGTGGATGAAGCTAATGCTTCCTCTAGGATATTTCTATGTGTGGGTGATATCTTCAAAAACTCCATGATGGAGATCTGAGTAGGGGTTCTTTTCAGTTGGTCTAGGAAATTGTAGCCATTAGGAATGGATTTCAGATTTGAGGTGGATGCCCTAGGTGGTTGTGATGACCCAGTAATGGTGAATTTTTTGCCACGTGTGGTGACTCCACAATCAACTTTTTCTCCTTTGATGCTAACAACAGTGACCATTTCATCTATGGATGTGACAACATGATCATACACATGGTTCACATTGGCATACTTGGTCTTTCCACAGTTGTTCCCTTGGTTATGATCCGACATCAGATTCGTGTATATTTTTAGGTCTTGATTTCCAGTTGGTTGATTTATGACCTTGTCATCGATGAGGTCTTGGATTAGGTTTTTCAACCTCATGCAACTGACTATTGTGTGCCACTTGATTTTGTGAAAATCACAAAGGTGGTTTTCATTGTACCATGGTGGTTTCACTTGGGGTTCTTGATAGTTGATAGGTGGGAATTTTGATGAGATTTTCATTTATCAATTTCTTCATGATCAATTCAATTGGTTCCCCAAGGGTTGTGTAATTTCGCTTGGGGGGATTTTTGTTTCATGGGGGTGGTTCGCCTTGATTGTTCAGATTGTTGATTTGACTGTTTGGTGGTTGTTGTGCTACCACGTTAGCTTGCATGTTGTTTCAATTATTTTTTTGCAGTTGTTGGTATGTCTAGGTGTTTTGTTTTGGGGCGCTAATTATGACCTTGGCATCCACCACACCATCATTGGTGACGTTCCTATTTTTCACCCATGTGCAAGGTTTCTCATTGTAGCCAATGGATGGAAGTTGTCTTGATGTTCTGGATATGTGGGTGCCCCCCCTTGTACAATAAGGGCTCGCTCGATGTTGAGCGCCTTGGGAACCAAATGGTTGTAGGTGGTGATACATTGTATCTTGAGATGAAAAGCCAAGGTTTTCTCAAGATTGGAAATGATGGTGCAAACTTGTTGTTCTTATGGCATGGCCTATTTTCTCCTGTTGGCCTTGGATCACCATCTTTGTAGGAAGGAAGTGAAAAATTCCCCCTTAGCTTGTTTAAGAGCAAATAGTTCCTTCAAACTGACATCCATACTAATATTGAAGGCATAGCTTTTTATGAATGCGTCTATAATCTCTTGGAACCTTTTGATGCTAGGAGGAAGGTGAGAGAACCATTCCATGGTGGGGCCAGTCAAACTTTGAGGGAATAGCCACATCAGATATGTATCATCATATGCGACGTCCATGTAATGTACCTAGAATTCTCTGATATGATCTTTAGGGTTTCCCATCCCATGATATTTGTTGAATTCAAAAATTTCAAATCCTTTTGGGAACAGTACCATTGCAAGGCTCCTGTCAAATGGATAAGGACACAAGTTTCTTTGTGTCTTTGTGGTTTTCCCTGACTAGAGATCTAGCACTTGTTATGAGGGCAACTTGATTTGTGTCATCACATTGTTTTGTGGATCGGGGGGTGGAGTGAGTGTGTTTTGAGGTGGCGGATTTGTTTGAGTGATGAGTGGTGTGTTGGGTATGTTGGTGGGAGTTTTTTGCAAGCTTTTTTGTGTAATCAAGGCTCGTTGATATGCCTACATTTTTTGTTGTGCCAACAACGATTCTTGTTGGTCTTGTTGTTGTTGTGCCAACAATGCTTGTTGTTGGTCTTGCTGCTACTGTGCCAAAAATGCTTGTTGTTGGGCTAATAATTAGGTTGCTTCTTGCTATGCTTGGTACTGTTGTAAGGCTTGCTAATGTGCTTGTTGTTGGGTTGCTTGAAATTGTGCCTGGTATTGAGCTTGCGCTTGCAATTACTAAGCTTTGTATTGGGCTTACACTTGAGCTTGAGCTTACGCTTGTTGGGAAGCTTGTGCAACTTGTGTGGCTTGTGTAGCCTATGCAGCTTGAGTGGCTTGAGTGGCTTGAGCTTCTTGTGTAGCTTGGGCAACTTGGGTGGATTTTTGTTGTTGTAATAAGGCTTGAGCTTGAGTAGTTTGCTATGCTTGTTGTGCAGCTTGAGCTGCTTGTGCTTGTTGAGTAGCTTATTGTGCAACTTGCGTGTTTTGTGCTTGTTGTGCTTGGAATTTCTAAAGTGCCTTTTGATAGGCCTGTTGTGTTGCTTACAATGTGATTCTATATTGATTGGAGTCTTGGTGGTGGTGGTGGTGGTGGAGAATTTGGAATGGTGTTCATTTTTGTGATGAGAGGTGTCGTTGTATTGATGATGGGGAATTTTTTGGTAGATGGTGCAATTGATATGCTTGGTCCTTGAGAGACCACATTTGTGGATGGTTGGCACCTATTGTTGCAATATCAATGGCAAGATTAGAGGATTCGACACAATGTTTTGATTGATGATTGGGGGGTTTTTTTGACTTTGATTGAGTGGTGGTAAAGGAGGTAGTCCTAATCAAAGGGGTGATGTGGATGTTAATGGTAAAGGAAGAAGTGGAAAAATGGGTGGTGTGTTACCTTGGGGAAATGATAATGATGAGGGGTCAAAGATGCCCCTTGGTCCAAATATCCCACCTTCTCCTTGCGAGGTCATAGGGAGAGAGGTTTGTGTGTTGAGAGGATATACTGGTGTTGAGTGAAAAAATGATGATGGGTCATTGGGGTCTTGAAAGGTAAGAAAAACATATGGGTGTAGTAGATTCAATGGGATGGATTGAACCAAGATAGTTTTTGTATCCAAATCTTGGTTGTTCACAAGGGGGTTTGTTTGTAGTGCATGAAGTAATGAGCTCCCCTTGTTGACAATAGGTTGAGTTGGAGCAATGGATGATGTGATTTGGGGGATGGTTTGAGTGATTCTTTGAAATGGAGGTGTGGATAAAATTGGGGGCATGATCCCAAGAGGATTCTCCACAAGAGTGCTCACATCATAGTCAGAAGGGAGTTTAACCCCTTATTTATCCAATTCTAGCATGTATTGTGAGGGATTGAGTTTCATCATGACATTGAAAATCTTATGGTTTTCAGTATTTTGGACCATTTCAATAATCTCATCTTGAGTCATCCCTAAAATGTTGTTTGTGACATCCTCCACTTGGCCACCTTCCTCTTGATGATCTTATGGAAGTGGAGGAAGATTGAGAGTGGGATTGCTAGACCCAACAGGATTCATTTCGAGAGTGGTTTGACTCAAGTCACTCAAAGTGGACGTTTCTATGTGTGTTTTCATGTTCTTCTTGTGTTGAGATCTAGTTTGGACCATAAAATGAGGATCAATTTTTAGGAATGGGATGTGATCCTTTAATTCCTTGGATTGATCTAAACTTTAGGTACAAAAAATAAATTCTAAGATATTGAGGATCAAATGATGGTGATGAGATGATGGGAGATGGATGATTTGGTAGATGATTGAACTCTTAGGAAAACTTGAAGAGGATACTAAACTTTGGGACTTTTTGGATTTGATGTTTGATTTTGATTTTGGGTCTTGATTTTGGATTGATTTGATTTGATTTTGATTGGTTTTGGTTTTGGATAATAAACTCATAAACTCTAAGAGGTTGGATGTTGTCCTAGATTAGACTTGTTCACAAGATGATTATTTAACTAAGTGTGTAAAGAAGGGTTCGTCTACACACACCTAGTCAAACAAGATGATTTGGCTTTTGATTTCAAAGGATTTTCCCAAAGTTTAGCATAAAGTCTTTTTTCAAGATTTCCAAGAGTTTTTTGTGAGGTGATTTTGATTTGATGTTTGAAGGATGTATGAAAGTTTTGATTTTGATCCTAAGAGACTTAGAAAGAGTTTGTTTACTAGACCAGGGTGTTGAAGAACATGCTAATACTTCCTATGTGAGATACTCAAACCTTTGAAAGAGACTTGGATTTTGACAATAGTAAAATGAATACAAATTTGGATTGTTCCTTGATGCATTTTTGTAAAAGTTGAAGGTCAATCTTTCTCTAAATTCATAAAGCATAGACAACCTTTTCTTGTGAGCTTTTTGAAAAAGACCTTTGGACTTTGGTTTTCAGATTTTGATCTTTTGGGAAATCATTTGAAAGAGCATATGTGCGGGATCCAATTGTTTCTTATCTTTGCTTAATGAGTCCTTTTTACTACAAACAATTCTTGATTAGGTTTCCAAACTAGATGTCCAATATCCCAATTTCTTTTCATCCTACAAAGTCCATTATGTGGAAATCAAGGAAATTAAGGAAAAATTTCCCTATTGTTGACTTTAGTGAGAGCAAATGGAGATATAAATTCAAATGCTTAGAAGCCTCTAAGGATAGAATCCCTAGGGTACGCAACAAAACTTGGATTTTTTCAAAGATATCGGCTTCCTAAAGGGTTTGAAATTTGATGATCATGTTTGAATGTTTGTTTCCCAGTGTTTAAGATTCAAGAAAAGTGTTTTGATTCCAAGAAAATGCACAACCCTATGGATAAGAAGCAATATTTGTTGAATCTCCACTTGGATAAATCCAGTTGCACTTATTCTTGGTGGATGATTAAAATCTTGACTACACTGACTCCCCTCCACGACACTCACTTCTATGGGTCAGCCAAGCTTTAGTACCCATGAAACTCCCATGACATACTTCTCATCTCTACCAAAAACCACAAAAATGTGGGGCGGCTTCAGAATGACCGTTCTTGCACCAAAAAATAGATAAAGATTTGGACATCTTAAACAAAGGGTTCTAGTATAGGAATTTCATTTGTGGGGGATCATACATATGACAAGAGACCATTGCTTCCCTTCTTGTCAGAACAATCCTCATGATACTTGAGCTTTCCTCAAGTACCCACACTTATATACCAGGTGGAGGTTGCTTGGATTTAGCGTGTTCCCGGTTGGGTCGTTCCTTGGGGTGATTACTTTTTCCCACCAGGAAAGCCCTCTAAGGATAAAAAAAAGAAAGCAAGCATGCTTATAGCTTGATCAATCTTTGTTGAGAAACAAAGAGAGAACACACGCGATATACTTCACTCACACTCGCAAGACTTTGTTCAATTTTAAGAATCCAAATTGAAGTGTGGAGGCAATCACTTATACAAATTAATATCACAAAAAGCCTTTTGATTCTCAAGATCACCATGAGGCGTGAGAGAAGTACATACATCTTTTAGATGATATTACTTTGGATAAGAGATTACAAAACATAAAAGACACATGTTCATTTAATCCTTCAAAGCAAGAATTGGATTCTTTTTAAGCACCAAAAGGAAATATGAGAGTTGCTTGTTAAATTGTTAAGTCCAAAACAAAATCTAGTAAGTTGCCTAAGGTTCTTTTTAATCCCTTTGTTTTGTTCTTTTTAAGCCCAAATGAAAATTATTGAGTCCTAAAAAGCATGCAGATGACAAAGTCCTTAGAAAAGGGATTATAATTTCCCCCCAAAGTGTTTAAAAACACTTGATACAATGAGATGATGATGCCATAGAGAAGTCTCCGTCTTCATTTACCCCCTTCACTTTTTGATCAAGCCAACCTACAAAAATTAGTTAAAACTATAGAAACAAAAGCCAAAAACCAGTTAGTAGTTAAAATCAACCAAAACTGAAAGAGCACATGCTAAAATTAATTTGAAAAGTGTCTTTTACCCAACTCTAGTGACACAGTCTACGATGGTGGCGTAGTTTAGAGGAGTCAGCGACGTTGTATGGCGATGTTGGGACTGATAGTGGTAGACTTTTAAAAAACTAGTGCCCAGATATGCGTCGTTGTTTTGACCAGAAGTGGAGTTTGGAGTTTAGATAGCTATTCAAAAGGAAAATGGCAGAGCATCACAGTTTGGAATTCAAATTTTCAGGTGGGAAGAAGCCAGTGTCACTGTTTGGAGTTTGATAGCGGCGCTAAATAGCGCCACTAGATTGATAGCGGCACAGTTCCTCTATTAGCGATGTTATTTTCCTATAGACACAAAAACTTCAAAAAACAACGAAATTTCAAAGAAAAACATGTTAGATTCTTCAAGTTCGCCCTCCTTCTAGTGTCAAAATGTGAATGGTGATCCCAGACCTGCATAAACATGAAGAACAAACACACAATTAGTCCAATATGCAAGTTAGAAACATCATTCTCCATGGAATTCATTTGAAACATAAAACCAAGAAATAATATGAAGAACACAATGAGAAAGCTATTAAATCCTATTTAAATGATCAAACTCTCAATCCCATGGGGGAATTGATGCCATTTCAATGTGGAAAATGGCCCTTTACCAATTCCTTGCAAGCTTAAATGATGATTGATGAAGATTTGATGCTCCTTGGTGAAATTCCTGCATCACCTAGCTATGAAAATATGAAAATGGATGAAAATGGATAAACAATGGATGAAAAAATTCAAAATCTCAAGATAATGACTTTGCATAGAGTTGTGGATCCAAAATCCAAATGAGAGCCTCTTATTTATAGATGAGAGAGATGGAGGATGAGGAAAAATGGATGAATATGGGATAAAAGACCAACCAATAGCATAAAGCCACTTGTCAACATGTGAGTGGACAAAGGAGAAGCACATTTTGGTCATTGTGCAAATAAATGCTATTACGTGGAAATTCAAAATTGATGAAATGACAACTTGGAGGGAGAAGAAAATGAAGTTAATGCCACTTGGCTCAAGGCAAAGGACATGTAAGAAACTTAAATTCCTTGTTGGATGTGCAAACCCTTTTGGAGGGATTTTTCAAACTTGGAGAATATTCCCTTTTTGATGCCTTTTTGAAAGTAATTAGAGATTTAATAAATCAATTAAAATTATTTTCATAAGCAAGTTGCAAAAGCTAGAGGATTTGATGGATTAAGATTAAGATTAATTAGGATTTGATTAATTAAGAGGGAGATTAGTTGATTTGACCATTTGATTAGATTTTTGGATTAATTTAAATCAAAGTGAGAGGAAAGTGATTTTAGATTTAATTAAATAAGATTGGATTTATTTAATCAAAGGGGATGGTGTTAGATTAAATCAAATAAAGAATAATTTATTTAATTTAATAGAATGACTTTAGAGATTAATTAAATAAAATTGATTTATTTAATTAAAAAGATGATAGAAGCTAATTAAATAAAATTGATTTATTTAATTAAGAGATGAAATGTGATGAATTTAATCAAATAAAGATTATTCAATTAAATTGATGATGCAAGAGCATCCAGTGGTGTAAGGGCAATCTTGCATCACCCAAAAATAGTTAAATTTCAAGTTTCTCAGTTTTTAGATGTTTTTACATTTTTGGATACCCTTTTCGTCATAATGAAATTCCCAATTTACGGTTTTTATTTTATATTCCTGGGTTGGAAGATATTGCAGTTTTAGTTGCCCATATTTGCATCTGAAAATCTTCCGAGTTAGATTTGAGGCACTTAGAGTTTCCGGATCAGCCCCGAAACTTGCTGAAATTGGCATGGCTAATTTCGAGCACGTTATTGACCTCGAGACCTTTCAAACAGTTCGCGAATCGGAGTCCCAGATCAAAAGTTATGGCCCCGGGAAGTTGGCCCACTTTTTAGAAGATACAATTGCAAATGTTCTTTTGAAATTTGAACCTCAAGTTGTAATTTTTCAGCGCCAAACCGCCTAAACTCAAATTTGAATGTTGTTTTGGCTCCAAACTAAAGAGGAGCTCTATTTATGGGTGGGTTTCTAATTTTTGGGTAACTGCTTGCATATTGCGAAAGGGAAATTATGTAGCTTTTTGTAACTCACATGTGTTGTAGAACTTGGGGATTTGAGATCCTCTACATGTAAGAAGTTCCATTTTCTGAATAATAAAAGTATTCTCTTATTTGTGGGTTATTTTCTAAGTCTTGGGCTGCGCCCTTATCAAGTGGGGTAATTTGAGAAGTGACCCCGTCACATCTCAAATGGTGGAGGAAAACCCAAACGGTCAATCTCTGCCTTAGGCAACCAGGATGAATCTTCAACAGGCCTTCCTTTCCATTTCACCAGATATTCTTCATACTGCCCGTTCCTGGTACTCCTTCCCACACGACTATCCAGGATTTCTTCAATCTCCTCCTTTTCTGAAGTGGGTGCTGGAATCCCACACTGTTCCATCATTGGTACTTCCTTTGTGCCACCTTCATGATACTCTATCAAATCTAAAATGTTAAACATAGGGGAAATTTTGAATCCATCCGACAACTCTACCTCATATGCATTCCCTGAATCATGCCTCTTCAAAATTTTACAGGGACCAAACTTCTTCATCTTCAATTTGTTATATGTTCCCACTAGAAACCTTTCTTTCCTCAAGTGGACCATCACTTCATCACCAATCTGAAACTCCTTATACCTCCTCTTCTGATCTGTCTTAGCCTTATACTGCATATTCATCTTGTTAATATGTTTTCTTACCTTCTCATGTATATCCTTGATGTGTTACTTGCAAAATCTTTGGCTTCAACACTTATTTTCTTCTCTTGGTCCATCTTCCTCAATTAGGGAGTTGTTAGGGCTACCTCCATACACAATTTGGAATGGTGATCTACTAACTTACGTTGATAGAATTGTTGTAAGAAAATTCTGCCTGGGGTAAGATCAAGTCCCATCCCTTGGGTTTATCTCCTACCAAACATCTCAGTAGGTTACCCAGACTCCTGTTAACAACCTCTGTCTGCCCATCTATTTGTGGATGTTGTGTAGAACTGAACTTCAACTCTGTCTTCAGCTTCTTCCACAAGGTCCTCAAAAAGTACCCCACAAATTTGGTGTCACGATCTGAAACAATACTCTTTGGCAGACCATGTAGCCTCACCACCTCTTTGAAGAACAAGTCAGCAATGTGGACTACAGCATGGGTCTTCTGACATGGAATGAAATGTGCCATCTTCGAAAACCTATCAACCACCACAAAAACTAAATCATTCCCTCGTGTCCTTGGAAAACCAAGAACAAAGTCCATACTTATATCCTCTCATGGCCTCTCTGGTACAGGTAAGGGCTGATATAAGCCTGTATTATGGCTCACTCCTTTAGCCATCTGACATACCCTGCAGCTTTGTACAAACTTCTTTACATCCTGTGACAACTGAGGCCAATAATAATGCTCACTGATAGTGGCAATGGTCTTATCCTGACCAAAATGTCCCGCCATTCCTCTACTATGCTTCTCCTTTATCAGGTTCTCTCTCATGGAACTCTTCGGGATACATAATTGACTTCCCTTAAATAACATGCCATCCTGTATTATGAAATCCATCCACCTTGTCTTGTCCACTGTAACAGGTTCCTTGCAAGCTTTCCAAGCCTCTGCAAAATTAGGATCTTCTGCGTACAGTGTCTTAAGTTCATTGAACCCAACCACTTCAATCTGCATCTTTTTCATCAATGTATGCCTCCTACTTAAGGCATCTGTAACCCTATTTGACTTACCACTCCTATGTTTCAAAACAAAGGTATAACTCTGTAAAAACTCTACCCATTTCATATGCCTTTGATTTAATTTTCTCTAACTATTTAGGTACTGCAAGGCCTGATGATCAGTATATAGAACCAATTCCTTCGGCAACAAATAATGTCTCCATTTCTTTAATGCTTGAACTATTGCATAAAATTCTTGATCATATACAGAATACTTTCTCTTGGCATCATTTAACTTTTCACTGAAATAGGCAATGGGCTTACCTTCTTGGCTCAACACTACTCCAATGGCACAACCACTGGCATCACAACCCACCTGAAACACCTTGTTGAAATCTGGAAGGGCTAGAATAGGTTGCTCTATTACCTTCTACTTCAACAGTTCAAAACTCTTTGCCACTCCAGTGCTCCACTTGAATTCTTTTCTATCCCCTCTCATTGTTTCAGTTAGGGGTCCACAAATACTACTAAAGTTTCTAATGAACTTTCTATAAAAACTAGCCAAACCATGGAAAGATCTCACCTCGGTAGCAGTTCTTGGGGTAGGCCATTCCAGAATAGCCTTCACCTTCTCTGGGTCCATCTTGAGACCTTCTGCTGAGACAACAAACCCCAAGTACACTAACTCCCTCTTCACAAAGCTGCACTTCTTCAGATTAATCAACAAGTTTCTCTTCTCTTAACTTCTCAAAGGCTCTCTGAATATGCATCAGATGCTCATCCAATGTCTTACTGAAAATCAAAATATCATCTAAATACACAATAACAAAACTTTCTAGAAATTCTTTTAGTACCTCGTTCATGAGCCACATGAATGTGCTCGGTGCATTGGTTAGCCCAAAGGCATGACTAACCACTCATACAAGCCCTCTTTGGTCTTGAAGGCGATGTTCCATTCATCTCCCTTCGAATCCGGATCGTGATATCCACTCTTCAGATCAATCTTTGTGAAGTACTGAGCTCCACTCAAACAGTCCATCAGGTCATCCATCCTTGGTAAGGGAAATCTGCACTTGATTGTTATCTTGTTTATGGCTCGGGAATCTGTACACATCCTCCACTCCCCATCCTTCTTTGGTGCTAGTACTGCAGGTATTGCACATGGACTCAAACTCTCCCGTATCAAACCCTTTCTCAACAACTCTTGAACTTGTCTGTTCAACTCTTCATTTTCTGCTGGAGTCATTCTATGAGCTGCCTTATTTGGAAAACTGGCTCCAAGAATCAAGTCAATCTGATGACTGATCTTCCTTATTAGTGGTAAACCCTCAGGTACATTATCAGAAACAATATCCTGAAACTCATCCAACATCCCAGAAACTTCTTCTGGAACCTTCTCACTATCCTCCTTACTCACTCTAGGAATCAATGCATAACACACATGCTCATGCTTCATACCTTCTAAAAGTTTTCTTCCATCTACATAACAAATTCTAGCACTACTGCATACCTTTTCTTCAGTCTCCTTCAAGGGTTTCAACTTGTGACAAACCCATCCTTTGTCAAGGAATAAGTGTTTGCATGGCCATCATGTATAGCTCACCTATCGAACTGCCACATCCTCCCCAACAACATGTGACATGCATCCATGGGGATGATATCACAGAGTACCTCATCATGGTAGCTCCCGATCTTGGACTTTACTAGGCACTGCTCATTGATCAAAACTTTGTGGTCTTTTTGCAACCAGGAAATCCGATACGAATGTGGGTGCCTTTCCCTCTTCAGCTTCAACTTTGTGACCATCTCTTCTGACACCAGATTATCGGTGCTCCCACCGTCAATAATGACATCACAACATTTTCCTTCACACTTGCACCTTGTGCGAAACAGATTCTTCCTCTATTTTGGTTCCTTTTCCTTAGTCACCAGGGCTCTCCTAATCACTAGGGCTTCTCCCCTTTCAACATCATCTGAATGTTCAGTTGGGCCTCCTCATCTACATGTGCAACCCTTCCATGACCTTCGGCCTTTTGTCTACCCTTCCTTGGTGTTGTGGACATTCATAGGCTCGATGCCCTTCTTCACCATACTGGAAACATGTTCCTTTGAAACCACCTCTTCTAGATCCTTATCCATATCTCTCTCATCCTCTACCTCTTTGATCACCACTGTTTTGATCACGAGGGTGGTAGAAGTTGTCATTTCTTTGGCTTCGCTGGTACCCACATCTTCACTTTTCTTTTCATCATCATTTCGACTTCCTGAAGGTCTTCCACTGCCCCTTCCACTTTGACCTCCTCGTCTTTTTTGTTTGCCATCAAATCTTTTTTTCAGCTTCTCTTCCACCTTCAGAGCAAACTGATACACATCCTCAATGGTGGTCATTATGACTAGGCTTAACTCCTCCTGAATGCTCGGTCGTAACCCATTAAGATGTCGAGCTACCTTCTCCTTATTGGCCTCTGTGTGCGTTCGATGATTATCTTGTGAAAATATTGTATATTCTTTCCGGATCGCTTCCTTGCTTCAACCCTTGCAATTTCTTCAAGCAGATCTAACTCGTAGTCCACTGGTATGAACTGCTTCTTCAGTTTCTCTACCATGCAATCCCATCTGGTGATCTTTCCTTTTCCTCTTCGATTTCTTTCCAACTGGACCTCTTTCCACCAAATATTGGCATGGCCCTTCAGCTTGATTTTTTCAAGCTTAACCTGATCTGGGTCCTCCATTTCCTCATACTCAAAATATTCTTCTAGCTCATTGATCCAATCGATCAACTCTTCCAGGTTCAAACTTCTGGAATAATTGGGGACTTCTGCTCTGGGTCTTTTCCCAATCTTTGAAATGGCCCTTATTAGCCACATTTGGTCTTGGTCAATTGCTTCTTCTTCCTCTTCTACATTTGAACCTTCTTCCTCTCCTTCATCCTCACTTTCCTCCCTCGGGTTTAACCCTCTTCTCAACTGCTCTTGTAATGTGTCAATCTGTCTCTGGAGGGCTGCCAGTGCATCTCTTCCACCAGCATTTCTGCCACCTCGACCACCTCTGGCACCACCATGCCTACCAGGCATCACTCTTGGAGGAATCTTTCTTGACCTCAACCCACAACCACAGTCCTGGTGCGAACTACCTCACGATCGGCGATCTATCCACACGCTTAAGAAAACCCACTTTGATACTACTTGATGAGGGTGCAGCCCGAGACTTAGAAAATAACCCACAAACAAGAGAATAATTTTATTATTCAGAAAATGGAACTTCTTACATGCAGATTATCTCAAATCCTCAAGTTTTACAACACATGCGAGTTACAGAAAGCTACAAAATTGCCCTTTCGCAATATGCAAGCTTGTCCCCAAAAAGTTACCCAAAAATTAGAAACCCGCCCATAAATAGAGCTCCTCTTTAGTTTGGAGCCAAAACAACATTCAAATTTGAGTTTAGGCAGTTTGGCACCGAAAAATTACAACTTGAGTTCAAATTTCAAAAGAACATTTGCAATTGTATCTTCTAGAAAGTGCGCCAACTTCCCGGGGCCATAACTTTTGATCTGGGACTCCGATTCATGAACCGTTTGAACCATTGGAAAGGTCTCGAAGTCAATAACATGCTCGAAATCACTACGCTAATTTCAACAAGTTTTAGGGCCAATCCGGGAAATCTAAGTGCCTCAAATCTAACTTAGAAGATTTTCAGGTGCAAATCTGGGCAACTAAAACTGCAATATCTTTCAACCCAGGAATAAAAAATAAAAACCGTAAATTGGAAATTTAATTATGACGAAAAGGGTATCTAAAAATATAAAAACATCTAAAAACTGAGAAACTTGAAATTTAACTATTTTTGGGTGATGCAAGATTGCCCTTACACCACTGGATGCTCCTGCATCAATTTTATAGCAAAGGAGATTATTCAGGATGAAACAGTGTTAGTAAAATTAGGATCAGCTGTCTAGGATCAATCAATACATTTTTCATGTCTACAAAACTAACTCAGAAATATACTTTCTTGATTATATACTACAAAATATGAAGGAAATAAATATAAAGACTATTTATTACAATACCACCATGTATCACTATAACTTCTTCATGAATATGACCATTTGGTTAGAGTATGTCCAACACATGTCAACCAAGACCAACATAAAAAATATGGCCTCCAATAACAAACCCAAGAAAATAATCAAAAATTAAGTAGAAGCAACAATAAAGGAGCTAAAATCATGATAAAGTTCAATACCAAAATCATGCATAGGTCTGCTAACACCCTCTCAATATTGGAGGGTATGGAACTAAGGAAATAAGGGAAAAATGTTGATAATTTAAAAGATTGTGAGGATAACTATAAGTTCCTCTCTAAAGTCTGGGATCTCTTGCCCCTTAAGTTATTGTCTTCTTTCTTCTTGTTTTCAATTATGTTTAAGTTGAACTCATATACTTTTATATACTACTAATGTGTTGTTAATGTGTTGGTTCTAACTACTTATGGTTTGGTTTTTCTTTGCCTTGAATATCCTTTTGTATAGGGCTTGGGACCCTTTTTTCTAGCTTATAATAATAAAAAACAATAAAAGAAAAAGAAACCAAAGAAACCTTAAGAACAACATTGTATTAATATTATAAAAGAAAGAAAAAAATTATATTTAACTAAACAATAGATAAACCATGAGAGACACTTGAACCACTACGAATTCTAAAAAATTAATATTACATAATTAAAAAGAAGATGAAACAATGCAACCAATATAAATTTTTAAAAAAAAACAAAGGGAAAACTTAGAAGTAACAAAAACGTGCATGCACCCTCAAGATTAATATCGTATTTCCCTTATTTAAGTTTCACGAGGCATGAGAAAGAGAAATCCTTTCATCAACCCTCAAATATTGGCACTATATGTTAACAAAAAATAGTCAAAAAAAACATCATATGAGTTTCAATGAATTGAATCATTTGATTAATTGAGTCTACCACATCATAGGTTTACAATACCACACCCAATAATTATAATGTGATTTCTCTCATAGAATATACCATTTATACATGTTCCCTAAGAGTTCAATTTTTTTTATGATTTCCAATAGAGTGTGAGTAAGAACATGTGTTCTAGCTCTTGTAGTAAAACAATTATGTTGGAATATGGAACACCAAGCAACTCACCCTAGCCATAAACAATAACACTAATATAATAGGACCTTATCAAGCATACATGATAATCCCACCAAATATAGGGTTGATATCAAAATTTTATTCTTATTAATTCTAATAAGAATAAATACCATATTTCTATTATACCAAAGAACGAAAAAATAGTTTTCTTATTTTTAGTTGATAACAAATTACCTTATGCTCAATTTAGACTTCATAACAAATCAATATTAGAAAATCTTGACATCATAATAATTTCAACTCAATGGTTGAATCTAAAAAATAAAAAATAAATGTTTTTATTAATTAGTGAGAAAATACTTTTGTATTATTAAAAACTAAATGTTTTCATTAATTAGCGATAAAATGCTTTTGTATTATTGACCTTCTCTTCTAGAAATCAACACTAGATAAACATGTATTCAGTAAGCATGTAATTCTAATTTGAAAGCATGTAGCTTTTTTATATTTTTCAAACCCAAATAGAATAATGGTAAAATGAAGAAAATAAAACTAAATTCCATATAATATTCAAGATTATAAGCAAGTTGGAGCACCTCAAAGTTAGTCTCAAAGGGAACACGGGTTTAACAAATTGTTAAATTTTACTTTTCAAGATGACAAAATAATAATTGTGATAATACATGAGACTAAGTTTGTATTTAAATGAGATGTTCCCCCTCAGTAAAAACCAAAAGAGATGCAATATTCAAAATCCTCACAAAGATTTTTATTTGGGTTTTACACATGAAAAATTACATAATTCATAAGTAAAGAAAAGAATATGAATGCACTTCTTAGATAAGATAGCATTTAGAGGTTACATACAAATTATTTTCTTTTCTTTTTAATATAAAATGGTTGCATACATTTCTTAATAAACTTAGAATGAAATAAATATCATACAAAGTTAGATTAAATAATAAGTAATTTATATGCATGCTATTAGCAATCTTAATTGAACATGGAAGAGATTCAATATTTAACAACATATTAAGAAAATACTATACGCAAAATTCAAAAGCATAAATTGTATTTTTCTAATATTGAAGTCAAAAGATCCATGAAAATAACAACTTAAATTGTATATACACTAATTTTCTATTTCACTATCCATCTACTGGATAATCCCACAATAGTGGGTTATACTTTTTGGCCAAACTTGACATTGAACTAAACTTTTTTAACTGAATCTTCACTTTCAAACACCTATAGCTGCTAAACCATGAGGAATTTGAAGATTATGTAAACTATTGATTTGTGACCTTTTTTTCTGTAGATTCTAAATAAATAATTTTAAAAAAATTGGGAATCAAAATGCATTTATTTTTCCATCTCCTTCAATAACTAGTTTTTAACACTAAACAACATTTTTTAAGAGTGATGTTTACTATATAACACATGCATTTTTTTCTATGAAGGATAAAATTCTAATTTTTTGAATTTAGATTTGCAACTATGATATCTAACTCCTTCATTTGGTTTCGTAGTGTTTTATTGAATATATATTTTTTAATTCAGTTTTGAAGTCAAACCAATTACAATTTAGACATAGGTTACTGTATAATACAACTTTTTTTGTATGTTCCGAAATTCTTTTTTTTTTTGTTGGATCAAGGACATCAATACCAAGAGCATAGATATTTTTCAGAATTTTTTTGGTAATCTACTATTTTTTCACATGTGCAAAACAAAGAGCTTGATTTTCAGTGAAAAACCTACATTCAAAAGAAATACAAAATAAATATAATAATCAAATTAAATATATTTAAAATTATACTTTTTGGGAAGCTTATAATAAGGACTACATACTTACAAAATATAAATTTTAAATGAATTCATTTGATCCCTCAAAAGGTAAATCAAAAGTGGTTTTTATCATAATTTTGGTAGGTGTAGAGGAGACTCCATTATAGGTATAGTTTAAAACTAGCAAGGTTCTATACAAGGGGGTTTGATCAAACCCTCTTCAATTAAAATCCTTTAAATGAAACTTTTCAAGGCTTAAATCATTATATTTTCTAAAAATATGTGATTTTAGCAAAAATCAAGATGTCCCAGAAAGTGTAACCCATTATTGTGGTAGCACCCCAGTACAAGATACATGGTCAAACATTTTTTTTTTAAATATTGCATTTACAATAAAGAAAAATAAATCCTAACCTAAAGGAAAATATTCTCAACTAGTAGATTCAATGTTTTGAGAAGTGTGGTGTTCATTCTAATGCCACATCTATTAGCTCTTTGCATGATTTATTTTTATCTTTATAAATGTGGAACCATTCTATTACTTTTTGAATTGGTTGTAGCATCTAGTATATTGATATTCATTATCCTAGATTTCTAAGTGTACAATATATCTCTTGTAACGCCCCGTCACGCAAACCCCAAAGGACAAATAAAACGCAACAATTTTTTTTAACCAAAAACCCCCAAAACCCCAAAAACTATTCTACAACCAATTTCTTTCTGTGAAGAAACTTCCTGCCATTCACAGCATGCCAATATTCTCTCTGAGAATATTTTTAAAACAAGAATTTTTATTCAATTCCTCACTCACTCCCGTAAATATATTCTCATTATAATATAACTAATTTTTTTTTAATTTTTTTTCTTTTAATAATAATAAAGCATTATAAGCTATTTAATTAATTTAAAAATTCAAAAATCAATACCACTTACCTTATGCAAATTTAAATTTCTAATTTACATCAAAGCATCTAATATTTTTATTTAAACTATTCACTCAATCAAGACCATTAATCAATTAACTTAACTATAATTATCTACAAATAACTATATCAATTAAATAACATTAATTAATCACACATAAAATAAAAATTAATTAAATAACAAACATTTACATACTAAAATAAATAATCAACACTAACCCAAACTTAAACAAAAACGAGGTTGAGACAAAGACACCATAGACTCACAACAAGGTGACAGACTTGGGACATGGACACTTCCTTATCAACTCCCTTTTCAACATCATACCCGTTGGGTTTATGGGACATGCTCAAACTTGTCAAACAGGTGGAGTCAGTGTCCAGTACCTGCATCTTGCATAGAAACAAACATCAAGTAGCATGTAAATCACCATTGCAGACACACTGTGAAAGGTAATCGTGGGGTAGTAGGGCACTCGCAAGAAAGTGATGCCACTCCGTCCTTTCACCAAGACTCACTAGCAATCACATCAAAAACCATAATAGCATAGAATCACAACATCACCACATACATTATTAAAGAAAACCATAACATAATCACCATGAAATGTATCATCAAGCATCATAAGTAATGTCAAGTGTAGAAAACCAACCAAACTATGAAACCACACACAACCAAAACCGGTGAACTGATCACCATCACAAACCAAGTACAAAATCAACACAAAAGAGTATCAACAACATGAGGGTTATTACATCCTGCCCCCTAGAACATGGCTTACTCTTGGAATCACTAAATAAATATGGGTAAGCCTCTCTAATATGGGATGCATCCTCCCATGTCACTGAAGTCTCATCATTCGGGTCCCACTGAACCTGCACCTGTTCAATACCTCTACCCTTGAGGGCGAGTCTCTGATGCTGCAACACGACCATAGGCTCGAGTGCTAACTGCCCATCCTCGACTTGAAGAACTTTCCAATCAAGTACGTGAGTAACATCTAGATAATATGGCCTAAGTACTAAAACATGAAAAATATCGTGAATCCGCAATAGACTAGGTGACAATGCCAGGCAATAAGCAATGGGGCCAATCCTCTCCAAAACTTCAAATGGTCCTACAAATCGAGGCGCGAGCTTGGAAACCTTTCCGTAATGGATTGGGCTCTTTTGTGGTCACACTCTCAGAAAGAATTGATCACCAATAAAGAACTGATGATCAACTCTATGTGCATCAACATATTTCTTCTATCTATCTTGAGCTGCCACAGGATGCTCTTTGATGCGAGCTACCTATTGTTCCATGTCCTGAAGCATTTCAGGACCAAGGAGAACTTTGTCCTCAAGATGGTCCCAACTTAATGGGGTCCTACAGGGATGACCATATAGCACTTAAAAGGGAGCCATACCAATCAAGCTATGATATCCATTATTGTAGGAAAACTCCACCAGATGCAAATAATCCTCCCAACGTGACTGCTGATCCATCACGTACATATGAAGCATGTCCTCAAGAACCTGATTAACTCTTTCTGTCTGATCATCTATTTTAGGATGGAAGGTAGAACTAAAGTTTAGCTGAGTTCCTAAGGCATGCTGTAATGATTTCCACAATGCAGATGTGAACACTGGATCTCTATCAGAAATTATTCTCTATGGAATACCATGTAAACGAACAATATCTTCCATGAAGATTCTAGCAACTGAAGTAGTGTAAGATGATTAGACGGGGGAGAAGTGTGCCACCTTGGTCAATCTATCAATTGTGACCATGATAGTATCATGACGTCAAGAAGTCATAGGCAATCCCACAATAAAGTCTACAAAAATTATGTCCCACTTCCATTCTAGAATGAGATGAGGTTGTAAAAGACTTGCGGGATGCTAGTGTTCTGCCTTAACCCTTTGAAATTCCAAACATCTAGCCACCAAATCTACAATATCCCTCTTCATGCTAGCCCAAAAGTATAGTGCACGAAGATCTGCATACATTTTCTTAACTCCCGGGTGAGCAGAGTAAGGAGCTTGATGTGCCTCAGTCATAATTAGAGTCTAAAGACCCTCAACAAAAGGCACGTACATGTGACCCATATACCTCAAAATACCATCTAACTTCAGTGAGTACCCAACAAACTTTCCTTCTAAAGCTCTACCTGATTCTATTTCTGACTTCACTTCCTAATACCAGTTATCTGTAGGAAGCGCTATGAGGACTTGACTCCTCAAATCCACCTCGAGAGCTATTGTAAAAATCTCATGTCTTCGTCGACTTAGAGCATCCACCGCTACATTTTCCTTTCCCTGAACATACTTGACCTCAAAGTCATATTCGCAAAGGAATTCCATCCATCTTCTCTACTTGGCATTCAGGTTCAACTGAGTAAAAATGTATTGCAAACTGCGATGATCACTATGAAGCTCAAACATATGACCCAATAAGAAGTGTCTCCATCTTGCAAGGGCATGAACCACTATGGCTAACTCCAAGTCATGCGTGGGGTAATTTAGCTCATGATCCTTGAGCTTACAGGATTAATAAGCAATTACACGTCCTTCTTGCATCAAAACGGCTCCTAAGCCCTCCAAGGAAGCATCAGTGCACACCACAAAATCCCCAGTAGGATCAGGAATTGCCAATATTGCTGCACTAGTCAACTTGTCCTTAAGGGTCTCAAATGTTGTCTGGCACCAATCAAACCAAATGAACTTCTTCCCTTTCCTCTAAAGGGAAGTAATGGGATGTGTGATCGTAGAAAAACCCTATACAAACCATCGATAATATCCCACTAACCCCATAAAGCTATGAATCTCTAGAACATTCTTGGGTGCTGACCAATCAACAACAGCCTGGATCTTTGATGGATTCACTGTGATACCTACACCTAAGATGATGTGCCCCAAGTATTTCACTTCAGTTTTGTAGAACTCACACTTAGCCAAATTAGCAAACAACTGATTGTCCCTCAAACATTGTAATACCTGCCTTAGATGTTCCTCGTGCTCCTCCATAGATTTAGAGTAAACAAGGATATCATCAAGAAACACAAGTACGAACCTATCCAAATAGGTTCAGAAGACTCCATTCATTAGGCTCATAAAAATTGATGGTGCGTTAGTTAACCCGAATGGCATAATAGTTAATTCATAATGCCCGTAACAAGTGCAGAATGCGGTTTTATGAATATTAGCTTCGGTTATTCACAATTGATGATAGCTAGACTTAAGATCAATATTAGTGAAAACCTAAGCTCCTTTTATCTGATCAAACAAGTCATCAATTCTTGGCAAAGGATATTGATTCTTGATCGTCACTTTTTTGAGCTGCCTATAATCAATACATAATCAAAGTGAACCTTCCGTTTTCACAAATATAACCAGTGCTCCCCAAGGGGAAACATTAAGACAGATGAATCCTTTCTCTAAAAGATCCTCCAACTGCAAATGGAGGTCCTACAATTCCTGTGTTATCATCCGGTATGGAGCTCAAGATATAGGCTCAGTTCCAGGAACAAAATTGATTTTGAAGTCGATGCCACACTTTCATGGCATCTTAGGAATTTCACTTGGAAAAACATCAAAATATTCCTTAAGAAGGGGGTAATTATCCAATGAGATCCCTTGACTCTTTTCTGAGTCCAAATCATTAACAAACACTACAAATAGCTAACAACCTTGTCTGAAGCACCTTTTTAATTGCATAGCTAAGATCAAACGTAGTGAGATAGGTCTTTGAATTCCAATGATCTCAACCTCATTACCCATATCATCAACACAACACACAACCTTACGCCGACAATCAATTATGGCATGGTGGGAACTCAACCAATCCATACCTAGAACCACATCATATGAACCAAGAGGTAGGATTCAGAGATCCACCATAGTCATGAGTGACCCAATTTGCAAATTACAACCCTGAACTAGTGACTCAACTGCTACCTTTGCCCCAAAGGCCAATTCAACCTACCACTTAATGCCTTGCCTTGTTGCCACTAGTCTACATCGTTCTACTACTGAAGGAGAAATGAATGAATTTGATGCTCCAAAATCAAAGAGAATGGAAATGCTAGTACCATACAATGCACCTAATGACTCAACTATAGTGCCCTAATGTTCAGCTTGGCGATTGTCCACTACCGCAAATACCTAATGAGCTCTACCTGCATCACCCACTATCAACTCAGAAGTAGCTGGTCTCTGACTAAAACCTATAGTGATCCTCTGTGGACACTGTCTAGCAATATGTCCCTGTTTCCCACAAGATAAACATGTGCCTCGTCCAAAACCTCTAACACCCGACGGTGCACTCGACTACTAGAAACTGCCTCGAGATGGTGTCGACTATGTGCTCTATGCAGACTGCTCAAAACAATCCTATCTAATTATCTTCCAACTTCGGTTCTTCCTGCTCTAAGATCTATCTCCCTGCTGAGACTGTGATTTGTTATGTTTGGGTTGTGATTGTTGTTGTTGTTGTGGAGCACCTTTAGAGGGTGCCCAAAAATTCTTGGAAGACCCTGCAGCTTGAGGTTGTCCACCTCTAGAACTAGAACCTGATGCTAGGGCACTGCTGACCTGAACTCCTATGTGACCTCCCAATGTCATAGCCAAATTTTCTTCTACCAGACGAGCCTTCTCAACAACTACCTCCATTTTCTTCAGCTCAAAGACTCTAACTCCACCACTAATTTGGACATTTAAGCCCTTGACAAAATGTTGCACAAGCATTGCCTCATCATTTCTGATCCCTGCATACTATTTGAGCTCGTAAAAATGACACTCATATTGTTCCACAGACATTGCCATCTATCTTATTTCATGGAATTCATCTGCTCTTCACTGCCTCCAATGATCAGAAAGAAAATGGGCCCTAAATCTCTCCATAAATAATTCCCAAGTCACCATGTTGATGTCAATGTGTAATTTATATTCTACCAGTCACCACCAAGTAGACGCAAAGCCTCTAAGGTGCATGATGGCACACCTAGCCCTAGTATTACTACCATAGGGATGCATAACAAAGCATCTATCCAAATCGATCAACCAAGTCTTTGCCTCAAGACCCCCACCAAATCCATCAAATGTGGGTGGTCGTGCTCTCAACAGGTCTCTCATGTGACCTGCCACTACTGCATCTTGTTCAGCTGTTATTTCCCCACGTCTAGGAGATCTCTCCCTTTCCCTTTCCAACCTTTGTTCTTCCACTTTCCTAGGGCCTAAACGACCTAGTATCTCCTCTAGTAAATGTTTCAACTAACCATCTAAACCAGGTTGTTCTGAATTCTGACTACCACCTGTCGGATTGCTTTGGGAACTTTATAGTTCCTCGCGCTCAGAATCGTGGGAGCTCGGAGGTGATGGACTTTGGCAGTTGGCCCCATGGCCACCACCTCAGCCTCTTCCTCGACCACAACCTCTACCCCGAGGCTTGATCTTGCACAACAATTGGGGTTATGTGAGATCAAGAATTAATGCAAAGGTTGCCTAATGAACTCAAACTACCTAGAGTACCCAGTGTTTGCAAACCTGGCTTTGATACCAAGTTGTAACACCTCATCACACAAACCCCAAAGGACAACTAAAACACAACAAATTTTTTTAACCAGAAACCCCCAAAACCCCAAAAATTATTCTACAGCCAATTTCTTTCCGTGAAGAAACTTCTTGCCATTCACAACATGCCAATATTCTCTTTGAGAATATTTTTAAAACAAGAATTTTTATTCAATTCCTCACTCCCGTAAATATATTCTCATTATAATATAACTAATTTTTTTTTTTAAATTTTCTTTTAATAATAATAAAGCATTATAAGCTATTTAATTAATTTAAAAATTCAAAAATCAATACCACTTACCTTATGCAAATTTAAATTTCTAATTTACATCAAAGCATCTAATATTTTTATTTAAACTATTCACTCAATCAGGAGAATTAATCAATTAACTTAACTATAATTATCTACAAATAACTATATCAATTAAATAACATTAATTAATCACACATAAAATTAAAATTAATTAAATAACAAATATTTACATACTAAAATAAATAATCAACACTAACCCAAACTTAAACAAAAATGAGGTTGAGACAAAGACACCATAGAATCACAACAAGGTGACAAACTTGGGACAAAGACGCTTCCTTATCAACTCCCTTTTCAACATCATACCCATTGGGTTTATGGGACATGCTCAAACCTATCAAACAGGTGGAGTCGGTGTCCAGTACCTGCATCCTGCATAGAAACAAACATCAAGTAGCATGTAAATCACCATTGTAGACACACCGTGAAAGGTAATCGCGGGGTAGCAGGTCACTCACAAGCAAGTGATACCACTTCGTCCTTTCACCAAGACTCACTAGCATTCACATCAAAAACCATAACAACATAGAATCACAACATCACCACATATATTATTAAAGAAAACCATAACATAACCATATAACATAATCACCATGAAATGTATCATCAAGAATCATAAGTAATGTCAAGTGTAGCAAACCAACCAAACTATGAATCCACACACAACCAAAACTAGTGAACTAATCACCATAACAAACCAAGTACAAAATCAACAAAATAGAGTATCAACAACATGAGGGGTATTACATCTCTCTTTGAAATTAACCTTTTTTTAATATATGAAATAAAATTTATTTTCCTCCTAAATTATTTGAAATAAAGACTCTTTTATATTTTCTACACAAGCTCTTCTTTCATGAATTCAATCACAATGTCTTTGATTTTTACAATATTTTTTGAAGTCTAATATTACATGTACATGGAATTGAGTTAATGATTGAAAATTTTCAAATCTAACATCACTTATTTGATTTCTCATTTTTCTCAAAGATCGTACAACATACTCCAAAGTTCAATCATCAATTTAAAATCTGTATTCCAATACATACCATTATCTCAACATCAATATTAGTCATATCTAGGACCCTCAAATTACATAATTTAATTATGAAATACATGAATATTATGTGTCCCACCTCTTCTCTCATGTTGACCTCTCAACTTTGTTTCCCTAATCTATTTGCAACTCTTTCAATGGAGGATCAAATCACTTTTCAATCAAACTATAGAAACTAAAATAATTCCTTTAAATTATCATATTTACTATTCATTATAATTACTCTTCATTAATATCCATTAATCTATTATTATCATTTATTTAGATAATTATTCATTATTTAATTAATATAAGTTAATCATCATTCATTAAATAAATTAACTAATTAATTCCATTTATTATCCATTAATATTTAAATAATCTTCCATCTCATTATCCATTAAAAAAATTAATAAAATCCATAATTATCACCCCATGAGTTAAATTCCTCATCAAAATTAGTTAACTATTCCACATCTTCACATTGAATCCATAATCAATGGAGTTAACTCATGATCTATGCTCAAATCTAGACCATCCATTCATTGTCCCAAAAATCTATAAATTCATCATCTTGTTCATCATTTTCAATAATATATCTGTAATACATTATTAAGTTGTCAATTTAATCATCCAAAGAATGCTAATATTATGTTGCAAAAAGTGAAAGCGTCCACATACATACATTGAAGCACATGTCAACATTATCATTAGAACAAAAAAGGTTTATGGGGGCACATCCTCTCATTGCTCAAACAAAGGTTGCTTAAGTTAGAATAGTATTTTGAATTTAATTTTTAACTCTTTTTTTTTCATTCTAACTTTTCATAATATAGCTTCCTTCCTCTTATAACTAGCCCCACTATCTCTTCCTCACAACTTCTTGTAGTTCTTGACTCTTGCTAAATCTCATTCTTGTTTATGTTAGCCAATTTGATCTTTCTATTTTTATTACCAAGTTAATCAACCATATGTCAACCCTCATGTTAACCAATACTTATGACTATACTTTAGCCAACCAACATCTATACAAGCACAATCCAAAAAGGTATAGGAATGCAATAAAAAAATGGTACAAGAATAAAATGGTTCACCTTCCAATTATCAAGTAACTACTAAGATTCTCTCACCAACCAAAAAGAGATAATTGTTACATGATCAACAACTATGGCCACTTGCTCCAAAAGAGAATGAAATGAATGTGCAACCATGGAATGCATATAATTTCTAGTGAGTTAGACACTACCCAAACTATTAATTAAGTGGCCAAATAGCTTGCACCAAATCACTTAGAAGCATGCTCATGTGGAAGAATGAGAAATATATGTTAAGAAGACAAAATGAGACCTTACAACTGAGAAATCATCTACAAATATAAGTAGAAAAATGGTAATATCTACCCAAAAGAATATCAACTAATCATACTAAAGAAGATGAATAGTTACTACAAGAAAAGTAAGTGATTAATTGCTAAAACATAATGATTAGATACCCTAATATTTTTTAAGACAAAAGGGATTACAACACTACCCCTTTTAGAGGTTAATAGATTGGCAAATGGAATAATAGCCACAAATGTATACAAATCAACCTAGTTACGACTTGCCCAAAATACCTATAACATGTTATCAAGTTGCATATAGCAAGTTAAATAACACCTATAATAGCCCAATATAATTATAAGAACTTATCACATTCCTATATCAAGTTTCAAACATTAGCAACAATCACCAAGATACCTATAGTGCACTATAAAATAATTGTAGCAACATATTCTTACCTATAACAAGCTATAGATGATTTGTAGTAAAAATATAAGTAGGTCCATGGCCTAAATAGTATTTGTAGCATTCCTATAGAAACCTTCAATCAAAGAATTTCCAGTGAAAACTTATATGCAAGAACCAAAAATTAAAGAAAATTGAACACATATCTATCTATTGCTTTTGGAGACATGAAATTGCTAATGAACCTACATACTCTTGCATTATACATGTTGAGAAAAAAAAATTGGGAGCAGGGTGCTCATAAATTAGAATTAAATAGTAGAACCAATCTTCCAAAGAGCACACAATTGACAACACTCTCCATTATTATAACAAGTATATCAAAAGACATATTTCTTTACCTCTTCCAACATTTCGCTAGCACAATCATGTGATATGCCAAGTTTCATCATTTTTTTCCATTCCTCTTATGGGTCCCAATCCAACATAACCTAACGTCCTCCAAATGGTTCTCCTATTCCTTCCTCCTCTTTTGGGTTTAACCTACCACTAGCTATCCACTGGTGGCAACACAAGGGCATAAAACTAAGAGGGGGGGTGAATTAGTTGTCACAAAAATTTAAAACTTACTCAACTTATTAACTGCATTCTCAGATCTAATTATTAACCATGAAAACATAAATCATCAACACATCAGAAACACACATAACACCAATATTTTTTACATGGAAACCCTATTAGGGGAAAAACCACATCGGTGGAGGTCAGTCCACAAGATTATACCATGTTAAAAGTATAAAGAATGAAATGGGGAATGCACATGCATTCAGGAAAACTGCCTAGAGCTCACTGCTCAATTACAACAAGGCTAACCGGCCAAAGGAAGACACACTATCTTACACAAAGAATCAGATTACATCCGTAGGGATTTGAACTGATAAAATAGCATATGATAATGCCTAATCACAGTTTTGGTTAAGCACATGAACACTTCTACACACTTCATCACATTTTGCTCTATCTTTGAATGATATTTGCACATACACACATAGAAGCACACTCTGGAATCAACTCACACTCTTCAATTTGAATAAACAATTGCTCTTATATATATGCAACAAGAAATTTCATTGCAACAAGTTAGCTTCAACCAAAAATAATAAAATGAATATAAAGTGTCAGCCCACACATTAAAGATTAACAATGTGAATCAACCAAAGTCAGCCAAAACTTAGTGAAGACCCAAAACAACATCTCTAACTTGAAAACACTTCAATTAATTACAGCTCGAAGATCCACAACACGCTACAAACACCATGTCATCCAGGAACAAGAAAAACATGAACATGCAAGAGAAAATTGCCAACCACAAGCACAACGATCAATGCAGATGTGCAACAAAGATAGAGCACAATCTAGAAACATCCACAAACAATACAAATCACCATAGAAGCATCCACAACAACTGAACTAACTGAAATAGCCTCATCTTCAATTTGGAACACTAACTAAAGAAATAAAAAAACTGTCATAATGAAAATCTTCACAACTCGAACAAATCTTCACACGGATCTTTGAAACTTGACGTGGATAAACTAGATACACTCAACAACAAACCATTTATTCCACAACCTCAGATCATCAACGTACACAACTTACTAACACATTGAACTTCACTTCACTACTAACAACCTGCAACTCATTTATTACAATTTTCTCAATATCCTCAACATATACAACTTCAAGTGAATTAATGCTAATAGTTTTGAAATTAATGACAACCACATATCAACAACACAACCCCAACATCCAACAATCTCCCCCTTTGGCATTGATGGCAACACATAATGTGAAAAACACCATCAACTCAACTAACTCTTGACACTTACTCCCCCTTAGGTTCTGACTCATTTTCTCCTCAACTGTTCCACATGATCTTCCCCACAAGGCTCTTAAATTCCAAAAAGTTTTTCACATGATCTTCTCCCCCTTTGACATCAATGAAAAAGATCTCTTCTATACAAGCTTTGAACCACATATCTGACCATCTGACTACTCCCCTTGAGTAGCAACCACCACAACATCAATCTAAAACAAGATATAACTATGAAATGTATGAACTAATGCAATGCAATGCATCCTTAGTTTTGATTAGGAGGGGTAATCACCCCTAAATTCCCTCTAAGATACTCAAAAGTATCCTTAGGAAATGACTTGGTAAAGATGTATGCAATCTTCTTCTTAGTCGGCACATACTCCAGTCTGACTTCTTTTTCACTTACCTTCTCCCTCAAAAAGTGAAACTCAATAGATATATGTTTTTTTTTAATGCAACACCAGATTCTTAGAAATTTTAATAGCACTTTAATTATCATAGAATATAGCTATTGGTTCATCATGCATCACTCTAATATCCTTCAACATTTGCTCCATCCACAGGACTTGAGTACAATTATTAGTAGCATCAATATATTAGCCATGAAATTAGTTTCTTACCCAAGAAAAATGCTCCATCACTAGTACTTTTCTTTTCATTCACATCTCTTTCCCAATCAACATCAATAAAGGCACTCAAGGTAAGATCATCATCTTTAGGATACTGCAGGCCAAGGTCAACTATTCCCTTCAAGTATCTAAAAATTCTCTTCACAACAGTCACATGAGATTCCTTTGGATCAGCTTGAAATCTTACAACAATACATATAGCATTCATGATATCAATCCTAGTTTGAGTTAAATACAACAATCCACCAATCGTTGATCTATATCTAGTCTGATTTTCCTTCAGAGAATCATCTTTTGTTGTCAACTTGCATCCGGCCACCATGGGTGTACCAACTGGCTTTGAATCTTCCATTCCAAACTTCTTCATCAATTCTTTCACATACTTAGATTGAGATATAAAATTCCCTTTATCTAACTAATTAATTTGCAATCCCAAAAAAAAATTCATCTCACTAATCATTGACATCTCAAATTCATTTTGAATCTCATTAGCAAAATTTATGCACAAACCATCATCTCCTCTAAAAATGATATCATCAACAAATACTTCAACTATCAACGCTTTGTCATGATCAATCTTGAAATACATATTACTGTCAGTAGTACCTTTGTTAAATCCAAGCTTCAACAAATACTTGTCTAATCTGGCATACCATGCTCTAGGGGCTTGCTTGAGTCCATACAATGCTTTCTTCAACTGACACACCATATCTTCCTTATCAGTCAACTGGAATCCATCAGGTTGCTCAATATACACTTCTTCTTCCAATTCACCATTTAGAAAAGTTGATTTGACATCCATCTGATAAACTTTGTAGTTCTTGTGAGCAGCATAGGCAAGAAATAATCTTACTTCAATTCTAGCAATAGGGGCAAAGGTCTCTTCAAAATCAATTCCTTCCATATGAGAATATCCTTTACATACCAACCTTACTTTGTTTCTAACCACTCCACCTTGCTCTTTCAATTTGTTTCTAAAGACCCATTTGGTTCCAATGACATTCTCATCCTTCGGTCTGGGAACAAGAATCAATGTATCATTATTTTCAATCTGTTTCAGCTCTTCTTTCATTGCTTCAACCCAATTTTCATCTTTACATGCTTCATTCACATTAGTAGGCTCAGTTTTTGAAATTAAACAGTACTCTTCCACAATTCTTCTCCTAGTTTGGACACCTTTGTTCTTATCACCTATAATATAATCTTTTGAATGATTCTATCTTACATACCTCAGAATCTTCTTAGGTTTTTCTTCATCTTTAGGCTCTTGTGTTCTCTCTTTTGTGCTTCCACTAGTTGCTCCCTCTTCTTCATTCTCCTAATTCACCAAATTGATTTGCACTTGATTTGTAGTCTGAACTTGCTTTCCTTGGTTTGTACTATCATCCTGATCATCAGAGTCATATCCACAGGTTATGGAGGGTGTACCTAGGTCTTCATCAACCTTGACATTTGCACTTTCAACCATTTTATTCAATCTTTTATTGTAACACCGGTAGGCCTTGCTTTTAGTATAATAACCTAGAAAGATACCTTCATCACTTCTAGAATCAAACTTTCCTATATCTTCATCTCTTTTGATATAACATCTGCTTCCAAAGATCTTGAAATATCTAACAATAGGCTTTTAACCAATCCATGGCTCAAAAGGGGTCTTACCAGTATCACCTTTAATTTGTACCCAGTTGAGTGTGTACATAGTAGTACTCACATCTTCTCTCTAGTATATATGAGGGACATTTCCTTCCAGCATCATTGTTCTAGCAACATCTTCAACAATTTTGTTCTTCCTTTATACAATTCCATTTTGTTGAGGGGTTCGTGGTGCAAATAATTGTCTCTTTATTCCATATTCTTCACAAAAAGAATTAAATTCACTAGAAGTGAATTCACCACCTCTATCTAATCTCAGACACTTAATCTTCAAACCTATCTCAATCTCAACCATAGCCTTAAAGATCTTGAACTTTTCCAAAGCTTCATATTTCTCCCTTAAGAAAGTAACCCACATCATTCTTGAATAATCATCAATGAATAACATGAAATACCTGTAACCTTCTAAACCTTTGACCTTAGAGGGACCACACAGATCAGTATGCACAAGCTCCAACTATTCATTTGAACAATGCTCTTTGCTTTGAAATGAAATTCTGGTCAGCTTCCCTAACTGACATTCCTTGCATATTGCATTAGTAGGTTTCACCAACTTGGGTAGATCTCTCACAACCTTAGTAGAACTTATCTTAACAATATTATCAATGTTAACATGACAAAATCTTCTATGCCACAACCAACTTTCATCAACTCAAGCAATCAAACAACTTTTACTAGCAGAGTTCAAGTGAAAGATAATACCTTTTGTTTTTGTACCTAATGCAATTTCATTTTTGAAACTCAATATTCTGCACTTTCCATCCATGAACTGAAGATTGTATCCCTTATCAACCATCTGACCAAAACTCAAAAGATTATGCTTCAAGCCTTCCACATATAGAACATCATCAGTATTATGCTTACCATCAAGATAAATGCATCATCTTCCACGGATCACACTAGCTATATTATCACCAAATCTCACAACACCACCATCATACTTTTCCAAGCTCACAAACTTACTTTTATCTCTTGTCATATGATGTAAACATTCATTTTCAATCACCCATTCATCTTTCTCTTCAACTCAAGTAGCTAGGGCTTTCTCCACATTTGTACAACCAACAGGTTCAATAGATACAAGATTTTTTTCCTTGATAGCAATAAATACCCAATCATCTTCTTTATCAGATTCATCGTATGTCACACCTTCATTAGTAGCATTGTAACACTTCTTCTAAAATCTAGGCTTGTTATGTCTTGGTTTAGGAGCTCTTTTGGGACACATTGATGCAAAATGACCTATCTTATTGCAAGAAAAACATTTAAGAGGAAATTTTCCTTCATACTTACCTTTTCCTTTTGGTACTCTCTTGACAATAAGTGCTTCCAGCTCTTCCAGTTCTCTTTCTTCTTCTTCAATCTATTTGATTTCATCCTCATAATTGAATTTCTTTCTAGATAAACTCTCACTCAGATCATATCTTTGTTTATCTCTTCCAGAAGTAGTAGCCTTAAATGAAAATTCAACCTTAGGAATGGCATCACCAAATTCACTCAACTCAAAAGCAGTTAGCTTACAAACCAAAATATCTCTGGTTATGATTGTTACAGTCTGAAGATCTTCAATAGCAATAGCTTCAACTTTATAAGAATCAAGCAAGGATCTAAGCTCTTTAGCAATAATCTCATAATTTTCTATCTGTCTACTAGCACATCTAATACCACACAAAACTTCATTCACTCTTTACATGAAAGTATTAATGTTCTCATCATCACCCATTCTCAACCTTTCATATTTCCCTTTCAAACTCTGTAGCTTAGCAATCTTCACATTAGTATCACCTTCATACAAGGTTTCCAACTTTTTCTAGATCTCATATGCAGTCTTCAGATCCATAACATTTTTCATCTCAGAATCAGTCAAAGCACTCAACAAAGCTTCCTTAGCTCGGATATTATACTCAACATCTCTAATATTAGCAGTACTAGTAGGACCATTCTAAGGAATAACATACCTATTACATGTAATGATCTAGTAGGGTTCACCAATGCATCTAAAATGACACTCCATTCGAGTCTTCCACAAAAAATAATTTGTTCCATCAAATCTCAGACTATCCTTCTTATAACTTGCCATCTTGGATCACCTTAAGTTGTTATAATTATTCCAAGGAACCCACTCTAATACCAATTGTTGGCAAAAAAAGGGTAGACAACTGAGAGAGGGGGGGTGAATCAGTTGTCACAAAAATTTAAAACTTACTCAACTTATTAACTGTATTCTCAGATCTTATTATTAACCATGAAAACATAAATCATCAACACTTCAGAAACACACATAACACCAATATTTTTTACATGGAAACCCTGTTAAGGGAAAAACCATGGTGGAGGTCAGTCCACAAGATTATATCATGTTAAAAGTATAAAGAATGAAATGGGGAATGAAAATGCATTCAAGCACACTTCCTAGAGCTCACTGCTCAATTACAACAAGGCTAACCACCCAAAGGAAGATACATTGTCTTACAGAAAGAATCAGATTACAACCGCAAGGATTTGAACTGATAAAATAACATCTACTAATGCCTAATCACAGTTCTAGTTAAGCACATGAACACTTCTACACACTTCTTCACACTATGCTCCGCCTTCGAATGATATCCACATATACACACACAAAAGCACACTCTATCATCCACTTGCACTCTATAATTCGAATAAACAATCGCTCTTATATATATGCAACAAGAAATTTCATTGCAACAAGTCAGCTTCAACCAAAAAAAATAAAATGAATATAAATTGTCAGCCCACACATTATATATTAACAATGTGAATCAACCAAATTCAGCCACAAATTAGTGAAGACCCAAAAAAACATCTCTAACTTGAAAACACTTCAATTAATTACACCTCAAAGATCCACAACACGCTACAAACACCATGTCAGCTAGGAACAAGAAAAACATGAACACGCAAGAGAAAATCGCCAACCACAAGCACAATGATCAATGCGGATGTACAAAAAAGATAGAGCACAATCTAGAAACATCCATAAACAACATGGATTACCACAAAAGCATCTGAAGCAACTAAACTAACTGAAATAGCCTCATCTTCAATTAGGAACACCAACTGGAGAAACAAAAAAATTGTCATAATGAAAATCTTCGCAACTCGAACAAATCTTCATGCGGATCTCTGAAACTTGACGTGGATAAACTAGATACACTCAGTAACAAACCCTTTAGTCCACAACCTCTTATCATCAACATACAAAACTTATTGACACACTAAAATTCACTTCACTATTGACAACCTGCAACTCATTTATTACAATTTTCTCAATATCCTCGACATATACAACTTCAAGTGAATTAATGCTAATAATGTTGACATCAATGACAACCACATATCAACAACACAACCACAACATCCAACATCCATCTCCACCAAAATTTTCACCTTTCTCTTCTCTTATTGGATTTGACCCACTATTGTTCATCCTTATCCACTAAATGCATTTAACTTCTCCACTCACTACTTCTTTCACCTCGCTATCTCCCACGTTCACAAAAAAATTAACTTCAATGGCTACAATTTCAAATATATGTACCATTCTAAGATATCCCTCATTCTCTTGATCTTGTGCACTCAATTACACCACATAACCCACCATATTCATGTCCTCCAATGAAAATACTACTATTGCACTCTCTCCACTAAAATATTTTACCATATCCTCTATGATGAGGGTTTCTTCTTCCATAGATGGCACACTTCCTCCCTTCTCAAATCCATCTATCGAAGCTTCCTCTGAGATCCTCTCTTTTTTTCTAACCTCCTCTTCTCTAAATAGACTATCTTCACCTTCGCTTATTTATCTATAAAATATGGAGCCTTCATAGACCACCATTTAAACTCCCAAATTTGTTTCATCCTTGCAATACTTCTGCTATAAAATTTTGTTCTCACTCTTCAACATCTCAAACTTCCAAATCTTCTATGATCATGTTCTTATATTCTCTCTTCATACTACTATTAAATATTTTATCTTTCAAAGTTCTAACTCTACTCTCACTTTTAAAAATTTCTAGAGCCCTCTTATCATTCTCTCCTCCCTAATTTTGGAAAAATTCCTTGAGATTGTCCTAGTCCTTTTTCTAGAAGATAGTCACACTCTCTCACACCTTGAGATTGTCCTAGTCCTTTTTCTAGAAGACAGTCACACTCTCTCACACCCCAACAACTATAAAGTTACACACCTTTAGATAATAATACTTACACTTGATTCAACTCACAACCCACAACTGTTTTCAATAAAATCACTTGTATATGTGTCATGTCCCACTTTTATTAACATGTGTTTATGTGAAAATTCCCAATCCCTATCTTCATTGAGCTAAGCCTAGAGAAACCCAACCTCATAGGTCTAAAACATTTTTAGTGTGGACATTTTGTTGTTTAAAATTTTAAGGAAATATCTTATGTCAATTTTTTAGAATTCACCATCCTAGCATGCATTTTTTCCAAACTCCATGTAATTCCATGCAAAGGAACCTGTTATCAATAGTTTTGCACCCTACTGAATGCAGCATTCAGCAAACTACTGAAACATGGAAACCTCTTTCAGATGTGGGTGATCTACGCGAAAGAGGAATCTCCAGAGTGAGCTAGTTCTCCAAATGATGAATTCTATTCTAAAACAACTTCTAAGGAAAGGGATGAAGGATGACTGAACATAAAAACCTATTTCTAAAAGATGATTCACCAAACTTATAAGAATTCAGACCTGACCACTCATAACAACTTCTCTATTGCAGTAATCCTCACAATCTCATTGGCACATATCCCATCAGTGATTTGCATGAAGATCTGGAAAAAAAATACAACATGCAACCTAAAACATGTAATTCTAAAACACAACCTATAACAACAAGACAAAAGGATTCCAATTTGAAAACACAAGTATATCATATTGCCATTACAAATTTGAGATAGAAAATAAGGAGAAATCTGCTGCTCTATTAAAACTGGAAGAGTGTCAATCTGTCCAAACTGAGTATCAAAAGGTTTACAAGCTCCCCAAACTGAGTAAGGGCAAGAAACTCTAATCTGAACTGCTGAGAATGGAGAGTTGAAAGACTAAATCTATCAAAAGAACTCTCAAGGAAAACCCTAATCCAAGCTCAGAAAAAAGCTCCAGGAAAAAGGCTCCAAACAAACTCAAAAACTGCTTTAAAAGCAGAAAAAAGCATAATGCTTTTATGATTACACTATCAAGCCTCTAAAAATAGGCTAAATCTGCTTTAAAAGCACAAAAACACCTTATCTCTCCAAGATAAATCTGGAATCCGACCAAGAGGAAAAGTCAATAAAAGATCTGCTAAAAATAGCAAGAAAACATAAAGCAATTTATAGAATATCGCTTTTATGCTTCTGCTTTACAAGATGCAAATTTTTACAATTTGCCTTATTTTTGCAATTTAAAGATTGGAAATCTTTTGCAAACAGAAAGAACTCCTTATTTCTCCATTACATGATTATGATTTTCTCAAAAATCATAAAAATACACTACATAATGTCATATTCCTATCAACTCCATAATTGATTTCTCCAAAATCAATAAAAAAAAAAAAAACCTAAGAAATTGACCCTAAGCATAAGGCATTCATAAATCTCCCTTAACTATTCTTCCCTTAAAACAATACCCTAAGACATAAACCCATACTTCTCTAAGGCAAAACAAAAAGTCTTAAATACTTAAGACATCACCCTAACACAAGAATTTCGGCCTTTCATGAATATTAGTTTAGAATTAGGTTTAAATAAATCATAAGGAAGGCATTATGGGTTTCGACCACCATTTGATATTCTCCACGTGCCTTGAATGAACATTCTGGAATTTCATAATGCTCAAATTAGGGCTTTGATCAAAACAGGGTCAAACCCTAATTATCATTCACTTCACACTTGTGACTTTGGAAAGAAAGAAACTCTGTTTTCTTGAACAACACCACTATGATGGTTTGGGATTCGAGCTTGTGTGCTTTGATGACCTTCTCCATGTCCTTCGTTGACTGAAAAACTCCAGTGGGGAAGTCTCCTTTCATGGTATAAGAGCTTTTCCACTTCATTATTTTGAGTATCAAAAACCCTAAGGGCGCGGCCTGCATAAGCTCACTCTCTGATTCTATTCTTTCTTTTACTCCTCCATTCCATCATGAGCTCAAGCTTGATTGGAGACTATGGAAGCTTCGACTCGTACTCTTGTTCTCCTTCACTGTGCAGAGGTAAGTTGTATTTAATGATTTTCAAAACCTCCATTTTGGCCTTGAGGCCGTGGTGAACACACTCTAATGTCTCTTCATATTGCATTTCCTGTGACTTCATTTACTGTTGTGTAAGCCCGACCTTCATTGTGGGCTCGACTCTCAACTTCTGGATGCTTAGTGAAGCTTCTGGCCACGGCGAGAGTACCCAGTTCCTGCCTCGAACTGGTAATCCTTTTGCTCTGTAGAAACCTTATGAAGCTCTCCTTTATTTCATGAACTTCTGGCCATGTTCAGGCCATGCCAAAAGAGCACTATAGGAAGCATTCTTTGTGGACTTTGGGCTCGACCTAGAACAAAAAACTACCATTATATTAATTAAAAAGCATTTATGTTTGTGGGTATCACAGGAACTTCAATAAATCTGCATTTTCCCTTCTTTATATTTCGACCTAGCTCTGGGAGCTTGCATTCGTTTTATGTTCTTGCCATTTTACTCCATATTTCACATGGGTTATTTCTGTAACTGATTTTTCTGTATTTTGAAGCCAACCCTGAAAATGGGTACTCAAAATTTTTAAAGGAAAATGCATTTTCTATATTTTGAGGATAAACCCACATGTGGGTATTTGACACTTTGAAAGAGAACTATATTTTCTTCTTTCCTGAGCTCAATTTATCACAGAAATTGCATTTCATTGCTTTTCCCCTACTGTCTCTTTTGTGGCTATTATGAAAATCATATGAAAGTTGTATTCTTCTTACTCTGAGGCTCGAACCAGTATAGAAATTTGCATATTTTGTAATTATACTGCTGTTTAAAATAAGACCCATATGGGTATCATAGATTATCATGTTTATTGTATTTTAGAAACAAACCCACATGTGGGTAACTACTGCTCATCTTTGTTTACCATTCAGAACTGAAAGTACCTGTAGGAGTTAAGAAAAACTGTATACTTTCATCGAATTTAGTTTATGGCCTAAGCATAATTGGCACCTCAAAAACTTCTTCTGGTAACAAAATTGTTTGCTCCTTCTTCAATACTCTGAAAAGATCACTCGCTTGGCACTTATAACTCCTTGAAGATATAACAAAATAATCTCTCCATCATGGCTATACTCATGCATTGTGAAGGGAAAGACCTCTTAAATGTATTGTATTCAATGCTTACTCACTGCAAACACAGCAACTTTTCCTTTTGTCTCTGCTTAGCATTCTGTACATCCTAAAAGAAAGCCACTCACTGCATTAGTGTTGCTTAATTAAAAAATGCCTTCAGAAGTATATAAGAAAATGATGGAACAACATGAACTTGTGTGTTTGTTCATACTCATTTAACTCATATACTCAGTTTTTCATTTTGGCACCTCTATAACCTTCTTTGATAGTTGTATGACACCTGAACTTGATTCATAATTATTTTCCTCTTTTGATAAAAGCATCTGACCTCTTATCACAACATTGTCATTGACATGGATCTTGAGAGTGACTTGTATTTGTTCATTGAGAAGAAAAGGATTTCCATGCTTGCAGTCTACCTATATTTTAATGTCTTTCTGACACTCCTTAACCTTATCATGGCAACTCCTACCTCTGATTCTTGAACTCCATAGGGAAACCAAGATGAAACATTGTAACATCATGACCACATGCTGCTCAATAGCTCATATGCATAGCTTAACAACTCAGAACTTATTTTGGAAAGAAAAGACTTACTCTTCCCCTATTATCCTAGAATGTTCTCTTTATTACCAAACCCATAATGTTGTGCTTACTTTACCAGCCGACTTAGAACTAGAAACTCCTTCAGCACCCAAAAGCACTTGTCTGCTTTTGTTCTCATGAGCAACATGGTACTCTTCATGCGTTTTTATATTTCATCGTACAAACTACTCTTAAAATTTGTTCTCTTTGATAATGAAAATTAGAACAAAGCATTAAGACATATGTATGCCTGTTCACTATCCGAAAGAGAAATGATGAATTGAAACTCACATGACATATGATTATAATTAGCACAGAAAATGAAGTAATTTAGCAATCTCTGATGTAAATGCACTCTGTTAAATTCCTTAAGTGAACTAAACTCACTGTTCACCTGTAGCCTTCAGAAAGAAACTTGATCATTATGAATGAATAGTTGGTTTCGTTACTTGATGAATTCTCTGTTTTATTCTCCAGTTGTATTTCATTTCATTCAATGTATATAATGAAGTATTTTTTTTTTCAGCCCATTTAACAAATAGGGTAGCATGCCAAGCTCTACCATTGTGGGAGCCCGTTTTACTCCACATGCTTGGTCTTCAAACAATGTTTAGCTTCATCACTTTACCTATACCTGCACAGGGAAGCAAACAACGTTAGTATAAAAAATAGAACATGTTGATTATGATGTTGATACTTCTCCCTCAGCTCACTTCTTTCATACTGCATTTGATTGAATTTGAGTGTTTCAATGCATTGCTAATAGTATGCTATACTATTGTAGGTGCATCATATAGGTTACATCATAGTCGGAGCCACTGACACCCCTCTTTTCCTCTTACAGGTCAACGAAGCTTGAGACAACAAGGTGCACCATTCAACATCAATCGTCGATAATCAAGCAATGATGACTATGCTGCCACTTATGTGTTTTTCTTTTCGCATCTTTAGTAGTGCAATGTGTTGTTAGAAATGTGTTGTCACAGTCACAGTTACATCCATGGCTTGTGTGGATCTTTGATTTCAATTCTTATTTTCAGTTGAAAAGAAAATGCATTTCATGCAATGTTGTAATACTATTCTGATTGTGAAATCAAATGAAGCCTTGTAAAAATATGAGTTCTTTCAAAATGAATAAAAGCATTTGAAATGATGTTTTGCACATGTATTCAATTCCATGTACTCAATTCTGTATTTCTTTTAAATCTACAACATCTGAATGGCACTCTACAACTCCACCTCACTAAAATGTATAACTGATATTCAATGCATAATGATAATGATGTAAAATAGCATTCGAACGTGACACTGCAATTCTACTTAATGTTAAATAAAAGTCAGCCTGCTCCTCCATTTGAGCTGAGGCGTAAAATATGTAACATTTTGGAAATTTACGCTATATGCTTGCTTGCTAAGCATAGATCAGTGGCCTTTAAAACAATTCATTGGGCGCAGAATCAATTCTGCCCCTTCTTGTGAACTCAGAAAATATGAACAACAACACTCCAAACATCTGCAAGAAAATGAAACAAAACTGAAAGCAAACTAACAAGCCCTAATGGCCTAAAAAACAATGTACAACAATGCTTAGAGAAAGCAAACTATTGAAAAGAAAATGTGCAAAACGCACTTATTTGCAAACTACTCTACCTAACAGTGAGATAACTTATCTCAAAGGCAGTGCTTGAGGTGGATCCCATTTACTGGGATAGACAACACCTCGCCAGTCATCTTTGAAAGTTGGAATGCATTGTGTTCCTTGCATTCCGTAATCACATAAGGCCCATCCCATATTGCATCAAACTTGGAATGTCGTCCACATCTGCTCTTGAATTCATTCCACTTGAAGAGTAGATCTCCAACAATGAAATCACGAGGCTTCGCCCTCTTGTCAAAAGTATTCTTCATTTGAGCTTGATGTATTTCTAGTTGTCTCAAAGCTTCTTTTTTGGTCTTTTCAAGCTCAACCAGCTGTGCAAACCTCACTTCAAGAGGTTGTTCATTCAGTAACTCCAGTTCCTTAACATAACCTAGTGTTAGCAATTCTATTGAAATAGGCAGCTTAGCTTCTCTGCCGTAAGTCAAACAAAAGGTGAACAACCAGTGGCTCTTTTAGGAGTTATTCTGTCAGCCCAAAGGGCTAGCTTTAGCTTTTCATGCCACGTTCTCTGATTATCTTCAACAGTCTTCTTGATTATCCGAATTAGATTCTTATTTGTAGATTCTGCTTGACCATTACCTTACGGATAATAATTTGATGAAGTGTTTAGATAAATGTTATTTCTGACAGACCAATCTGAAATCTTTAATCCGATGAAAGCTAAACTGTTATCTAAAATAATTGAATCTGGAACACCAAACCTCGATATGAGATCTTGATAAAAATTAAGCACTGAAGTCTCATTCGCTTCCTTTAAAGCAACAGCTTTAGTCCACTTTGTAAAATAATCTGTGGCAGTAAGAATCCATTTATGACCTACACTCGAAGGCGGGTTTATAGGGCCGATGAAATCCAAACCCCACTTAGCAAAGGGCTATTCCACCTAAATCAGGTGTAGGGACAGCGGTGCAAGCCTCTGTTTACCAACAAATAATGCACATTTCTCACATTTTCTGACCCATGCAATAGCATCTTTAAATAGTTTTGGCCAATAATAACCAGCTCTCATAATTTTCAGAGTTGTCATTCTTGTAGCGAAGTGACCTCCTGAAGGTCCATTGTGAAACTCTACTAGCAGCTTGTCATCTTGATCAGGCTGAATGCAACGTAATAAAACACCTTGGAAATCTCTTCTATAAAGAACGCCATCAATAACTGCATAAGGGATGGCTTGCAATCTATAATACCTTCTTTTTGTTCTATCCAAGCCTTTGGGGCATTCACCAGTTTGCAGATAATGTATCATCTGCTGCAACCATGTAGCAGGGGGTGTTTGAGCAGTACTCAAAACGTCATTATTTGGCACCATTTCCATACTTGCAGCCTCTTTTAAGATGTCTTTACTTCCAGCAATCTGTTCACACAAGCCTTTGCCTCTAACGAGCTTGGTTACTTTTATGTCAACATCAAACTCCATTACTTTAGTGATCCAACCAGCACGCTTATCATTAATGTCTTTATTAAGTAGAAAATCCTTAACAGTTGAATGAGCCACTAATAAATGAACCTTGCTGTTGGACAGCATGTGTCTAAATTTCTTCAAGCTTCTTACAACAGCAAAAACTTGTTTTTCCACAAAAGAGTGCTTTAACTCATAATCGTGCAGAACTTGACTAAAAAACGCAACAGGCTGCTCTAAGCCTTCCTTGTTTTGTTGGCATAATATGGCTGAAACTGTATCCACTCCTCCAAAAGCATAGAGAATGAAATATTTGTCAAAGTTTAGATTAATGAAGTAGGAGTGGCTGCGAGTGCTTCTTTTATTTGCTCGAAGCTCCTCTTGCCTTCCTTGGTCCAATTAAATGGCATGTTTTTCTTCAGCATAGAAGTGAGAGGTTGCAACAAGGCTCCGATATTTGGTATGAACCTTCATACGAAATTTATTCTCCCAAGAAAGCTTTGCAAGCCTTTCTTATGGGCTGGTAATGGCAATTCGAGGATTGCAGAAACTCTTTCAGGATCGATTGAAATACCCTGCTTTGAGACAATATGTCCCAGCAGCTTGCTCTCATGCACTGAAAAGATACACTTCTTTGAGTTGAGAGACACTCCGAACTCTCTGCATCTTTAAAAAATATGTTCCAAATGATCCAAATTTTCATTAGCATTTTTGGAAAAAATAGTAATATCATCCAAATATACCAGAACAAACTTGTTCATAAGGCCGTGAAAGGCCATATCCATAGCAAGTTGGAATGTTGCTCCAACATTTGATAAGCCAAAAGGCTTCTTGTAGGCCATCGTGCCCCACTTGGTTGTAAATGTTGTTTTGAACTAATCCTCTTGTTTAACTAGAATCTGGTTATAACCTGAGTAGCCATCTAATAAAGAGAATCTATCAAAACCAGAAACTACTTGTAATATTTGCTCCATGGAAGGGAGCAGATAATGGTCCTTCAAAGATGCTCTATTCAAATCTCAGAAATTGACACAAAGTCTAATTTCTCCACTCTTTTTCCTTACTGGCACTAGATTTGACACCCAGGAGGTGTGCTTGATGGGGAAAATAATACCGCTTTCCACTAGTTTATTCAGCTTAGCCTTCATAAGGTGTTCCAACTTGGGATTAAGCAGTCTTTGCTTCTATCTTACTGGCTTTGCATCAGGTTCAAGCTCGATAGTATGCTGAGCTAATTCGGGGTTAAAACCTCTTAAATCTTTGTATTCCTAGGCAAAAAAGTCACTGAACTTCTGACATAACAAAATGAAAGCTTGTTGTTCCTCTTGACTGTATACCTTACCCAGCTTGAGAAGCTTGCCCTTGAAGATCTCGATAGCTGAATAATGTTCCTCTTTAACTGTTAAGCTACACTTGTCCTTCCAAACTTGATCATCTGAATTAAAGACAGATTCTAATGTCACCAAACCTTTCGATAGCTTATTGGTCTTTAATTGCATGATCTGGTCTTCATATTGTTGCTGCCACTTTTGCTGATTTCCATCTACGAATTCAGCTCCAGCAATGAGAAAATTCACAATTTGTTCATCGCTGTCAAAAACCTGCCAACTCACGTTATTGTCAGGTACAGAAGGTCTGACCACTATCTTCACGTACTGACGAGCTTCTACTTTATGAATCTCTTTGGGAATGTCAAACTGGGCTCCTATGGTAGCGAGCCTATCAGCATGCTTATTTTGATTCTGAGGAATTGACAAGATATTAAAAGCATTAAAATATTCCATCAAATCCCATACACGGTGCTTGTATTTCTTAAGTAAATCATTTTTTGCAGCATTTAAATTTCTGACCTGATTCACAATCAATTTTGAATCTCCATAAACTTGCAAGCATGTAATACCTCACTTGCGGGCCCACTCAAGGCCATGTACCAATGCTTCATACTTAGCTATATTATTTGAACAGCTGAAAGAAAATTTGTAGGTTGAATAATACTTATCTCCTTCGGGCGATATCAACATAGCTCCACCTCCGGCACCAACACTACTCCTCGAACCATCGAAATAAAGTTTCCACAACTCATTATCTTTTCCCGTAGATGATTCATCCTCTTTGCAAAGATTAGGCATGTCGCAATCAAACTCGCGAATCATATAAACCCCTAAACCTACCTCATTTGTGTTCTGGAACAGATCAAGCTTGTGATCTTTAGCTGCCCATTCATCGAGACTGATGTAGTCTCCCTAGGTGCTATAGTCTGAGGTCATGGTTTGCTCCTCCATTGCAGAGGTGGTGTAGAGATTAGTGTTTATAGGGCTTGGGGAGTATGGTTCAATATGGTCTTTGGCGAGAGGCTCAGACTTAATGGTCACTTTCATACCGTACCTTGTTCTAAAAAATAGATGAGACCAATCGGAAGACAAAAACCCACCCAACTTGGTTATAAAATCCCATGATAAACAAATGGTGAAGTGCGGCGGTAAGTCAATAACATGAATATCTTGGTGAATAGCGAAACTTGGGGATGCATGCAAGGTAAGGGCTAAATTTCTTATTATGCCAGCAGTCTTAACAGTAGACCCATCTAATTGCACTATGCCTTTCTGAGGGTTAGGCTCATAAACAAGACCTAATTTGTCAGCTAAACTTTTAGGCATGATTGAACTACTGGCACCAGAGTCGACCATACAATTATGCATAATTTTATCACCTATGATCAGACTTAAGTAAAACGAAGGGGGTTTTACCTCTTTTTCCTTATGTCCACTTTTCTCCTCCAAGTCATTAGCCAACACAACCTTCGCAACTCCTTAATTGGTGTTGTCAGAAATAGACAACTTAGCTATTGCATCCTACAGTAAACTTTTATGTCCTGGAAGCTGTAGAGTGTCTAATATCAACATATTGACAGTAGTTTTCTTAAGATGCTCAATGATATTGAAGGATGGAACATTTACCTTCTACTGGTTTTTTGTAACAGCAGCTTCATTTTGCTTCTGCACAGGCTGAGAATGCGTTTTTAGTTGCTCTTTACCAGGTATCCCCTGCCCTCTTTGTAGAATCTGCATTTTAGGCTACGTGGTAGCATCCACATTTGATGAAACAAGTTGAGTACTAACTGTAGGCTGCTGCTGTGCACTTCCAGCTTGTTGTCCTAGATCCATAGCTCATTTCTTAGACCTGGTATTAGCCGAAATAGGAGAATCTTGCTAATCTTGGCCATTCATGCCACAGAATTTGGAGCTCTGCCAGTTCGGCAAGGCAACTTCTAAATTATCTTGCTATTCTTGATTCTGATCTGCAACATGTTATGAAGCAACATATATATTCTACACCATTAAATTTTGATTCCTCACTCCGTTGGCGCAAGCTAATTGGTTGTGGGGTTGATTGCATGGGTAACACCAGTCACAATCTTGAGCAACATTGTTTTGTGGCACAAGTTCTTTTGACGTGATGGTCGTGTTTGGATTGTATGGTTGGAATGGCTGAGGGTTAAAATTCCTTCTTTGGGCTTGATAATCACCTTGGAAAGCAGGCCTATTTTGCTGGTTTTGCTAATAGGGGGCTTGATAAGGCTTATATTCTTGGCCAACGTGCTTCTTAATAGTCACAAGGTCATTCCCGACAGTCTTTAATATGTTTTTTAGCTCCTGTATTTCAGGATTTGAGGTTGGGGTAGTGACTTCTTGGACTGTACTATGATATCCTATTGTTGGAACTAGCAGGACAACAACCAAGGGAGGTAAAACATCAGGAATAGCCAGCTGTATTTCTAGAAACAAGAGAATGGGGGGTCTAGGAGCTATGTCTCCAGCTTGAATAAGATAATTTTCAGCATTAATAGCAATGTTATAAGCATTTAGAAGCGTTAAACCACCCATAGACTGAGTCATGACAAAAATCTTACTATTCAAAGCCTTTAGATAGAACAGAAATGCATGTGCCAGTAAGGGCTTTACCATTGTTGGGATTCTGTCCCAAGTCCTCTGAAATCTATAGTTGAAATCCGCCAAGTGTTCGTGTGGCACCCTTTGAATGGTACTCAACTGCTCTAACAAAGATAAGTTGTCAGATTTATCCACAAAGTGCTGGTATAGGCCACTACCTAGAGCGTCCCATGTTCTGATTGAATTTGCAGCGAGACCTCTGAACCACTGCAACGCTTTGCCCTTGAGTGACGCAGCTAACAGCCTTAGAGCAACATTCTCCTGCGTGATATTGTGCACTGAGCATAGCGTTGCCACATCACGGATGTGTTCAACTGGTGTAGTGTAATCCTCTCCAGTGAAATATGGTAGTCCTCTAAGGGCTGCAACCAGAATATCATCATGTTGGGCAATATCTAATGGACTGCCTCCATTAAAGGGTGCAAACGGATGCTGCCTCGGTGGTGCTGCCATTGATAGTACTTGCGAGATTGGTACTGGTACACCAGGTGACAGAACTAGAGCACCAAAACTAGGAGGTGTCGACTTTGATCTTGTAGGGGCTTCAAAAAGCCTTCTTGTTGTCCTGCCTCTCCTTCATGATGGGGACAGCTCCTGATACTTGAAAGGTTTTGAACTTGATCTTGTTTGAATATTTCTCATGCGCGGGTTGTACTAGCATGTAGAAAATAGAACCGGAGTCGCCAAGTATATTGATAGCCTCCAGAAGGCTGGAAAAGATCTACTGCATATACCAAACATCAAACTGAAAAAATAAAATTCTCTGAAAGTTACTTTTAGATGTCCCACTGATAATGCCAAAAACTGTTATCAATAGTTTTGCACCCTGCTGAATGCGGTATTCAGCAAACTATTGAAACATGGAAACCTCTTTCAGATGTGGGCGATCTACGTGAAAGAGGAATCTCTAGAGTGAGCTAGTTCTCCGAATGATGAATTATATTATAAAATAGCTTCTGAGGAAAGGGATGAAGGATGACAGAACATAAAAACCTATTTCTAAAAGATGATTCACCAAACTTATAAGAATTCAAACCTGACCACTCATAACAACTTCTCTATTGCAGTAATCCTCACAATCTCGTTGGCACATATCCCATCAGTGATTTGCATGAAGATCTAGAAAACAAATAAAACATGCAACCTGAAACATGTAATTCTGAAACACAACCTATAACAACAAGACATAAAAGGATTCCAATTTGAAAACACAAGTATATTAGATTGCCATTACAAATTTGAGACAAAAAATCAAAAGGAGAAATCTACTGCTCTATTAAAACTGGAAGAGTGTCAATTTGTCCAAACTGAGTATCAAAAGGTTTACAAGCTCCCCAAAATGAGTAAGGGCAAGAAACTCTAATCTGAACTGCTGAAAATGGAGAGTTGAAAGACTAAATCTATCAAAAGAACTCTCAAGGAAAACCCTAATCCGAGCTCAAAAAAAAGCTCCAGGAAAAAGGCTCCAAACAAACTCAAAAAACTACTTTAAAAGCAGAAAAAAGCATAATTTTTTTATGATTACACTGTCAAGCCTCTAAAAATAGGCTAAATCTGCTTTAAAAGCACAAAAACACCTTATCTCTCCAAGATAAATCTGGAATCCGACCAAGAGGAAAAGTCAATAAAAGATCTGCTAAAAATAGCAAGAAAACATAAAGCAATTTATAGAATATCACTTTTATGCTTCTGCTTTACAAGATGCAGATTTTTACAATTTACCTTATTTTTGCAATTTAAAGATTCGAAATCTTTTGCAAAAAGAAAGAACTCCTTATTTCTCAATTACATCATTTTGATTTTCTCAAAAATCATAAAAATACACTACATAATGTCATATTCCTATCAACTCCATAATTGATTTCTCCAAAATCAATCAAAAAAAAAAAACCCTAAAAAATTGACCCTAAGCATAAGGCATTCATAAATCTCCCTTAACTATTCTTCCCTTAAAACAATACCCTAAGACATAAACCCATACTTCTCTAAGGCAAAACAAAAAGTCTTAAATACTTAAAACATCACCCTAACACAAGAATTTTGACCTTTCATGAATATTAGTTTAGACTTAGGTTTAAATAAATCATAAGGAAGGCATTATGGGTTTCGACCACCATTTGATATTCTCCACGTGCCTTGAATGAACATTCTGGAACTTCATAATGCTCGAATTAGGGATTTGATCAAAATAGGGTCAAACCCTAATTATCATTCACTTCACACTTGTGACTTTGGAAAGAAAGAAACTTTTTCTGCATGAACAACGCCGCTATGATGGTGTTGGATTCGAGCTTGTGTGCTTTGATGACCTTCTCCATGCCCTTCGTTGACTGAAAAACTCCAATGGGGAAGTCTCCTTTCATGGTATAATAGCTTTTCCACTTCATTATTTTGAGTATCAAAAACCCTAAGGGCGCGGCCTGCATAAGCTTACTCTCTGATTCTATTCTTTCTTTTACTCCTCCATTCCATCATGAGCTCGAGCTTGATTGGAGACTATGGAAGCTTTGACTCGTACTCTTGTTCTCCTTCACTGTGCAGAGGTAAGCTTTATTTAATGATTTTTCAGAACCTCCATTTTGGCCTTGAGGCCGTGGTGAACACACTCTAATGTCTCTTCATATTGCATTTCCTATGACTTCATTTACTGTTGTGTAAGCCTGACCTTCGTTGTGGGCTCGACTCTCAACTTCTAGATGCTTAGTGAAGCTTTTGGCCACAGTGAGAGTACCCAGTTCCTGCCTCGAACTGGTAATCCTTTTGCTCTGTAGAAACCTTATGAAGCTCTCATTTATTTCATGAACTTCTGGCCATGTTCAGGCTGTGCCAAAAGAGCACTATAGGAAGCATTCTTTATGGACTTTGGGCTCGACCCAAAATAGAAAACTACCATTATATTAATTAAAAAGCATTTATGTTTGTGGGTATCACAGGAACTTCAATAAATTTGCATTTTCCCTTCTCTGTATTTCGACCCAGCTCTGGGAGCTTGCATTAATTTTATGTTCTTGCCATTTTACTCTAGATTTCACATGGGTTATTTCTATAACTGATTTTTCTGTATTTTGAAGCCAACCCTGAAAATGGGTACTCAAAAGTTTTAAAGGAAAATGCATTTTCTGTATTTTGAGGATAAACCCACATGTGGGTATTTGAAACTTCGAAAGAGAACTGTATTTTCTTCTTTCCTTAGCTCGATTTATCACAGAAATTGTATTTAATTTCTTTTCCCCTGTTGTCTCTTTTGTGGCTATTATGAAAATCATATGAAAGTTGTATTCTTCTTACTCTAAGGCTCGAACCAATACAAAAATTTGCATATTTTGTAATTATACTTCTATTTAAAATAAGACCCATATGGGTATCATAGATTATCATGTTTACTGTATTTTAGAAACAAACCCACATGTGGGTAACTGCTGCTCATTTTTGTTTACCATTCAGAACTGAAAGTACCTGTAGGAGTTAACAAAAACTATATACTTTCATCGAATTTAGTTTATGGCCTAAGCATAATTGGCACCTCAAAAACTTCTTCTGGTAACAAAACTATTTGCTCCTTCTTCAATACTCTGAAAAGATCACTCGCTTGACACTTATAACTCCTTGGAGATATAACAAAAGAATCTCTCCATCATGGCTATACTCATGCATTGTGAAGGGAAAGACCTCTTAAATGTACTGTATTCAATGCTTACTCACTACAAACACAACAATTTTTCCTTTTGTCTCTGCTTAGCATTCTGTACATCCTGAAAGAAAGCCACTCACTGCATCACTATTGCTTAATTAAAAAATGCCTTCAGAAGTATATAAGAAAATGATGGAACAACATGAACTTGTGTGTTTGTTCATACTCATTTGACTCATATACTCAATTTTTCGTTTTGGCACCTCTGTAACCTTCTTTGATAGTTGTATGACACCTGAACTTGATTCATAATTATTTTCCTCTTTTGATAAAAGCATCTGACCTCTTGTCATAGCATTGTCATTGACATGGATATTGAGAGTGACTTGTATTTGTTCATTGAGAAGAAAAGGATTTCCATGCTTGCATTCTGCCTATATTTTAATGTCTTTCCGACACTCATTAACCTTATCATGGCAACTCCTACCTCCGATTCTTGAACTACATAGGGAAACCAAGATGAAACATTGTAACATCATGACCACATGCTGCTCAATAGCTCATATGTATAGCTTAACAACTCAGAACTTATTTTGGAAAGAAAAGACTTACTCTTCCCCTATTATCCTGGAATGATCTCTTTATTACCAAACCCATAATGTTGTGCTTACTTTACCAGCCGACTTAGAACTAGAAACTCCTTCAGCACCCAAAAGCACTTGTCTGCTTTTGTTCTCATAAGCAACATGGTACTCTTCATGCATTTTTATATTTCACCGTACAAACTACTCTTAAAATCTGTTCTCTTTGATAATGAAAATTAGAACAAAGCATTAAGACATATGTATGCCTGTTCACTATCCGAAAGAGAAATGATGAATTTAAACTCACGTGACATATGATTATAATTAGCACAGAAAATGAAGTAATTTAGCAATCTCTGATGTAAATGCACTCTGTTAAATTCCTTAAGTGAACTAAACTCACTGTTCACCTGTAGCCTTCAGAAATAAAATTGATCGTTATGAATGAACAGTTGGTTTCGTTACTTGATGAATTCTCTATTTTATTCTTCAGTTGTATTTCATTTCATTCAATGTATATAATGAAGTTTTTTTTTTTTTCAGCCCATTTAACAAATAGGGCAACATGCTGAGCTCTACCCTTGTGGGAGCCCGTTTTACTCCACATGCTTGGTCTTCAAACAATGTTCAGCTTCATGACTTTACCTATACTTGCACAAGGAAGCAAACAACATTAGCATAAAAAATAGAACATGTTGATTATGATGTTGATACTTCTCCCTCAGCTCACTTCTTTCATACTGCATTTGATTGAATTTGATTGTTTCAATGCAATGCTAATAGTATGTTGTACTATTGTAGGTGCGTCATATAGGTTACATCATAGTCAGAGACACTGACACCCCTCTTTTCCTCTTACAAATCGACGAAGCTCGAGACAACGAGGTGCACCATTCAAGATCAAGCGTCGATAATCAGGCAATGATGACTATGCTGCCACTTATGTGTTTTTCTTTTCGCATCTTCAATAGTGCAATGTGCTATTAGAAATGTGTTGTCACAGTCATAGTTACATCCACGGCTTGTGTGGATCTTTTATTTCAATTCTACTTTTCAGTTGAAAAGAAAATGCATTTCATGCAATGTTGTAATACTATTCTAATTGTGAAATCAAATGAAGCCTTGTAAAAATATGAGTTCTTTCGAAATGAATAAAAGCATTTGAAATGATGTTTTGCACATGTACTCAATTCCATGTACTCAATTCTATATTTCTTTTAATTATGCAACATCTGAATGGCACTCTGCAACTCCACCTCACTAAAATTCATAACTGATATTCAATGCATAATGATAATGATGTGAAACAACATTCGAACATGACACTGCAATTCTACTTAATGTTAAATAAAATTGAGCCCACTCCTTCGTTTGAGCTGAGGCACAAAATATGTAACAGAACCCATGTGACAAAAATCCAAAATACACGGGATAATTTTTTTGAAGTACAATATATAATCACTTAACTACATTGATTCAATTATACTTAATAGGTCAACACAAACTATCTCATCACTACATAGAATTTCATAAGATGAATACTAACATCACATGCATCCTTAACCTACTAGAAATATTGGAAACACTAGTATGGCTAGCCACAAAGGGTTCTAATCTTTTATAACTTTCACAAGACTAGGAGAACAATCTCCCAAACTCAACACTTGACAATTGGGTCATTTCAAAGATTTACATACAAAACGATGCAAGAGATGATGTAAGTACTTGATGATGACACTTAAGAACTAGGTTAAAGTACAAATAGGATGCCTATACTATGGTGAAAAAATTTTGTATGCAAATTTTTTCCATACTGAGTCTTGAAAATACAAGGAAAGATCAAGTTCAAAGTTAAGGAAAATTTGATTAGGTTTTGAGGAAGAAAATGACCAAAACAGTCAAAACGATAAAACTATAAGTCATAAAAAATAATTGAAAGGTTCCAAGGGCTTAGAAAATATTCACCTATTAGTGGTTAAGAGGATTTACTCTCTAGTTTTTGTATGGGGACGAGCATGCCCCTACATAGAACTAGGTCGACCCAACACCCTTAGTGTACATTTTGGGTTTCTAAGCCTACCAAAACTAGGTTACCCATGTTTTCCCCAAGCCACCCCAGTATCCACCAGGCTTCCCAAATATGCTCCAATCTTCCTCCATAGAGAGGATGAAATTTTGAAGTCCCAGGTTCATTCTATGGTTTGAGAAAGCCGCTTAGGTGCAAAACTAGGCCGCCCAAGTATGAAATTTTGCATTTAAGTTCATTTTAAGCACCAAAATAAATATTCCTATGTGTTATCTAGAATCTAAACATCATAATAAGGTTAAGAAAAATTATTTGTGCCCAATACCAACATCGAGACACATAAACGATCCAAATGATCACTTTCATTTATAGTTTACATACATCTCTGAAGAGAAATTTCAATACATTAATTTTATATAAATGAATAAAATACATGAATTTGCATTTGTACAACTTGAAAGAACATAGTACCATCTATTTCCTTGATCCACAAACCTCTGATCCCCAATGGTGGTTCCATGCCACCTGACAATGTGATACCCATAGGCTTACCCCACTGTGCTAGGAGATAGTTACAAGACCCAAACAATCACACACACAATACATAAGGGGAAGTGTAAGGACCATCCCTTTATATCTATTTCATAGCCTTTTATTGTAAACTTCTACTACATTGTTGTGTGGATTAAGGTTGCATCATTTAAAGGATACAGGATGAAGTTGTGTTAGAGTGTCACTGTACTTTTAGTCATTTTATTCTAAGAGTAGATTAGCTAAATTCCTATGTGAATGCTTACATTAAGGTATGTTACTAAATCTACATGGATAGATACTATAATTTATCATGCTATACTATATTGCTAAGGTTCCCTAGTAATAAAGCTCCTTTCTTATCTTTTGACTCATGTTGATTTTGAATGTTTCCTATGGTATCAACTTCAGGTTCCTCATATCAAGTATGATGACTAAAGTCACTAAAGGAGCTTTAGAGGTTTTAGTAAATATAGCAGGTGCAAATTCAATCCCTATAGTACTACTTAACTAAGAGAGATTAAGATAGTAAGTGAATAAAGATAGAAAAAAGAGTCGTAGAGTCTTCTTTGCTTTTTGGTTGTGCCTTATCATGGAATTATGATATGCTCTTAGATTAGAACATCATACCATATTGATAGTTGGTTGAGAGATGCTAATAAAGATTCAATATAATAAGGATAATTGAACCTAGCTATAGTTAGATTAATCTTTTGATAATATGATTGTCATTGTTGTCACAAAGGCATCTCACAGATGTCAGAGGAGAGGCTGCTAGAAATGAGTTTATTGTGGTCAACAAAGACACCTCATTGAGGTCAGTAGGAGATTTGAGTGATATTATATGAATATTTGTTGTTTGAGGCCAAAAAGGACTTCATAGGTTTGTTAGGAAGAAGGATTCAATGGCCTTAGGGTGTCATTACAGCAAGCCTTAGAGAGTTCCAAAATTTTGGACTTCAGACCTCGATCTTACCTGTATCATTTGCTAAAGAGGAAAGAGTTAGTCATTTTTCAGCTAAGTCCAACTGAGCTTCAGACTTCAAGCTTGAGGCTTACTCTTTGTCGAAAGGTATTAGAATTCGGGATTTGGTCATTGAACCGTAGATTTTTGGCACCCTGGGACTCTCTAACTCTTCTAGGGTCTTTCAACTAAAAGGAGAGAGGCAAGCCAAAAACCAAGGGTTCATTAAAATTATGATATGTGTGATGTTATATGAGCTAAATGAAATGAACTAAGTGCAATTAAGTGATCTATATGACTAAAATTGAATGCAAAACTAAGATTTAAGCTATGTTTGAAAACACACTATGATATGCAAATAATGAATCAAAAGATGAAAAACTACATAACAGAAGGAAATGGGTTGAATCTGAGTGCACCTGGGCAAGATTTGAGGAATCTGGAATTGTCTGAATGTTTTCTAAAGTTATTGAAAATCAACAGTGGGACTCATTCACCCAGGGTGGCGAATTAGTCCTACTACTAGTGAAAAACTATCAGGAACCAATTTCTAACTATTGGGATCCAGAATCTGACAAAATCTAGATTTTCAGTCTTAAGGTGGGACTCATTCACCACAGGTGGAAAATTAGTCCTCTCCCAAAATTTTGAGAAATTAGGAGACAACTCTACAACACCAAATCTAGAGATGTTGCTTGTCGAGTTGTCAAAATCAATTCTCTAGGAAACAGATAGAATGCCTTCTCTAAGCTTGAAATATGATTGATTTGACTTGAAGCATCTAGTTGACTTGTTGAAAAATCTTCAATTAGCTAAATGCTTGTTAAATATGCATACAAAGGTTTTCAGACACACATGCAAGAGGGGAAAAATGGTTGAGGCTTAGCAAATAGGGGTTTGCCTTGGTCAAACCCCAGTTTGGTAATCAAACCCTTAATGAAATAATGAAATGCAAGAGAATGAGAAACAAATAACATGAAAATTCTATGAACATACCAAACCCTTGTTGATGAAAATCTGAAGTCGTGTCAATGGATGCTCCAAAATGCTTGAATAGTTCTTGATTTGATGTTGTAAAGTTCTTGAATGCTTGAATGGATGAAAAGATAGCTTGAATATGATGTGTGAATGTTGGAGGCTCTAAAATGAGGTGAAAATCACTTATTTATACAATCTTGTGCCTTAGTAACCCATTAAGACCTCATCACAAGCCGAAATCAAGTGATTTTGAATAAAAACCTGAAAGAAATTTTGAAATATTTTGAATTTGGAGCCAAGGGGGGCTCATTCACCACCCATGGCGAATGGGTCCCACCTAGGACCTGAAAATGGATGTTGGGAATTATCTTGTATTTAATGTTGTTTTTTGGGTTTACATTCAAAAATGCACTTAATTAAAGCTTATAAGGGCATAAAGGGGTCAAATAAAGCATAAGAAAGGTGTAAATAGTGAAGGTGTTCCTAGAAAAGCATGAAATCTTGTTACAAGACTTTACAACTCTTCAAAATAGGACTTGATTAGTGATGAAAATGTGATTTTTAGGTGAATTGTAATGAATAGAGTCTAGAAGAGTGTAGAAATGCTTTACAACACTTCACAACACCTTCACAAGATATCATTATTTGAATTTGAGTACCTAAATATGCATGTTCAAGCCATGTTACATTATAAAATCAGAGCAAAAGAGATCAAACATCATGAAACAAGACCTTAAAGGTCATGAAAATGACAAGGGGCCATTTTTCTATGGCACATTTAGCTCCCACTTTAGTGAGAGGATGAACTTGCTTCAAACTTACACTAAAGTAGCCATGAACATTGAGAAGAGGGTTCAAGTGCACTTATGTTAGCAAGATGGAATAACAACAATCAAGAGGGATGATGAATCCCCCAGGATGAAGATCCCATGGAAAACTAAGTATAAGAACAAAGGAACACACAAGTGAAGAGAGAATCGAATGAAGCTTCAATCGTCTATCTAGCTATTTGTGGATTAGATCTAGGCTGATTGTTTGAAAAAGAGAATGCATACTCACTCTGGGGGGACATGACACATAGTGATCCGTTGGGTGAGAAGGCACAACTATACTCACTCTAGGGCCACAAAAATTTTGGTTGTCTGTGGAGTGAGAAAGCCCAATGAGGGAGATACATACGCTAGTTGGTATGCACTCACAAACACAAAGGTGGCTATGGGGAAATTCATGCCACTAGATGGGATTCCCACTCAACCATATCAAAGTTATACCTCTTGATTATTTTAACAAGGCGCCACAAAGGAAAATGTCGGTTTGTACTTCATGAGACAATCAAAAGCTTCGTATGTTTATAACTCATGAACAAAAAGGAAATTACCACAAGCATGCAAGTTGTGTTATGCAAGGTGGCAAAAGTGCAAAAATGTAAAATGTAAAAGATGTTTAAAGGAGTCTTGTTAAGTTTATGCAAGGTCAATCACTTAGGGAACATTGTGTCTAATGTCTCCAAAAGAGGACCAATCAAAGAATAAAATATTCACAACTTAGGGGATGCAGTCCATCGCATTAGGTCACCAAGACAAATGTAATATGCTAAGATAGATCACACTTTTGAAGGACATCACACCCAATATCATCCACAAAGTGACGAATGCATCATATAAATGAAAAGGCTACACTAGGAACCGAGAATGCAAATGAATTAATGGTAATGTATGCCCCCCACTTTAAAGGAATTTCCACACATCGTTTTGTGAGCAATTACTTTAAAGTAGCAAAGAAAAGAAAATGCAAAAAGAAAACAAGACATGGGAGCCAACTTGTAAATCCCTATGCCAAGTCATATCTTTCCGAGTAAGGTTGCGTCATGTCAACGAAAATGAAAAAAAAGGAAGGGAGTTTCCCCTCAGAAAAGAGCACACCAAAACACATAAAGGATCTATGGATTTTGGGTTAGTATGTTCGTTGCTGCAATTTTTTTATGAAAGAGCTCAGAACCGTCATCATTCCCTAAAGCACATAGAACTAGAAGAATGACACAAAGAGAGAAAAAAAAAAGGAAAATAAAGTCTATTTTGGGTCAACACGGAAGATACATTGTGGTCTTGACACTTTGCATCATCTGCAAAAGGAAAACACAAAAAAAAAGAGAAAAATAGGACCTTTTGAGTCAACATGGAAGAGACATAGGGAATCTCAACACTTTGCATCATCCCCAAAAGGAAAACAAAAAATGAAAGTGAAAAAGAAAAGGACCTTTTAGGTCAACATGGAAGATACATAGGGCATCTCTATGCTTTGCGTCATCCCCAAAAGGAAAACACAAAACAAAAAGAAAAAAAGACAATGCACGACATATAGAAGAATAGAGGTACAAATAGAAGAATTGTACGAAGAGAGGGAACACGATACACACATAAAAGGGAAAAAGAAAGATAAAAATAAAAGAAAAATGAGAAAAGATAGTAAGGTGAATGCAATTCAGCCATCTAACAAGTCATTTTCCTCCCAATCATGTTAAGTGTATTGTGAGGGCGGATGAATGTCCAAAGGAAAAATTGCAAGTACCGTACTAGGAGTCATACTAGGTTCTTCACTTGGTTGAGAGGATTTATCATTTAAGCTCATGGTAGATGAAAATAAAGAGTTGAGATCATTGTGCACTTCTTTATCTATTTTTGCAATCTCCTCATCATCATCATCATCAAGATTGATTACGACGAGAGGGCAAAGAGTTATCTCCAAAGAAGGATGTATCAAAAGTTCGGGTTATTGGATTGGTTCATTTTGTTGTGAAGGTTGCACTAGACTATCTTGTGGTGGGTTAGGAGAAGGAGGGTCTTCATCTATTATTTTTTTCAAAGGTAGAGGTTGGTTTTCTTTGTGTTCTTCCATGCGAGATTGACAAGCAAGGAGATGATGATGACACCTACATTCCCTAGCACCGCAGTTTCATTTGATTTTGTTTTGGAGTTGTTGAGGTGTAAGAGTAGATTAAGTCATCATAGGTTCCTTTTCTTCCTAAGGGGGAAGAATAGTATAAACCAAAGAGGATGGATCAACCACTATCTCTTTGTATACATTTTTAATTTGAGGAGACACAACGGGATTGGTTTCACTTTATCTAGGTCATTTAAATGAGGAAGGTGAAGTGTTTGGTTTTGGTTGTTGAGGGGATTGTATTGCATGTTCATGTTTAGACTTAGGTTGAAGCATCATTTCATTTATGATGGGAGTTTCTAAAGTGGATGAGGATTTTTTACGAAGAGACAACTGGGCTATTTTTCTGGCTTTGAACTTTTGATAGGCTGTGTAAAAGAAGTTTTGTCGAGGAGTGATAGGTTCTATAGGTCTAGGCTAGAAAGCTTCTAAGGAAAAATTACCTTTAGAAGATAAGGGATTAAAGCCACTATGATGTATGGTAAATATTTCATTGTCATGTGGAAATTTCAAACACTTATGAACAACAGAAGGGATCGCTTTCATTGAGTGAAGCCAACGATGGCCTAGCTGCAAACGAAATTGGTCTAATTATGAAATGATAGAGAACATTGCATCCAAAGTTTTGGGTTCTATTTGCAATTGGAGCACGATCGATCCAATCGTAGGGCACACAAAACTAGTATGTGTTTTAATCCATACAGTTGGTTTATCATATTCTTCTTGATATAGTTCATGTAATACTAGAAAATCCTCTATGATCACATTCTCGCCACAAACAAGATCTATTAATATCCCATTAGTGGGCTTATCATAGATTTTTCCAACTATGTAAAGAGGACCATCAGGAAGCTTTTGTAGTATATCTTTAGCAAAAAAAGTGATATCAAGAGATTTATTGGTTTGGCCCTTACGAGGGATAACGTCTATCGCACCCACAAGTTTATCCATAGGATGAAATTGGGTAACAATTGGAATTATATCATGTTGTTCACTATTTGTATTAATATTCATTACATCAATGTTTGAAGGTTCACTAGCCTTGACAAATGAAATATTGTATTTAGGCATTAGATTGATGGAAATTTGTAAATTCTGGTTAGGGGGTGCAACAGACTTATTGCCTTGATCATTAACACTCGCAATGGATAAATGGCCCGAATCAATGAGGTCTTGAACTAAATGTTTTAGAAACTTGCAATGTTTGGTGCCATGTCCATTTTGGCGATGAAAATGACAATAAGAATTAGGTTTGAAGGTGGGTGGTAATGGCTGGGTGGGATCAAGTGGTTCAATAGGTGGCAAAGTGATCATGTGTTGTTGAAGCAATTGGTTCACTGAGTTATGGAGGGTATCGGGTAAGGGAGTGAATTGTCTCTTCGGGTCCCCATAGGTATAAGGCACTACTACTTTAACAACTGCCACTTGATTTGGAACTGGTTGGGTTGGTTGCGGTTGTGGAGGTGGATTGAATTGTAAAAAGCCTCTATTGGTTTTGCGAAAGTTTTGTGTGTTGTTTTGGTTTTGTGTTTTAGATTTGTTAGTTCGGTTAGAAGCGGACTTTGAGTCTCAAATAGAAACTGAGTTGTGATAGTCACATAAGGTTGTGCATAAAAGCATGAAGGAGAGAAATTTCATCATAGTTAGTTTATCCTAAAGATGGGTGTGCAAGTTTTTGATAAACATCTTTTGTAGATGTGCATCAGGAATATTGACATCAATTTGAGCATACAAGGATTGGTATCAGGAGATAAAATAAGTTATTTTTTTGTCCATGTTTTGTCTACATCACATGAAGTTATCCATCATATTTTTAGGAGTCATGTGAACTTGAAAGTGACTTATAAAAGTATCCACCAATTCATTGAAAGATCAAATGGAATGATTGGGTAAGTTGGAAAATCACTCTAATGCAGTATCTTTCAAAGTCCTAGGAAAAAGTTTGGATAAAAGTTTATCATCAAGGACAAAATCACTGCATAAAGTTGTATAAGTGTTAACATGGTTGATAGGGTCTCCTTTACCTCCGTACTTCTCAAACTGAGGAATTTATATCCCTTGTGGCATCGAGGTTCGTAAGATTTCTAAGGATAAGGGGCTACTACAGACATGAAATGTGGGTGGAGCATTTTGACCTTGGCTAATGGTGGAAATTTGTTTTTGCATGGATGAAACGATGTTAAGGATTTGTGTAAGAATAGGGTTGAGGTAAGTGGTTTGAGGTAGAAGAGAAAAGGGTGATGGAATGTTAGGGGAAGTGAAAGGAATGCTAAGAGGTGTGAAGGTGGTGGAGGGGACTTGCGACGCCACAAGAGAACTAGGAATACTAGTTGGAATTGCAAAAGAAGGAGCCATTTGACTAACCTGGTGCATAGTTGTTGTGAGTTGAGGAGTGGTATAAGTTGGTATGGATTGAATGGTAGAAGGGGGGTGAATGTGGGGTCCTCCTTGGCTTACAAGAATGTTTGCAGATTGGGAATTAGAAGAGGCATGTTTATTGTAAATCTCAACAATTTTCTTCATAACTTGTAAGCCATCATCACTTTCAATCAAGTGATGAAGGGTTTCAATTCGGGTATGGAAGTGGTGGAAATATTTTCAAGTGACAAGTCTTGTTGTAAATGTGCAAAATCCTCATGAATATTAATGACTCTTTCTTGCAGGATGGAGTTTTTTTGGGCGTCAACATTCATTGGATGGAAAGGTGAAGGCATAGAAGTGGTATTGTTAATTCCTAATGCACCATTGTCCATACTAGGAGTAGGAGCTCTTGAGATCCCAAGGTCCACAACGAAAGTGCTATTGTGGGAGGCCATGAGTCTAGAACTTCATCTCACTACAAAATTATCAATGGGGCACCAAACACTCATACAAGTACCACAAAAGATGGGGTGAATGAAAATTCAAGGTAATCTAGGAGTTTTAAATGCAAATAATAGAAATTCCACTAACTGTAATAGAGAACTAACTACAAAAAATAGAAATGCCAGAAAAATGCCAGAAAATGTTGTTAAAAAGTGCAGGTGGACTGATTCGCCCAAGGTGGTGAATGGGTCCGACTATGAATTTTTTTTATGTTTTTTAGATATTTTAATGTGATTCTAATGCTATTTAGATGGAAATTAAGGATGAAAAATGAAATTTTTTAATTTTTTCAATGATATGCAATGAAAAAATGAGATCTAAATGAATCTTTCACTAATGCACAATGAGAAGTCCTAGAATGCAAAAACAAAACAATGCCCTAATTTAATATGGATGCAAATGTAATCTAGGATGAAATATGTAATTGAAATAAAAAATGAAAAGTGTTCAAAATGAAAATTCACCAAAATGAACTGTAGATTTTTAGCACCCTAGGACTCTCTAACTCTTTTAGGGTCTTTCACCTAAAAGGAGAGAGGTAGGCCAAAAACCAAGGGTTCATTCAAATTATGATATGTGTGATGTTATATGAGCTAAATGAAATGAACTAAGTGCAATTAAGTGATCTATATAACTGAATTTGAATGCAAAACTAAGATTTAAGCTATGTTTGAAAACACACTATGATATGCAAACAATTAATCAAAAGATGAAAAACTATAGAACAAAAGGAAATGGGTTGAATCTAAGTGCACCTGGGAAAGATTTGAGGAATCTGGAATTTTCTAAATGTTGTTTGAAGTTACTGAAAATCAACAGTGGGACTCATTCACCCAAGGTGGCGAATTAGTCCTACTATTGGTGAAAAACTGTTGGGAACCAGTTTCTGACTGTTGGGATCCAAAATCTAATAAAATCTAGATTTTCAGTCTTAAGGTGGGACTCATTCACCATAGGTGGTGAATTAGTCCTCTCCCAAAATTTTGAGAAATTAGGAGACAACTCTGCAACACCAGATCTCGAAATGTCTGCTTGTCGGGTTGCCAAAATCAATTTTGTAGGAAAGGAACATAATACCTTCTCCTAGAAGCTTGAAATATGATTGATTTGACTTTAAACACTTAGTTGACTTTTTGAACAATCTTCAATCACCTAAATTCTTTTTAAATCTACATACAAAGGTCTGCAAACACACATGCAAGAGGGGAAAAATGGTTGAGGGTTAGAAAATAGGGGTTTTCCTTCCAGTCAAACCCCACTTTGGTAATCAAACTCTTAATGAAATAATGAAATTCAAGAGAATGATAAAAAAAATAACATGCAAATGCTATCAACTTACCAAACCCTTGTTGATGAAAATCTAAAGTTGTGTCAATGGATGCTCCAAAAAGCTTGAATAGTGCTTGATTTGATGTTGTAAAGTGTTTGAATGCTTGAATGGATGAAAAGATAGCTTGAATATGATGTGTGAATGTTGGAGACTCTAAAATGAGGTGAAAATCACTTATTTATACAATCTTGTGCCTTAGTAACCCATTCATACCTCATCATAGGCCGACATCAAGTGATTTTGAATAAAAACCCGAAAGAAATTTTGAAATATTTTGAATTTGGAGCCAAGTGGGGCTCATTCGCCACCCATGGAAAATGGGTCCCACCTAGGACCTAAAATGGGTGTCAGGAATTATCTTGTATTTAATGTTATTTGTGGGTTTACATTCAAAAATGCACTTAATTAAAGCTTATAAGGGCATAAAGGGGTCAAATAAAAGCATAAGAAATGTATAAATAGTGAAGGTGTGCCTAGAAAAGCATGAAATCTTGTTACAATACTTTACAACACTTCAAAATAGGACTTGATTAGTGATGAAAAGGTGATTTTTAGGTGAATTGTAATGAATAGAGTCTAGAAGAGTGTAGAACTTCTTTACAACACTTCACAACACCTTCACAAGACGTCGTTATTTGAATTTCAATACCTAAATATGCATGTTCAAGCCATGTTACATCATAAAATTAGAGCAAAATAGATCAAACATCATGAAACAAGACCTAAAAGGCCATGAAAATGACAAGGGGCCATTTTTCTATGGCATAGTCATATCTTATAATGAATGCCTCAAAGTATGAAGAAGGTTTGAGTTAAGTCCAAAATGGTTATGGACAACAAGGTTAAGTTTCCTATCGAGCATCAAAGATCGGCCCTAAGGCTTATGACTTAACATAATTCTAAGTAAAAAGTCAATTGGAGTCAAGTATGAAAGGGCGTCAGGCATCGGGCTTCAGCCATGCCTCATACCAAATCTCTCAAGTAAAGGAAGGAGTATGAGGTAACCACAAACCATGACACCTGAAATGGCTTCAATGTTGTAGTTTTGAGCTTAAGGTTCATAACTTAACCGTTTGTTAAGTATGTAGTAGGAAGAAACCCCGAAGCCCTACATCTAAGATGTTACCAGTGTTCACGGGACGGGTTGGAGTATTATGCCCTAGAAGATTTTCAAGTAGTCGGTAAGAAGGAAACTCAAAGGCTGATACTCGAAAGAGTTAATTTTTTTGATGCTCACAAAGGTTTTTTTCGGCATCACAGGTCAATACGTTGGCTTACACCTTAGCACAAAGGCATGAAATCATTAAGGAAGAAGAGAGAACCCCACCATCTAGCAAACTCATGCATGTTTTGAAGGTTGGTGGGGAGGTTGCAAAGGAGTAAAGGCAAGTTGAATGGTAAGGGATAAGGTTAATGGTTGAACCCCGATAGGTGCAAAGAGCATCGGGCATGTGTGTTTGGACCTACTTATTAAGCTTAGCTATGCACTTCAAGGATGAGGCAAGAGGAATTAGCGACCTCTGACAACCTAAAAGCACTGTTTGAAGTCTCACACTTTGGTATTCTGGAGGATAGAGTGTTGGTTGCGATGGTATAAAGGAGGGAAAATGGTAATGGGTAAGGCTGAAGGTCAAACCTCGAAAGGAGCTTCAGAGTTACATGTTTGGGCTTGCTTCTAAAGTCTTTCTATGCATGTCGAGCATGAGGTAGGGAGGATACTTGACACTCAAACCCCAAAGGTTGATAAGATTAAGGTCAAAAAAATAAAGGAGTAATCATGTCATCTAGTGTATGCTTGCGTTGACTTGGTTGACCAATGTGGGCATGCGACATACCGACATGTGGCAAATATTGATTGTTGCATCTAATTCACATCGCTGTTGTGAATTAATAGTGATCTATGATCAAAATTTAAAGCAGGTCAAATTAGACGATGGTACTTTAAAGAAAGGCAGGTATTTGTGTGGAGCTTATTGTAAGCACAAGTTTCAAGATCAATGGCCTTCATTCAAAGGCTAGTTTTTGTCATCGGTTAGGAAAAGGAAGTGAAGCCGCAAAAATTAAGATGTCAACTCCAAGAGACATTCTTGTGAAGGAATGAAGAAAATGGATGCAACCATTAATGGAAAGGATGGATAGGTAAGCAAAAGCAGTTCAAGCAAACAAGGAGGAAATTTAATGCAAAACAATCCCTAGATTATGTTACACCAAAAATTGTAGGGGAAGGAATTTGGTTAGAGGGGAACGACTCATAGGCGTGGAAGTTGTTGATGAAGAAAAGAGAAATGTATGTCATGTGACTGGTCTCTGAGCAATAGAGGTTGAAAAGGTTAGAGTCTCACTACTGTTTCAGACAAGATCATATGTCCAAAATTCTTCATTTGGCTTCATGGAGGATAAAGAATGGTGGAGCCAAAGAAAGGGATCAAGACACCATCTCAGGCCTTGGTTAATATTTACGCAGGTATGGGGGTTTATCCCTAGCTGCTTTTAAGAAATACCCACCTGGTGTTTTTGTGCATATAGAATCATTTGTATATTGGACCCTATCATGTGTATTGGGAGTGTTGGTTGTGGTTTTTCATCTATTGTTTTAGCAAGAATAATACCTAGGAGTTTTCTATTATACCTGAATTTTATTTATCAATGACTTGGGACTGTGATTAAATTTAGCCTCCATAGACCATTCCATTGGTATCAAGTGAAATTGTTGTCATAAGCCATCATATGTCAATCTTAAAGTTATCCCTAAATGATTTGAACTCAAAACCCTACTTCCTTCTTATTCTTCAACACCAACAATTGTAACTTTATATATGTGTGTGTGTTTGTGTTTGATATAGAATAACTAGTGCAAATCATGGTTGTTAGAATGTGTCGTTTAGCAAGATTTAATTATCACACTCATGGCATTGTTTGACGATTGCTTAGATGAATCTTGCCTTGAAATATTAGTTTATATTATTTGAATAGAAGACCCCATTTCATCATCATGGGTCTAAGGAATTTCTTTCTCGTGGGTTCGGCTAGAGCTCACGAGGCTTCATGATGCCTGTGTGATCGATTTTAAGTGTATCAAATGTAAATTAAAAAAAAAATCAAACACATTAATAAGGCATTATATTGAAAGAAACTAATTAAAAGACAAACAAACTCTTAAAACAACAGCTCCTTCAATGACGTCCCATTGTCCTCTATCTCTAGTGTTTTTGTCAATTCCAGCTTGATCTCAGATTGTATGCTAGGCTCAACAAACAATCTTCCTAGAGAACAAGATTAAAGATGAATGCATGCTATGCTAAGATATGATTAACATGCTATGAATGTTGTTAAAAGAAACTATAATTACGAAATCTTATGAATGTTAAAGCTGATGATAACAATGCTAAAATGCTAATCGCCTATCTCTAATGCGTGTGTATGTCTAACCAATGCTTGGATTCACAGGGGTATTTATAAATTTTTTGAAAGATTTTGATTGGTTGTTGTGATCAACAGTTGAAATCAAGCTTGTCAAGATGAATGGTGAGAGATTTGGAAGTTGAGAAAAAGATAGAAGGTAAAGAAAAAGAAGGGAAATGTTTCCTTCCCACAAAACCTTTCACTAAAAAATAGAGAAAACTTTCCATTTGTCATCTTTATTCGATAATTCCCATAATTAAATAAATAAATTTATTTAATTACATGTGACAATGAATTTAAAAGTTTTCATAATTAAATAATTAATATTTAATTATGTGTGAGATGAAAATGGAAAGTAATTAAATATTAAAAATATTTAATTATGTGTGGAGTTAGAAAAGGTGCTAAATTAAATATTTGTAATATTTAATTTAACTGTGAGATGAAGAAGGTGTTTGGAGGAATATTCCATTATTTGAATTTAAACATTCAAATTATGAATAATATGATAATTAATTTAAACAAATTAAATTAAAATTTATTTAATTTAATTAAGAGGAAGATGGAAGATGGTAATAATCAAATAAAATTATTTATTTAATTAAGGTAGAAGAATTAGAAAGTGAACGATATAAATAAATAATTAAATTTATTTATATGTAAATGACTTTATAAGATTAGTTAAATAATTCATATTTAATTAATTAACAAGCTTGATCAACCATGACCATTTTTAGATGTATACATTTTTCCCCTCTTTGAAGTGATGTGTGAAACACATTGCTTCAAAGAAAATATTTGTGCCTTTGAAATTTGCTGCATTTGATTTTCCCCTGGTTGGAAAAATTTGATTGATATGTCCTTTTGATTTGACTTTGATATGTTTCTGATTGAAAAATGTTGCTGGTATTAATGATGCCCCCTCAGGAGGTAAATCACTGATGATGAGAAAAATGTTGGGTTGATGATGAAATTCAGATGGTGAGAGGGATGTAGTGATTTAGCTCCTGATAATTGATGAAAAGATGCCCCAGTTTGAAAAATAAGGTCAAAGTTGGAGAGAAATAGAATAAAAATGAAAATGCCACAAAAAACCTACCTTGGTTGACCTTTAAAAGGTCAAAACGATAAAAAGGGCAAGTCATTTTCACCTTTTTACTGTAGTGATTTTGTTGCTCTGACACTGACTTGGCAAGATGGAGACTTTGTATCACAGACATAGATTCGAGTGGGCCCACTGGTACCAGAGACCAACTGCATATGGACCACCAGTGAGTAGATTCAACCCTCTTTGATTTGAATTTTTTTGATTTTAACTGAATTTTAATGCATTTTAGCTTTGATTTAGGGTTGAACATCTTGTTTTAGTTCATAGAGTAGGAGTTTTAGCGCTTTCAAAGTTTGTTTTCACACATCTAGGGTGTAGAATAGCGCTTTGAGGAAATAGGCAGTTTAGCGCATTCGATAGGAAGAATAGCACATATAGGATGCCTATAGGAAATAGAATAGCGCATTTAGGGTTCAACTCATTAGGTGGATGAAATGGCACATATGCTTAAGGGTTTAGTGCATATAGGGAAGTAGTGCATAGGGGAAAAACTTCAGTGTTTTTAAAGCATAAAATGGCACATAGGGGGATTTAGCACATTTGGGGTTTTAGCGCATAGAGGCCACAAATTAGCGCATCTAGGAAATTTAGGTAGAATGCACTGTTTGATGAAAATGATGATGCATATTGCTTCTTTGATCAATAGATAGATAAATTGTCTTGTCATCATGCTGATATGGATAGAAATGATAGAAAATTTGATGATGAATTGATAACTTTGCTTCCCAAAAATAGAAAACAAAAAGTAGGTAGCTGATAACTTTGTTTCCCTTGAATGTAAAACAAAGAGTAGACTGATTGATGGATTGTCTGATAACTTTGCTTTAGAAAACAAAGAGTAGATGATTGATATGACTTCTGATAAATTTGCTTTCGGCGATAGAAAACAAATAGTAAACAATGTATTTGAAAACATATTTGCATTCATGACTGAAGTACAAACAGGAAAATGATTTGATTGTTGATAAATTTGCTTTCCTGAAAAAGAAAACAAATAGTAAATGATGATAGAGTAGATTGATTTGATATTCAGACAGATAGATTTAGCATTGATTTCATGATATGAGTCACTTAGATAGAGCATTTGATATGGTTCACTTGATATGAGTCATTGATATGGGTCACTTGATATGGGTCATTGATATGAGTCACTTGATATGGGTCACTGATATGGTTCACTGATATGGGTCACTTGATATGGGTCACTGATATGGGTCACTTGATAGATAGATATGAGTCTAATTGATTTGTATGATGTGAAGTAATAGATCACATTGATATGAGTTATGATATGAGTCTGATTGATTGTCCTTGTGATGACCAAAAATAGGAGGGTTTCAAAAACCTCCAGATTAGAGAGCGCTTCCTTGTAGGTTGGGATCAGATACAAGATCTAACACCGACTAATGTACAGTTGATAGTGGGATGTGGGTTGGGACCTTTATTGTCTATGCCACCAATTCAGATCAATAGGGGACTGTTGATCACACTAGCAGAGAGGTGGCATTCAGAGCATAACACCTTTCATTTTCCCACGGGTGAGATGACCGTGACCCCTGAGGACGTATACAGTATTTTTGGGATTCCAATGGTAGGTGCTCTTGTGGTTTATGACCACAAGGAGCTAGGTGGTATAGATGCACTCAAGAGGGTGTTTGGGGATGCACAGATAGCAGGATATTGGGTTCCATAGGAATATTTGAGGGGATATCCAACCTTACTCACCATTTTGGGTGCATTCATTGGAGGCTTCCTTTGTTCGAACCGCCGGTCAAAGGGATTATCAGTTGGGTGGGGGAGGATCCTTGAGCTGATGATAGGTCAGCAGTAGAGATATGCCTGGGGGAGCTACATGTTAGCTCATTTATATCATGACTTGCATAAGGTAGTATACAATAAATCATCCAGTTTGTCTTGTGGTGTTACCCTGCTCCAAATCTAGGCATGGGGGCATATTGCTATTACTAGACCACTTTGTCCTAGAGCTAGGCCACCAGGTAGGCCATATGTATATGCATATTCTAGTGCACTTGTCCAGCCCAAGCTGGGAAAGTTGGAGTACTAGCGATGGATTCTCGATGATATAGATTCAATGATATGGAGGCCATACACAAATTGTGAGGTGTGGGATATAGATCATCTGGACATGTCATTTGTATGTATGCCCCGATATCTGATAGGTCGGACCCCATTCATTATAGAGAGATTTTTGTCATTAAGAGTGCAAAGACAGTATGGCTATATGCAGGGGATGCCTCAGGGCGTTGCGCACTATGGGCGACGCAAGGATGATCCTGGATGGGGGCCATGCATTTCATATCAGGTAGTGTATACAGATTATACCAGTTTACAGTACAAGGCATGGGATTATAGGCTAGATATTACTAATGCAAAGATGTCGAATGAGTACTCGACTCATTTTCACACACATCCATTCCCTCATTTTACATGTCTAGATGAGCCAACACCTATTATGATGGCACCTCAGCTAGGAGGGATGAGACGAGGATGTGGTAGGGGGGAGTAGACAGTAGGTGGAGAGGAGGAGGAGGATAGTGGAGATGAGGAGGCGAGCTCAGATGATGGTGGGGAGGATGATGGTGGAGATGGCAGAGGGGATGAGCAGAGGCCAATGAGGCAAAGGACATACATCTTGGGCAGTGCTTAGATCATGTGGAGGCCGAGGACTGGTACTGGATGGAAGACAGTGATCAAGATCTCATCTACAGTGGAGCAAGTGTAGATAGCTACTCTGTAGGCCTAGGTACAGATGCTTTAGGGGAAACAGGCACAGTTGCAGAGCTAGTTGGCTCAGGCTTAGAGTTTGGCAGTGCAGTTACAAGCACAACTTGCACAAGCACATGCATAGAGACAGACACAGACACATGAACCTCCTCCTGCCCCGGACCCACAAGTGGCCCAGTTGATAGAAGAGAGATACTCCTTTAGACGGAGGGCACTAGAGGTAGAAGATGTTGCTTAGAAACTCATGGGCACTATTGAGAGTGAATCTTTGTGAGAGGCCATTGCAAAGGGATTCGAGATTGCCAGGGAGACTGAGCATTATCAGATTAGATATGAGGAGTTGTTCCCTCCTAAACATAGAGAGTCTTACCCTCATTCCCACAACAAATCTAGGAGTAGATCACGGACTACAACACACGAAAGAGAGATCACAGAGCCTCGACAAGATCCTGACGTAGGGGGTAGTGGCAGGCCTCCATCCTCTAGACCAGCTCCATCAGGGGGCTCGACTAGCCAGCCTTGATATGTGATGTTGATTGATGTAGTATTATTGATGTACTTCTTTTTTGGAGCATGTATATTGATTTTTATCATATCTCATGTATCTCTCTAGACTTTTCAGTTTCATTAGACATTGGAAATTTGTATGTATTTTTTATGAGCGATGATATGTAGCGGAAATGTATTTTTGATGTGATGATGTGATGATGATATGCATTTGTTTGTATATGTTATGAGATGGATTTATGATGCTTTTGATAGTTTAATGCCTAACCTATGATGCAGGATGATTTGATGACTAACATGATATGCAAGATGATTCGTGATATGCTAAGGATGATGATTTGTGATGTGTAATAATGATGTCATGCAGGTGGATGATGAAAATATGCAATGGGATATATGATATGATATGTTTATGAAAAATGATGCGAAAATTTAATGTATGCATGGAATGTTTGTTTTTGGATTTTTTCAAATGCAATGAATAATGATGATGTGATGGAAAATGAATGTTGTGTTTATGAAATGCATCATGACTTTGTAATAATGATATGGATTAGGAAATCATATGTGATATGGGTCAAATTTTATGCGAAAAATGACATGATAAAGAAATAATATGAAAATGATAGATGATATAATATTAATGTAATGTGACAAATGATTAATAATGGGATGAAATGAACATGATTAATAATAATGATATGTATAATAAGATGATAAATGACATGTAATGAAATGATGATGAAATGATAAGGATAAAAAATAATGAGATGTATGATAAGATTATAAATGATATCTAATGAAATGTTGATGAAATGATAATGATAAATAATAATAAGATGTATGATAAGATTATAAATGATATGTAGTGAAATGTTGATGAAATGATGATGAAATGATAAGTGAAATGACATAGATTATGAAATGGGGACACAAAGATAAAATATGAAAATGAAATGGTAATGAAGATGATAAATGGTGTGCAACTGTGTAGAATGAAAAGGAAATGGATATAAAAATGATAAGTAAGATGTTAATGATATGGAGATGATAGATAATATGAAAATGAAAGTGATATGAAATACCTAATGGATAAATAAATGATATGAAATAATAAAGGAACTAAATGATATGCAATAATACGAAGATGATATAAAATGAGAATGATCAATGGTATGCAATGAAATTATATGATATGATAAATGACATGAGAATACATAATGATGGATAAATAAATGATAAAGGATCGAAATGATATGAGAATGAATGATAAACTATATGATATGTATAGGACCTAGATGAAATGATAATGATTAATGAAATGATGATGATGATGAAAGATGATAATGAAACAAATGTTTGAATGTCCTCCACAAATAGTCCAAAGAGACATGACAACCATTGATATTTTTGTTCAACCTTTCAAAACTCTGATGCAAATCTAGTATGAAAATATATACAATGATCTAAATTAAATGCAACTAAATGAAACCAACCATTTTTTGATCCCTTTGTTAGCTTTCTTGAATCATCATAGAGCGTTTTAAAATTTTGGAAGTATGTACAAGCACCAGAGGGGAAATTAGCACCAATGATGACCTGAGTACAACTTTCATGATTTTTGATATAGCAAGTCAACACAAGCATCGAGGTATAATTGAACCAAGATGACCTAAGCATTTTTTGCATAAACAGACAAATATTAACCAATTTCTGATGCAAATTTGGAACTGTCATCAATGATATGCTTTGGAAATCATGTCTCGTGACATATTTGCACTAGATTGATAGTTAACCTCAAGATAACAGACAAAGAAAAATCATCCTCTTTCGTCACCACTCTAGTTCAGTACATCATCAAGTGTAATCTAAAGGGATGATGTCAAAAATCAAACAACCATTGTTCAAAATATAATACTACTATTCCAAACATTATTCAGATTTTAGATCATCCAAATATGTGTTATGATAAGGTACTTGCTGAAAACTATTGTGATATGGATCAATGATTGGATAGTTGTTCATGTGATATGATTATTTTTTCACATGATTGGATATTATTTCATTGTCTAGTTGTTCGATAGAACCTGAAAGTTGATTCCCCCCAGTATGGCAATGTTTTCCCCCCAATATTGACACAACTTGTTAAAATGAATATGTACAATGATCAAGCCATGGTAAGACGTTATCGCTCTAGGGAAATGATGGCAGTATGGTGTTGTTATGGCCCTAAGATGATGATGAAAAGATGCATGAAATGAAGGTTGAGAAGCTAAGTGCAAAACATGAATTAATAGATGGAGAGCTACAAATAGTGTTTGTTTGCCAGATTTTCACTATCTGTCTTTATTGCATTTTTTTGATTTCTTTTTTTTTTTGTATTTTTTATTATTATATATATATATTAGGACTTTTTTTATTTTTATGGATTTTTTAGGACTTTTTCTATTATTTTTGTTATTTCTTCAGGACTTTTTCTGTTATTTTTGTTATTTTTTTAGGACTTTTTCTTATTTTTATGGATTTTTTCAAGACTTGTATGGATGATGATAACTACTTTAGATATAATACTTCTTCAGGTGCATGTTGTTGATGGGTTCGTCAAACAAGTCCCCTTCTAGCGTTGGCAACTTGTAGGCTCCTGAACTGTAGACTACGATAACCAAGTAAGGACCCAACCAATTTGGTTCAAACTTTCCCTTCTTCTCTCCGTCTTGCTGATTTCGTGGGTTTTCCTTCAAAACAAGATCACCTATCTGAAAGGTACGTGGCTTGACTCTATGATTATAGTTGTGAGACATCATCTCTTGATATGCTTTCAAATGATTAGTTGCTTCCAACTCTTGCAATCGAGAAACTCTATATTCATCATCTATTGTGAGACCCTTCAATGATACCCTCAGTGATGGAATCTCAACCTCTAGAGGTAATATGGCTTCTGATCCATAGAAAAGAGCATATGGTGTTGCTCCTATTGGCATTCTGATGCTAGTTCTATAGGCCTATAATGCGGGATTGAGTTGAACGTGCCAATATTTTCATGCATCATTCATAGTCTTCTTCAAAAATTTCAATATGGTCTTGTTTGAGGCCTCTTCTTGGCCATTCCCTTGTGGATAGTAAGGTGTTGAATATATGTGTTGAATATGGAATCTCTCACAAAGTTCATCAACATCCTGATTCTTGAATGGTCGTCCATTATCTGTGATGATGGAGTTGGGAATGACATACTGAAAATTGATATAGTTGAGTATGAATGATGAGATTTGTTTTTCGGTAACCTTAGTGAGAGGTACTGCCTCAATCCACTTGGTAAAGTACTCTATCATTGTGATGATGAACTTGTGTTTGTTCTATGATGAAGGATGAATCTTTCCAACTAGATCTAACCCCCATTGAGAGAATGTCCAAGTCGGCATGAACAGTTGTAGTTCATGTGCTAGTACATGGATGAGATTCCCATGAATCTGGCATTTAGATCACTTCTTCATGAAATTTAATGATTCCCTCTCCATAGCCGGCCAATAGTAACCCATTCTAATCAATTTCTTGGATAAGGTCAATCCACTTGAATGAGTACCACAAATGCCACCATGAACTTCTTGTAAAGCCTTGTCAAATTCGTCATGTTCAAGACATCAAAGTAAATTACCATCAAGATGAAGCAATAAAGGGTGTTAGCGATAAGAGTATAGCGAGAGGATTGGTGGATAAATTTGGGCTTTTGGTTATGGGATAAGTCAGGTGGTAAGATGTCATCTTTTAGGTAGGCATAAATCTTGCCATACCAAGGTGAATCAAATCCAACTAAGTGGCAAATGATTTGGCTTTCGGGTGTGTCATAGGCAGGTGTAAATGATCGTTCCACCATAAATTCATAGCGAGCATGATTTTTGGGGAGTTGCAACAATGATGCAATCATGGCCATGGTGTCAACTGCTTTGTTATCAAGTCTTGGAATCTGTATGAACTTGATATCCATGAAGTACTTCTTGAAGTCATCAACCATTTTCTTGTATGGAAATAGTTTGTCATCTTGGTCTAATAATCATCATTGATCTGATTAATGACTAACTATGAGTCACCATAGACTTGTAGTTCTATGATCCTCCATTCCAATGCTATCTTGATTCCAGTGATTAAAGCTTCATACTCGACTATGTTGTTAGTGCATGGAAACATTATCCTATATGACCGAGGAAAGGTATGTCCTTGAGGGGTGACAAAGAGTATGCCTACCCCCCATCCATGTTGATTGAAAGAACCATCAAAGTATAATGACCATGGTTTTTTGGATTCTATAGTGAAGACATCAACATCTAGAAATTCAATGTACATGGGATAATCTACTTGTAACAGTGCTTCAGCTAGTTGATCAGTGATAACTTATCCTTTGATTGCTTTGTGATCAACATAATGGATGTAAAACTCACTCAAGATCATAACCTATTTTGCTACCTTCCTGTTAATGTAGCCTTGTTGAGCAAATACTTGAGTGGATCAATCTTTGCAACAATATTGATTGCATGAGTTAACATGTAATGCCAAAATTTTTGTGAGGCAAAGACTACTGCTAGACAAGCCTTCTCGATGAAAGTATAGTTGAGTTCATGACTTGTTAACGTTTGGATGATGTAATAAATTGCACGTTCCTTTCCTATAGAATCCTTCTATGCTAATAATTCCCTCAAAGATGTCTCTATTGCAGCAATATATAAGATTAGGGGTTTGTCCAGATTTGGTGGTACTAGAACCGGTGGGTTCATTAGATACGACTTGATCTATTAAAAGGCCATTTCACACTTTTCATCCCATTTGAAAGGAACATTCTTATGCAATAGGTTTGTGAAAGGTAGAATCTTATCTACCAGCTGTGCAATGAACCTTCGGATAGATTGAAGTCATCCCTGTAATGACCTGAATTCACTGATATTCCTTAGTGGACGCATTTCCATGATTTCTTGTACCTTGGCAGGATCTACTTCAATTCCCTTTTCTGACACTATGTATCCCAAGAGCTTTCTAGATGTGACCCCAAAAACACATTTCTTGGGGTTAAGGCAAACCTTGAACTTTTCCAACCTAGCAAATATTTTGGATAATATTTCAAGATGTCCTTCTCTTGTGTATGACTTTGCTAATATATCATCTACATAATCTTCCATGAATGTGTGCATCATGTCATGAAAAATTATAGTCATAGCTCTTTGATATGTAGCCCCAACATTCTTTAGACCAAATGGCATGACGTTCCAATAATAAGTCCCCCATGGACATGTGAAATTTGTTTTGTCCTAGTCTTCAGGTTCAATCATGATTTGGTTGTAACCAGAAAAACCATCCATTAGTGAATACATGGCATGGTCAACTATCAGATCAACTATAGTATCAATGTTTGGAAGTGGAAAGTCATCCTTAGGACATACTTTATTAAAATCTCTGGAATTTGTGCACACTCTGATACTTCTGTCTGGCTTGGATATAGGAACAATGTTGGAGATCCATTTTCCATAGTCGATTGATCTTATAAATCCCACATCAAGGAGTTTTCTAAGATCTTCTTTAACCAGTAGTGCAATATGAGGATGCATCTTTCTAAGTTTTTGTTCCACAGGTTTAACTCCTGGTTTGATGGACAAGTGATGCATTATGAGATTGGGATCAAGACCTGGCATGTCTGCATAAGACCAGGAAAAGTTGACTTGATTTTCTCAGAAATTTTATGAACTCAAGTACTTCTTTATTTGTCATTGATGCAGCTAACTATAGAATCCTTGGTTTTTATGTAGTTTCAAGATTAACCTCTTTTGTAGGCTCAATCAAGATAGGTGATCACTCATGATAGTGCTCCAAGAGAGTGTCAAGTATCCCATCATCTGGTTCCTTAAAAACATTTTCACCATCTGATACGCTCTTTGTTTTATCTTTTGTTTGATCTAACACTACCAAATTCCATTTTTCATCGTTAGATCTTTCTTTTTTATCTTTACTTTTGCAGCTAGGAAACTTAACACTCTCCTGATTAAAGAATATATGCCAAAAATTTCTAGTGGAATAATCATTCATGTTGTTTGCGGAAAGGAAGTTCATGATAGATTCATCACTTGGAAACATAGGTATATTGATAGGTTTGAATAAATCCCAATCAATGAGATCAAGATGGATTAAAGGTAGCAGGTCATTGGGCTGCGTGAAATCGGTTACGGTTATGACCATGATGGATTTGTTTGTAGGATTTGAGGTATCAGGCGGATCAATGATGGTACTATTCCCACAATATTCTTGTTCATTTAAATCTGACTCGGTATCACTAGAATCATAGTTTCCTTGTAGTTCAGATCCTTGCGGTTGCGACCCTAACCCTTCACCTTCGAATAGAGTTGGGGTATACTTGTGTATCACATCAACCTTTTTGTCCCTCCAAAACTGATCATTGTAGATGGTGTCCCATTCATATTCGACAGAGTCTGTGTCAAAGTTATTATCGACGAAATTCTGAATTGTTGTCAAACATGCTTCTCTTGTATCAGAACCTTCTTCCAATGTGAGGACAATATCATGCAACTATTTGGATGTTCTTTCTTTTGAGTTAGTATCATAGCCTAGTCCTATTTTATCTTTTGCAGCAAGTCCTGGAAGACGAATAGGCTCAACTACTCCTTTTCTCTTTCTGATAGGACCATTACCATCATAATCCATCTTCTGCATGATTGAATACCCTTTACCATATTGGTCAGTTGGTATTTTGACATTGAGGACTATTTCGTCTTCATCTTTATAGAGCCAATTTAGAACTTCTCTATCCTTAGGATCTTCCATGAGGAAATTTTCTTTGATAAGTTATCCATTAAACTTTGTACTTGGCCCTATTGGTGGTTGCATTGAGGTTGATGCTACATATATCTACTGTTGTGTGATAGAAGGTTGCCCATGTGACCAAGGTGATGTAGGCAGATTAGCAAGACAAAGAGTACTCCCCAACTCCATTGTCCTTAAACCGTAGTTGCTTGTCAAAGCTTTTGGTTAATTGATTGATTTGTGTATCAACTTTAGAAGAAGTACTAGCAGGAGCTTCTCGATTGTTGGGAACCAAAGTGTCTTGACTAGCTTTGATGTTGGCACAAGTTTGACTATTTGAATTATCAACTAGTATTGTGATCTCCTATCTATCATAAGTAAACTTAAGACATTGATGATATGTGGATGGGACAACTTGCATTTCACGGATCCAAAGATGACCCAACAAAATGTTGTATGCAAGATCACGGTCTAATACTTGACAAAAAGTATTCTTGATAATAGGTCCCACTCTGATTGGCAACATGATTAAACCCTTGGATGCTCTTTCCTCATCATCGTAGGCTTTAATAGTGATCTTTCTTCTAGGATCAATGGAGTCCTCAGAAAATCCTAAAGCCTGAACTAACTTCATGGTACATATGTTCAACCCAGCCCCTCCATCTATTAGGACATATCTGACACGAAACTTGTGGATCATTACTTATAAGTATAGCAATGAATTATGGGGATGAGTTATGGAAACATCATCTTTCTCAGAGAATGAGAGGCATGTGGGTGAGGACAAGTGTCCCACCATGGCTTGAAATCGGTCCACATATAGATCAGTGGACATAGTTGTTTCAATGAGGGCCTTTTCCAGAATCTCCTTGTGTGCTGGGGAAATCTTCAGGAGTTCTAAGATAGAAATATGAGTTTTTCAAAGTTGATTGACTAAGTCATATTGATGTTGAGGTGAGAGAACAGTGGATTTTGAAGAATCTCCTTTTAAGACAACTTTAGCTTGTGACCTTGTTGTTGCGTTGACTTGTCTATATTCCATCTTTTCCTTAACTTTTATAACATTGACCTGCTTGTCATCCATGTAGATATGGTTGATTATCTTATCGTTGATATGATTCACACTTTTTCTAGAAGACTCGCCCTTTTGATAGTTGGGAAAAGGGTTGCAAAATGCTTGGTGGTCTCCGTTTGATTGTTGGTGTCCTTCTATTGTGACGGTGCCATTTTAGATTAAGTCTTGAATGACATTCTTCAAGGCTTGACAATTATTCGTACGATGGCCCTTGCACCGATGATAGTCACAATAGTATGCATCATTCCATGATGGCGACTTCACACTGGGTTCAAAGTTACGTTGAGGTGGAAAAGTAAGAACATTTTTAGCCATCAACTCTTTGAATGTAGATTCTAAAGATTGACCCAGTGGAGTAAAAATTCTTCTACTAGAGAAGAATGAAGATCATTGTGGATTTGTGTTCGGGGCATTGTTATTGTTTCCACAGTAACCTTGATTGTTGGCATTCCCTTGATTGGGAGTGAAAGTTTGATTCACATTATTCCTCAGAGGAGAAAGATTGTTTCCTTCATTTGTGACTGAATTGATGTTGTTATAGTTATTGTTGCGAGGAGCACTTGGAGTACTAAGAACAAATGGCTTAGTTGAGACATGATTTGCATCTACAACACCATCATTCACCACATTTTTATTGTGAGTCCAAATCTTATATTTGTTGTTGTTTTGGTGATTTGAAGAGATAGGATTGTCCTTATCAAGTTTTATTATCCCTCTCTAGATTAAGGAACCTTCAATGGTGATGATGTTTTCAATCATTTTCTAAAAAGAGGGAGGACAATGAAGATTAATACAATAGCTCATCTCTTGATCTAAATTTTTTATGAAAGTGGTAATCTTTTCCTTTTCAGGAACATGATGTGGGTATCTAGCAAAAAATATTCTCCATCTCTGAAGAAATGTAATGAATGGTTCACCAGGTTTTTGTTTAGCCTTGCAGAGATCAATCATGGTTATTTGATGTTGTATCTTGTAGGAATATTGTGATATGAACTCGTTAATCAATTCCTTAAATGTCTTAATAGGAGATTTGATTTTTGATAGCCATTCTATAGATTGGCCTCCAAGAATCCTAGGAAACAAACACATCAAGTATGTATCCTCATGGGAAAACTCTAAAGTCATATTTCAGAAGTCTCTAATATGATCGATTGGATCTAATTTCCCATTATAGCGATCAAACTTTGGAACTTCGCAATGTTTGGGAAATGGGATCATGTTAAGACTACAATCAAAAGGATAAGGACATATGTCATCAAGAGCATATGTCTTTGTTGTAGTTCCCCCTTGCATGTCTTTAATTTGTCCTTGTTGTGCTTTAATCTGTTGAGACAAGGCACTAAGATTAGACAAGGGTGTTTCATCAAGACTTTTCTTTAAGTTCTTAGTATCAAAATCATGAGGCAATTTAGCTCCTTTGTCAGCCAAATACAGGAAATATTTCTCTTTGTTGCTCTCAAAAATCTTTTCTAAGTATTTTTGAAATTTGGGATCTTGCTCAACCTCTCTAAGGTGAAGTTCTTCATCTCGTTCATCATCACTATCTACAAGAGTTCTGCTCATGTCTCTATTGAAAGGGAACATATTTTTTTTTCTCTTTTATCCATGTTGTCATCAAAAAGGGGATTACAAATCACACTATAAAGGGGATTACTACTCTCACCTTCTTCTTGAGTTCTTTGAATATGATCTTCTTGTTGAATTTCTTCTTTCAGCTTATTTTATTGGGATCTTGTAAAAATAGGCATATGATTTTGAAATGTTCTTCTAGACTTAGATCACAGTTTGATAAGTGCAAAAATGATGGTGTTTTGATCCGATAAGATGAAAATCTTATGATATGATCAAAGATGTTCCTAATTCTTGATTGTGGCTTCCAATGATGAAGGATGTCAGAATCTTGTTGGGGAAGTTTAATCAAAAATTAGAAATTTGTTTGAAAGGTGCACTTTTAAGATTTAATCCTTGTTTTTGAAGAATGATAAGTATATCAAATAGCCTAATTAAACTCATTGAAGGATTTGACTAGGATGTGTTGGATATTGAATAGAAGGTTGTGGTAGATAATCGAAGTTGAGAGGTTGATTGTGATTGTGTCGTTGTGATAGAGCTCTTCTCTGGAAATAGGCTTGTGAATATAAAGGTTCTAAATTGTATTTGTTAGTAAATCCCCTAGCAAAATCTTGGTATCTGGAGAAACTCATGGTAATGGAGCAAGATGTTTCGAATTTTATACAAAAACTTCCTTCGTTGCAAGGTTTTATTGTAACCTAAATGTTTCTTAGGTTTCTTGATCCTATTGGCAATTGATTTCTTGACAAATTTGGTTGAATTCCACTCCTAAGCATGGGAGAAATGTCAAGATGCTATTGGACTAAAGATGTTACAAACTCATATATGTCTGGAAAGCGATAGATGTGCTACTCTGTGCCCTATATGCACTGTAGAAATAGGTATATGCGCTAGAGAAATAGTCAAATGTGCTACAACAGACCTCAGATGCACTATAATATGTCTCAGATGCGCTACAGAAAAATCTTTTGATAGTGACCAAAAATTGTTTACAGAATATTCAGCCTATGTGTTAAAACACTCAATGCAGGAAAATAGACTCTAAATGCGTTGAACTAACCAGTGGATGCACTAGAACAAAGCTCATATGCACTAACATATACCCTAGATGCGCTAAAACAATTTTCCAAGGTAGTTTTCTGAACAATTTTGAGTAGTTTTAGCTGAAATTTTGCATGTTCATTTTGGATAATCTTTTATCTAAATTAATGTGATTAAAACACAGCAAACACTCTGAAAAAAATTGTTTTTAAGCCCTATAATAAACATCAAGTGTATGTTCAAAAATGTTTTCAAAAAGTGTTTTCATAGGTTTTGCACATAACAGACAATTCAGGTAGACTCACTCTTAGTACTCAAGTAGGTCAGCATAATAACCACAACCCACATCTTCGAACTATGTCAACTCACACAGCCATGTTACCTCGAAGGGGTGCCCATGTTTTTGTCTTTTCCAGGTGCGTACTCAGAGTGATGAAAGTGGATACTGGATCCCTAAAGCAAACAGTCCTTGGCAGTTATATGGTGAGTGTATTGGGGGCATACTCTTCCCTCCCCTTGCACTGTGATTATTAGGATGTTCGAAAACTAACACGGTTGGCTACTACACTAGGTTCTTAGTAAGGGTTTCTGTTTGGTGCGGCAATAATAAAATCCCTTAAGAGACCTCCCAACCTTTAGAACAAAGGCTTTGGGGATGGTTATCTTGCACACTACCGTCGAATTGCATACTTTCCCCGAATTCACTTTTGATTATAGTGGGTTGGAAAACTTGGCTTTAGTTGTTCCCACTTAGGTCATTCCTCTTGGGTGAGTACTTTTTCCCACAAGAGCAGGCCCTCTAAAGGATGTAATAAAGCATTAAAATTTTAGAAATTGAAAAGGAAAGTCTGGTATTTTGATCACCCAATTAAGGGGAGAGCATAGACCTATTGCCACAGACAAAGTAGGCAGTGTTCTTTTTAGAAGCCAAATGACAATGATTCAATCTATGTGAAGATATTGCTTCACAACAAGCATGGGATTCATTTTAACTACAAAATCAATGTGTGGTGACTACCCTAGGATTGCTTATTTTCAAATTCTATGTCTATCCTAGGATTGGTTTATTTTAAATTGATGTGTATACCATAGGGTTGCTTCTTTTTAACCAGAAAAAAGCTTTATCTGCGGAAGGCATCAGACTTAAAAATTTGTTTAGTTACAACCTGTATGCGCTAAAAGATCGTACATATGCACTAAAAAAATAGTTAATGCGCTAAAATAGACATCATAAGCGATGCAAAAATCCTTAAATGTGCTAAAAGAAATCCTAAATGCGCTAATCTAAGAATGCAAAAAAAAAAAATTAGACAATTTTAAATGAAGTGAGCTAAATGGATGCATTATTATGTTCCCTGGATGTGCTAAAGAAATTGTCAGATGCACTAAAACAATTCCCGGATGCGCCAAAAGACCTGCAAAAGCACTAAAAAAAGCCCTGGATGCGCTAAGGAAACCCACAAATGCGCTAAAACGCAATTTTTTTTGGAAAGCCAAACTCTAGAATGTGGAATCCTATTAGAAAGCCTACAAGTAGATGTTAAAAATGGGACAAGGCCCCACAGTGGGTGCCAGAAAATGTGTGATTGATTTTAAGTGTATCAAATGTAAATTAAAAACAAATCAAACACACCAATAAGACATTATATTGAAAGAAACTAATTAAAAGACAAACAAACTCTTAAAACAACAACTCCTTCAATGACGTCCCATTGTCCTCTATCTCTAGTGTTTTTGTCGATTCCAGCTTGCTCTCAAATTGTGTGCTAGGCTCAACAAATAGTCTTCCTAGAGAATGAGATTAAAGATGAATGCATAATATGCTAAGATATGATTAACATGCTATGAATCTTGTTAAAAGAAACTATAATTTTGAATTGCTATGAATGCTAAAGCAGATAATAACAATGCTAAAATGCTAATCGCATGTCTCTAATGCGTGTGTGTTTCTAACCAATGCTTGGATTTTCAGGGGTATTTATAGAGTTTTTTAAAGATTCTGATTGGTTGTTGTGATCAACGGTTGAAATCAAGCTTGTCAAGATGACTGGTGAGAGATTTGGAAGTTGAGAAAAAGATAGAAGGTAAAGAAAAAGAAGGGAAATGTTTCCTTCCCACAAAACCTTTCACTCAAAAATAGAAAAACTTGCCATTTTTCATCTTTAGTTATGAGTTGGTTTTGTAGTTGAAGATAATTCCCATAATAAAATAAATATTTAATTACATGTGACAATGAATTTAGAAGTTTTCATGATTAAATAATTAATATTTAATTATGTGTGAGAGATGAAAATGGAAAGTAATTAAATATTAAAAATATCTAATTATGTGTGGAGTTAGAAAATGTGTTAAATTAAATATTTGTAATATTTAATTTAACTATGAGATGAAGAAGGTGTTTGGAGGAATATTCCATTATTTGAATTTAAACATTCAAATTATGAATAATACGATAATTAATTTAAACAAATTAAAATAAAATTTATTTAATTTAATTAAGAGGAAGATGGAAGATGGTAATAATTAAATAAAATTATTTATTTAATTAAGGTAGAAGAATTAGAAAGTGAACAATATAAATAAATAATCAAATTTATTTATATGTAGATGACTTTAGAAGATTAGTTAAATAATTCATATTTAATTAATTAACAAGCTTGATCAACCATGACCATTTTTAGATGTATACAATGCCATTATGGTTGAGAGGAGAGAAATTTTGATTCTTTGAGTTATCTTATTGTTGTAAATTATCTTGTGGTCAAAGGTGGTTATTGAACTTTTCACTTATCTAGAATTGCAGCCATGAAATGAAGCAGATATTAACTACAGTCATTAACTTGTCATTTATGCATGATGTGTTTTGTTTATAAATAAATTGTCCTCCAACTCCCCTCCATGCAAACCCCAAAGGACACAAAAACATCTAACATTTATGGCATAATTTTTTATTTTTATTTTTAACTAACATGCAATATAATATTATCTTACAACACTTGAAATGAAACTATACATGTACAACATATGACAAAGTCCTTTGGGGTTACATAACTGCATTACATTTTGAATCATCATCTTTACATTACATGAAAGATAATAACATGATCATGGACAATACATTAATAACATAAAGATACATTGCTCAAGGATTACATCAATTCAATGCTACTTCCCATCATGAATGGGAAAAGTACAATATCATGGAATAATACAAATGATATGAGTATAAAGCATTAAAACTAGATCCAACACTGGTATAGCTTTGGAGTCATAGCAACTGGTACAACTTTGCACAACTCTATCATCGGTTGGGAACCCAATGGGGTGCATAGCACGTTCCACCTGACCACATGGACCCGAAGGCCCACCCCTGTGCTAGGAGATGACAAGGAGGACCTCAACGAAAACCATCAAGCGAAGCAAGGATTACAAGACTCCACGACATGAACAATAATAACACAAAAGAACATCCAGCACAAGAAACATTCAACACAAGAGAAAATCCACTCAAGAAACATCTACTTCCAAAGGTACATGAACAACAAGATACAAGGTTGTTAAAGGGTGGAGTGTCATTGCATAAGTAGTCACGGGTTACCCTGACGTAACCTTCCTAGGTTGTCGACCCCCATCTTGGGTTTCCCTGGTAACCTCTACTGGCCACCGGAACCCCATGCTCGCTATGCAGGATCAACATACCTTGCAAAATTACTATACAAAGGCAAGGCTATTGATCTTGCCATTCCAGGCCTTCCCACTCATCCCAAGCCTAAACGAGCACTTGGGCCCATGAGTGAGGCTACATTATCTGAATTAATGTGTGAATCTACCCAAACCCTTCTAATTAATTAGTTAAGTTATCACTTTATTAAACTCACAATAGGTTATCCAAGACCATCCACTTTGGGCATCAACCCCCACTAAGAGCCACTCCCCCAACTAACAATAAAATCCCATAAACACAAACAAGGCAAGCCAACTTGCACAAACTAGCAAAACCATATAAATATGCACATAAAATGAGGCAAGCAACAACTCAAACAATATCTCCATTAAAACCATTTCCACCATGCAAGGAACAAACCCACATAAACACAATCCAAGTGTAAAGGTCAACCATCATCAAATAACAAAATCATGTGAGCACCCACTTACATGTGAAACAACATAAAACTCAAATAAATACTTCAAGCTTGATATGGGTTATCCAAGGTGGATCCTCCTAGGTTGTCAATCCCCATACCAGTCCTTGCAAGTAAAATAATATCCCCTCCATCCTCTGGAAGACTCTAAAAATGCTAACACAGGGTTTTCCCCCATCAAAGAAATGACAACAATAACAAGATCACAAAGAACTATTTCCTATCCACCATTTAAGTATAAAATTGTGAACAGAAACATCATGATGAAACCCTCATGCTCAACCAAAAGAAGACTAACATAGCTATCTAACTTACAAAGTCGCCCACATAATCACTACAGGGAAAAAATCTAGCATTACAACCATAAAGCATACTTTTAAAGACAGCTCACATTAATGATGCAAACAAGATCAACTTCTATAAAAGATCATCTCTTTCACTAGAAAAATAACAAGGTTCACTCTCACTTTGCAAACAACACATTACATGAGGTAACATTCAATTCAACAATACATCCAACCACATGAAAGAATGAATTAATTACTCAAATCCAACTCACTTGAGTTTCCCTTACATAAAGCAATTCAACACACAATACACCCACCTATAATAACAAATGTTCGATTAAGAGATTGAAAAGAAAACACTATATAAGAAAATCCTCGTAATTACTCATAAAACTTCTTAATTGTACTAGTTTTTGATACCTCAGCTAGACGAGCTACGCCTAAACATTTCAACCATGAATCAAGGATGAACACATAACTAACCACAATTACCTTATTTAAACGACTTCTTCAATTTTCTAATATAGATAATTTGATTTTTCCTATTTAGTTTTCCAACTTATTTATCACAACTTCCAATTATCTATAAATAAATAAAATTTTCTCCTTATTTAATTTTTCAATTATCTCTCTACAAATCACTTAAATTTTCATAGGCAGAATGTATTCATTCTTTAAAACAATATATATATAATTTAGATATAATTATTATTTTCTTTTAAACTTAATTTAATTTAATTCACTTAATTGATTAATTCTCTATAAATGTAAATACTTATTTATTCAAAATAAAAGGGAAGGATATTTATTACTCTAAAGTTACTCATATAAGTGCTAAATATTGTCAATACAAGAATATATATGTCCCTCACATAATAAATACCCTATATATTTTCTTAAAAAGAGAAATTATAAATCAAATCCTCTTAAAAGGTGAGATAATACCAAACTGAAGTTTGTTATATTTTTTTAATAAGGAAATTGTAAAATATTCAAGTGAATTTGATATAGGGCTAGGATTTCGGTTGACTATACTCATCACAAATTTCCCAATTGGAAATTGATAAAGATTCATGTCCCAATTTGAACTTGGGTGTTGTTTTCAAACTATAGCTTAATGAATATGATTAGCGTATTCTCTTTCAATTAGAGAAGGACCAAAAGCATGAATAGCCTTCCAAACTATGGAGAACAGGGGATGAAGACACCAGGGACGGGTTTACTAATTGCAAGCAGTGATAGCTAGAACAGGATGAGGTGATAACGTATAATGGTATATTAGCAATTTGAATACCCAAATCCTCATTCATCTTCACAATGACATTGCTAACTGAAGAACTAAATGTGTAAATTGAAAGGTACAATGTGGAAGCATAGACATGACATGTGAACGGTTTGACAAAATGTCTCAAAGAGATATGACCTCATTAATTGCAATGATTGAAGGGTACGCACAAGATGGATTGAAAACTGTAGACACATAAAAATGACCTAGGCCTACAAGCTTTGTTTTCCATCTTTTCTTCCTAGCATAATTAAGACATTTTAGTTATGTCCTTGGTCCACTTTCTTCTATTAATTAAATAATTCATAATTATTTAATTAATTCATATCTTTTTATTCTTCATGATTATTAAATAAACAAATTTTATTTATTTATTTAATATGTCACTAATTGTCTAAGGTCTCCTTATAATTAAATAAATTTCTTAATTTTAATTATCTCTACCTATTATGTCTTCCTGATTATTAAATAAATAAATTTTATTTATTTATTTAATATGTCATTAATTCTTCAAGTCTTCTTATAATTAAATAGAATCATTAATTTATTTAATTATTGGTCACCTTCTCTAATTAAATAATTATCTTTAATTATTTAATTATCTCATTTGTCATTTCTCTCTTTTTAGTAAATAATTAAAATTAATTATTTACTATCATGTGGTCCTACCTTCTAAATTAAAATTATTTTTTAATTCAAAATAGTCTCTTCCTCCAAAAATCAAATTGATTTATATTATTATTTGATTTTCCAGCCACCTCTTTTTTTGTGTCAATCTTATCTCTTGTCACATGCATTGTCACCCCTTGATTTGATTTTCTAAAAATCAATCATGTCCATTCATTTTGAATTTGACCTAATGTTACCCTAACCCTAATTGTGGGTTTGTCAAATTGAATCTTGTCCATTGATTCTAGGGCATTTGTCAACTTTTAATCTTGGTCATTCCCTCAAAATTGCATTATCTATAAAATGGAAATTTTGGTCTCATTTGTCATCTCATGCAATCTTGTTTTGTCATCTCATGTCATCTTGCATTATTGTCATTTTGTTATAGACATACTAGCATTTCATTTGGCATAATTTAGACATAGTTTTCATGCTTACTAGTTGCATGTTAGCATAGTATTGCATGTTGTTATCTCAAATCCTTCAACATTTGCTTAGGGCTTGTCATTGTCATTAGATTGCTCATCACAAATCTGAGGGCAACATCATATTCGCAGCAAGTTGAGAAGGTATAATGGAGGTCAGCCATGGAGATTGAAGACATTTGGTGAGATCTTTCATTTTGTTTTCATGTTTTTCCTTTGCACTCCATTATTGCTTTGGGTTTTTATGTTAATGCTTTGAATCTAATAACCCTAGGAAAAATTCCCATAGTTACATTGGTGAACCTAATGCCAAAATCATGCATTTTCTATTTTTTGTATGACATTTTTTTGTTTTGCAGCTACAGGTACGGCCACGACACATTTTCTCTGCATAATGATGCATTCGATACTCCGCAACGCATTTGCTGCCTAGAACAATGCATTCACTCTGTTGTGACACATACGCTTTATAGAGTGATGCATTTTCTCATCTGCGGCGCATTTTCTCGTTTGTGACGCATTCGACTTGCAGGTTGCCGTATTTATCTGTCAAATTCCAGAATGAGGACTGCAATGCATTCACTACCCAAAACAACACAATCACTCCGCTACGACACATTCGTCTAGTAAACTTTTTCTCTCAGGTTTTTCCAGATTTGGCTTAATTTCTTCTTGTATTCTATTTTTTTCTTTCTACAATCTATAGTTTAGGGATTTTTTGGTTACTAATGAGTGATTGTAACATGTGGCTTTGAGTCTTTTGTGGGTCTAAGGCATATCATTAAAAATACTAAGTCGTGGTTTTGTAGGTTCGATTGTCCAAGGATTTTACTTTAAAACATTGTGCTTGTTGATTTCTAGATTAGAAAGCACTTCAATTGGTGCACTAAAAAGAATTTTGCTTGTCATTTACTTGATTGTGTTTGGGGTGGTAGGTAATTATGCTCTCGCCTTGTGTAAACTAGATGATTAGAAAACTAGACCCATCCATTTTTGTGTTTACCTTGATTCAATAATCGAAGTATCCTCTCCCCTTGCACACTTGTGTGATCCTGGGTGTAAGAGAAATAGTTATTAACTCTAGAATTTGGGCCTTGGTGGGAAAAAGTACTCACCCCAAGGAAACTCAAACCGAAAACGAAGCTCTTTGGCTGAGCTACCCCCGATCGGTATATAAATGTGAATCCTAAGGGAAAGCCTAGGATTATGAGTGTGAATGTGTCATACGAACCAAGTAGTACTCCCCAAAACCCTGTTGTGCATAACCTCTTCAGGATGCGGTGCCTCCTAAATGGAGCTTAATCTTGTGCCCCATGTATGGCCACTCGAACAGGGGTCCCAAACTAAACACCTTTGTGTAGTAGCCAAAATCCTTCTATTTTCTAGCGCAATAATGGTCATTGTGAAAACATCCACATTCTCACAGTTCTTAGTAGAGGTGATCAACCTGCCATGGGAGATTTATGGGGTTGGAATTTTGGTTGGCTTGAGAAGTAGTGCATTGTAAGGGGGAGCACGTGTAGCCAATCTTTTGGATTCACATGCTAAGAATAAGTGCGATTGGGGAAACCCATGTGGAATCTAGTGAATATTGTCCTGGCCTAACCTAAAATTGTGCTTGTTTCAAAAAACAAAATATTGTGTTTTCCAAGTGTTTTCAGACATTCAAACAAAATAAGACATCACTTTTAGATCTAGAAACAAACAATCAACCTCAAACAATTCAAAATTTTGACAAAAAATTGCAAACAAATCAGACTTTTTTCTTTCTGCACCGCATCTGATGCAACACATTCACTCTACTATACCACATTTGCCTTGCAGAACACTGTATTTACTTGTCTCACATCGCATCTACTTTTCAAAAAGCCGCATTCGTAATACTAAGCCATATTCACTTTCTGTAACACCACATTTGATCAAATCAAGCCGCATTTGCTATACTGTGACACATATGTGACCTATAACAATACATTCACCTAACAAAAACAAGACTCTATCATAGGCCAGAAACTAAAGTCAAACTTGTCCAAACTGTCCATAAACATCTTTTTCTAGAAGCATTCTATCAAAACTAGATCAGGAAATTGCTCAAATCTCTCATTTCTTGCACACTTTAGCTTGCATCTTACCATAGGGTCATCTTTGCAAAATTTAGTCTTCTTGTTAGGCCTCACTATTTTCATTTTCAGTCATAAACCAACACCTAGGTCCTCATTTCACTTGCATATTTTGGATTAGGACAACCTTATCATACTTTGCAAAATCTTGACTTTCAAAAGTAGGTTATCATTGGACTTTGGCATTATTATTTTCTTTAGTCATTGTCCTTTTGTGAGACCTTTCCAACTCAAAAGTCTAGTTAGGAAACCTTACTTGTCATTTTGTCCTTGTAATTTAGTCCTTCAAACAAGTCCTTTGATATTCCAAAATTGAGACATAGATCAAGCATAGGGTGGTTAAGCAACCTTCTTCTAGATCATTTAGACCTTTACATTTGCATACTTTAGACATTCAAATCATTTTAGTCCTCACCTTGCATATCTTATCTTTAAAAATCCAAAAATATTGTCATAACTTTCATCATAGTCCTCATTTGGCATCTAGACTTAGCATTGGTCATTTCCTTAGTCAACATTTTCATCACTTTGCATTAGTCATTTCTCCTAGGGAAATGTCATTATCACCTTGCATTGACATCCTCCAAAAATACACAAAAATTAGTGTCATAACTGTCATCCTAATTTTCATTTTCCCTTGGCATTAGTCATTTCCTTTAGATAACATTGTCATATTGCATCTCTTATCAAAAATCCAAAAACATAGTCTTGTATTGTCATCCTTCATAAAAAAAGACAAAAACATAGGCTAGCGTCATCCTTGCATTTAGTTTTCATTCTCATCATCCTCATTTGAGAAATTCCCTTTTATGGTGGAAACTAAGCTTCAAAGAAAGAGAAGACAAAAGGAAAACTTTGGACAAGATTCCAATCCCACATCAACAATAACACTTATGACACAAACCAAGACTGGACTTTTTCCAACCCATTTAGCAACGTGAACATACAATCTTCCATGAACATGCCATCTTCATCACAAAATCATTTTGAACCATTCATGCAAAGAGACCAACATGGACGAGTATACACAAAATATTTAGAAGCTATAGCGCAAAATCTTGACATAGCCTCCTTTGTAGAAGACTTAGTCTTAAATGACCCTCAAAGATATCTTGCCATGCTCTTAGACCAACATCACCCGACCATAATGTCAATAATACAAACAACATACCCAACACTAGCCAACCTCAAAACAATACAAGCAATACTTCTGGTGGTGTTACCTCGCAAATTTCCACAAGTACCATTAATTCCACCTCCAATGACACAAACAATCAAAACAACTCCAATTAGATCAATGCACCATCCATTGGAGGGACAACAAACATGTCACAAGCCATAACACAATCAATGCCAACACTGTCAACAATACTGTCACAATCAGTTGGTGCTACCTTTGGGTCCTCATCAATGGGGGCAAGCTCTTCAAATCCTCTATTTGGAGCTTCATCTAGTGCCATGGGTGCCTCATCATCAAATCCTTTCATTGGTACCTCATTCAACCAATTTGGAGGAAGCAAATGATGTGTCTTTATTCGAGGACCAAAACCAAATTTAAATACATCACAATTTAATACCAATACTTCCCAAGGGAAAAACGTGAACATTCCCCATGGACAATTCCAACGATTTGGACAAGGCAACCCGAATACACAACACATGGCATCATTTGGACACCAAAATATTCAGGGTCAGAATATTCCCCAAATCTCAACTCAAATGGTTGGAGGGAATATTTTGACATATTCACACTCATCAACAAGTCCCTAATCCAAAATTTCAATACCAACAACATGCGAACCAAAACACATCGTACATCTCGCAACAACACATTCCACAACAAAACACTGGAACATCTTTTCACAACAAATGGGCACCCATGGGATACTTATCATGCCCATGTGTGATGCAACAAATAATCCCATAATCGATGCCTTGATAGCTCAAGTGGCTCACTTACAAATGACCATAGAAAACATGCAAGGGTCCGACAAGAAGTCACACATGTCATATGACCTATGCTTATACCCTTTTGACACAAATTTGTACATGTCACCATTCCCTCCTGGATATGTGGCACCACATTTTACCAAATACAAGGGCAAGACAAATCATGTTGAACACATTCAAGAATTCACAACCAACTGTATGGACATTGCCTATGAATAGAGTTACTTGATGAGACTTTTCTCTAAGAGTCTCACAGGACTTGCACTTGAATGGTTCTCCACTCTAAAAGGGATAAAAACATGGGATGAACTTAAAGAAAAATTTGTGAAAAATTATGCATATAACATTGACATGGATACCTCCATCACTAGCTTATGCAATCTTACACGAGGATGTTGGTGAAACATTTATCCCATTCTTCCAAAGATCAAGAAGTCTAGCTAGTCCTTGTCACATCGACATACCTAAGAAAGAAAAGGTTGACATGTCTGTTCAAACACTCCTAGGCCCATTGAAATATGGATTGCAAGTTCATTGTTGCACAACCTTCACAGACCTAGTTGAGAAAGCCCCCATTGCTAAAGGGGAATTAGAATATGGTCCTAAAAACACAAACGCAAATCCGCCAATTGACAAAAATAAGTATTGGGTAAAAAAAAACATGTTACCAATGACGACATTGTTGATGCCAAGGTTGTGAACACGATAGGACTAGTGCTTGCTCTTAAAGGAGCTCAGCCACAAAACAAACCAACAACAATACTGACACCCCCCATCAATAACCAGAATGGTCAAAATAGACAAAATCAAGGACAACCTTGCTAAACAAGACAATTTCTAAAAAGAACATACACCGCTTTGGGAGAGCCAATTGAGGATGTCCTTAAGAAACTCCTTCAAAATGGTCTCATCACATTTGAGGACCCTGAACCATATGACCTAGGGAAGTTTAAACCATCATCATGGGATGATAACACTTTCTGTGATTACCATCAGGCTAAAGGGCATAAAACATCTTCTTGTCGGCAACTAAGAAACATTGTTCAAGACCTCATCAAAAATAAAGTAATTGAAGTGGGTGGGCCACAATTTGCATCCAATGTAGACCATATCATTCACAAGAACCCATTGCAAGACCATGGTTCTAATAAAGCCTCCACATCAGGTCCAAAGACTAATAACAATCGAGCCAATTATGCTCGTACTGCATTTGATTATTCAGGAGGAACCATCATTAATAATGTTTGAATTGATGATGAATACGTCAATACCATCACTGTCAAAAGACCACCTAAATGCAATTCTACTACTCGAAGCGAAAAAATCACCATAGCTAGTCCACCTCCTCGGCAACCAAAAATTACAATACCAAGTCCATCTACAAAACAACCACAGTCAGGCCCATCTACAAAGAAGTCCCAACCTAAGAGTCAGTTTAACCTCATTGACCAACTAGGAAAAACCCCAGCACAAATATCCATACTTGAGTTTCTTCACATTTCGCCCACACATAAGGCTATACTTGACAAAACCTTGCAAGAGTCTGTTGTCCCTCAAGACATTGATATCAGCCAATTTGAGGCCATGGTGGGTTATCTCACTACACCCCATCATGTAACATTTTCAAACCAAGATTATTCATCACCAAATTCCAACCATAATGACGCACTACACATTGAGGTTTTATCCATAAGCATAAGGTCAGATGAGTTTTAGTAGATGGTAGAGTAGGACTGAATATATGCTTCTTAAAACTAGTTAAGGCATAGGCTTTTATGATGCTTGCGTAGATGCAACAAAGAGAATAGTCATAAGAGCATATAATGACAAGGAGCATTCCTCTCGTGGTGTGATCACTCTTCCCATCAGAGTTGGACCAGTCATTTTAGACACAACTTGCCAAGTCTTCGATCTTGAATTACCTTATAACATCTTGCTTGGTCGATCTTGGATTCACACCCTCAAAGTTGTTCCATCCACCTACCACCAATGCCTGAAGTTTCCCTTTGACAGAACAAAAATCACCATATATGGAGACCCTGACCCTTTTTAGTATTGTACCAATCTAAGGGGTATTTTTGAACATCAAGTTCCCATCAACCGAGAAGCTCCTAGCTCTTTTTCTTCCAAATGCATTGACCTATCCACACTCACATCATCATCCACATCCACTCTATCCACATCTTCTGCCATGCCATCATCTTCCTCACTTCCTAAGGCTAAGTCCACTGTCAAGATTCAAGACCTAGGATGTGGAGAATTCAAACTAAATATGGCATATATCATCACAAAAATACCCAAGTCTCCTAAGGTCTATGGTTGGGCATGTTTTAGAATGGAACCTAAAGAAATCTTCAAAGTTTTTCCAAAAAAAGTTTTCATAAAATGGGGAGACATGAACAACGAGGACATTGCCGATATAATAGGATGGCTTTATAAAGAAATGGAAGACCTACCTCCATTATCAGTTATGATATATGGCAAAGGATTTGACATGATGAAGGCTAAAGGATACGATGGAACTAGTGGTCTTGGAAAACATAAAAATGGACAAAGAGAACCTATAGAACCTTTCAAATGACCTAAGTATCTTGGGTTAGGGTATGGGTTGTTTGAACATGATGATCAATGTACCAATGGGCTTTCAAGTGAAAGCGTAAATGCTTTGGAAAATTTTGAGACTATTGGGGAATCCCTCATTGAAACTGACTCCCATGAATGGGAATTTGGCTCCCAACGTTCCCTAAGTGAGGAGAACTTACCTCTGAACAAATATTTTGGAAAATGTTTGAAATTGACACAGCTAACATTCTAAAGATCCCAAGGAAAAGAGAAAACTGGGATAGACTCTTTGATTCAAGGAACAATGACAAACCTGAATCATCTTACAGTTCTATTAGCCATACACCCGACCTATCTTCCCAACCATTTGAACTTAATGACTGTCACTAGGATTCATCTGCATTGTCACATGACACTATTGACCACAATGATAGTCCTTTTGTCCCTTATTTTGACATTGAGTATGAGTCAAGTGAAGGATAATAGTGGATAGAATCTAATTGGGAATTAGGTGATTAAAAATTCATTTTCAATGTCTCCAAATCTGTCTACATGCTTTCCACGTCTTCCCCACAATTCACCAATATTGACGATGGTATATCCTTAGTCTACCCATAACTAATTGATTGGGACCAAAGAGGTTCGCCAGTCTTGGATGTATTTCAAAATGATGAGGCCATTGCAGAATTCATGGGACTACGTGAGGGAATACCTAGTGGTGATCACAAGGTTGGATTTGCTATTGATCTAGATTGTGTAGCTTACTTCGGGGAGACTCCTCTATCCTCTAGGTACAAAATGAAAAATAAAAATAAAACAAAAATGAAACGTCTTTAGGTGAAAACCGAAAGGAACCTTCTGAAGAAAAAAATGTAAAAATAAAGGACATGTTTGCGGGTGAAAACCTCTGAGGCGCCCAAAGATGGAGGACTGGACTTTCTTCCCATGCCTCAAGAGAAATCAGCTATGCTCATAGAGGATACCATAGAAGTCAAAATATCAACAATAGAATATCCCAAAATGGTCCTCTTTGTGGCATCCCTGACAAAAGAAGAGAAACCTGAGTTCAACAAATTCTTTGCAAAGCGAAAGATTAATTTTGCATGGTCATATGTTGATATGCCAGGATTGGATCTAGAACTAGTTTTGCACCATTTACCATTACTGCCAGATGCTAAACCAGTAAAACAAAAGTTGCACAAAATGCATCCTCAGATTGCCCTATTAGTCAAAGCTGAGCTCAAGAAACTGCTAGACACAGGATTCATATGGTCTATTGGCTATGCTGAATGGATATCCAATCTTGTACTAGTCACAAAGCCTAATGGTCAGATCCGCATCTACATAGATTTTAGAGATTTAAACAAAGCATGTCTGAAAGATGACTTTCTGTTGCCAAACATAGATATCATAGTTGTCCTCATTGTAGGATATGAGATGTTTTCCCTTATGGATGGTTTCTCAGGTTATAATTAGATTCGTATTACCCCCAAAGATCAACATAAAACAACATTCACTTGTCCTTGAGGTACATAATGTTGGAATTCCATGCCTTTTGGTCTTAAGAATGCAGGCGCCATGTATCAGAGAGCTATGACAATGATATTTCATGACATGATGCACAAGATAATGGAAGATTACATGGGTTACCTTTTGGATAAATCTTTGACAAGAAAAGATCATTTGAATGTGTTAGATAAAATCTTCATGAGACTGGAAGAATACAAGGTTTGCTTGAATCCAAAGAAATGTGTCTTTGGCATGACATCAAGCAAACTTCTAGGATACATAGTTTCTCATAGAGGCATTGAGGTCGATCCAGCCAAAGTGAAATCAATATTAGACATGCCTCCTCCAAAAGGGATAAGCGAGCTCAGGACATTGCAAGATGGGTTACAATCCATCTGATGCTTCATAGAACAATTGGCCAAAAAATGTCAACCATTTCAATATCTTATGTGCAAAGGAATCCCCTTTGTGTGGAAAGATAAATGTAGTGAGGCCTTTCAACTAATAAAAGATTATCTTTTGTCACCACCTATTCTAATGCCACCTATCGAAGGGAAACCTTTGATTCTGTATATTTCTACAAAAACTTTAGTGCTGGGAGAATTACTAGAACAGAATGACCATGAAGAAAGGAACAAGCCATATACTACATTATTTGGACACTAGTTGGATATGAGTTAAACTATACATCCATTGAACATGCATGTCTAGCAGTTGTCTTTTCTGCTCAAAAGTTGAGACATTATATGTTGAGTCACAAGACACAATTGGTAGCAAAGATTGAGCCCCTAAAATATCTCTTGAGTCATGCAACATTAACAGGACATCTAGCAAAATGGGTCATGATCTTGAGCGAGTATGGCATTCATTATGTGGAACGAAAGGCCATAAAAGGACAAGTGATAGCAGACCAACAAGAAAATGCACTTGTACAAAGTGATCATCCATTAGTGTCAAAATTTCCATATGAATCCATATTCCATACAAAACCTAAATCACCTTGGAGGTTGTATTTTGATGGGTCCCATACTAGTCATGGCTTGGGGGTAGGAATATTGTTTATCACTCCATAAGGGGAATCCATCCCTAAGTCATTTCGTATAGCTTTCCAATGTAAAAATAATATTGTGAAATATGAGGCACTTGTGACAGGGCTCAGAATGGCCATAAAATGGAAAATCAGAACACTTCATGTTTATGGAGATTCTCAGTTAGTCATTAATCAAGTCAACGACAACTATGACATCAAGGACAAGAAATGAATTCCTTACAAATGAATGGTTGATAGCTTCTAGACATATTTTCACATGTTGACTTTTGAACAAGTTCCAAGAGCACAAAATATGGTAGTAGACGCAATGGCCACAATTGGCTCTTTCCTAAACATCCTAAGTAATGTGCCACAATTTGAATTTTTGGTAGAACAATTGTTGGTCCCTGCATAGGATATCCCAGAATTAGAGATGGCATGTGAGCTTTTTGGTCCTGATTCTCCCTGGTATCAAGACATTTATGACTATCTCAAGTCCCAAGTCCTTCCTCCCAACCTATCCACCAACCAAGGAAAGTCCTTTATCTGAAAAGTCACCTGATACACCATTGTCAGTGACACCCTCTACCATTGTAGCTTTGACAACACCCTCCTTCAATGTCTCGACACCAACAAATCACACACAACCTTATGCAAAGTACATGAGGGTATATGTGGCTCTCATTCGAGTGGTCCTACTTTAGCCAAAAAGATAACAAGACTTGGGTATTATTGGCCAACCATTAAGAAAGACGCACTTGAGTTTGTCTGGACTTGTCGCCAATGTCAGATACATAGTGATTTAATTCATGCTCCAGCATAGGAACTTTGGTCGATTACATCTCCATGGCCCTTCGCACAATGGGGACTCGACCTTGTGGGAAAAATTCACCCTACCTCCTCCAATGGCCATAAATTCATTATCACCACCACTGAATACTTTACGAAGTGGATTGAAGCCATCCCCCTTACATACATAACTGGAAAACAAATTTCCAAATTCATTCTTAACTATATCATTTTCCGATATGGTATACTGTAATCCATGATCACAGACAATGGGTGTCCATTCAAAAACCAAGACATTTCTGAGTTATGTGAGTGATTCCATATTCAACATCGTTTCTTAACACCATATTACCCACAAGGAAACGGTCAAGCTAAGGCGTCCAAAAAAACCATCCTTAAAATTCTCAAAAATATTGTCAATGATGTTGGCCATGACTGGAACATCCAACTTAACCCTACTCTATGGGCTTATTGCACCAGTATCAGACATCTTCGAACATGACACCTTTGATATTCGACACTTTGACATTGTCAAACATGACATCCTTGACATTCGACAAATTTGGCACCTTTCAACACTTGGCATTTAGACACACTTGGCAAACACTTGGAATTTGTCTTTTGATCTTTCATCATGTTACTAGTTTCTCAGTGATGTCCTAACAATAGGATTTAGAGAAGCAGCGACCTATCATGATGATTTTCTTGTCTTGTCCTTTTGGAAATCATGTTGCTAGTTCCTCGAGGATGTCATGGTAAAAGGATTTAGAGGAGAAACAACATTTCATGACTTTTCTTTCTTGTCTTTTTATGTTCTTGGTTGATTATGATAAAAAGACTAGGACAACTGCACCCTTAGTATGAGTCACGATCATCCCTGTCTGTGACTGCTTGTCTTATGTGATGGTACAACCTTGCACACCTTGATCTATGTCATATCATGGTGTTCTTTGGCCATTACAATAATCCACCCAATGATGATTAAGAGAAAAAAATTATTAAAGTCCTATAGTAATATGTTGAAGGATTTGGTCTCCACGCTAACATTCATCTCCTTATGTCTTGTCATCCTGTCTCATCCATATCACGATGATATCCTGTGACATACAAAAATACAAGTGCACACATGATCATATAGGCATTGAATTAGGTCCATACATACATCATTCAAACCATATACATTGCATCACATATTGCATCATACACATGTAGTCATGCATTAACATTATCATAAACATGGCATCCATTCAAATAAATACATTATGCATATCATCATCATCCATGGCATAGCATCATCATGACATATAAATAAACATCACATTACTCTCGCATTGCATCATAAATAATCATCATAAATGCATACATGACATGGCATATAAATAGCATCATCATCATAGGAATCATAAATGCATAAGTCACATAGGAATCACGTGGTAATCATAGCTGCATCATCAGAATCATCATAACCATACATCATAATACATAAATCACATCACATCACATAGCACATATAGGCCGCATCAAAACTGCATCATATATATCAGCTCAAAAATAATGTCACAGGATAGAGTCATGAGATATCCCAAAAATAAGAGCTTGCAGGCTCAAAGGTCAAAATATAAATGTCATGATTTAAATGTTTGAAATGTCCTAGAGAAAAGTAACAATAAACATGGCTATGCTGAGCTCTCCTCATCCTCTTGAGGAGAAGATCTAGGAGATCAATGTTTTTTCAAAGGAACGGATGTCATCATGGTCACTGTAACATGTGCCTGGGATGTTGAAGGATTTGTCACGGTGGCCTGTACCTATGACACTGATGGAATGACTACTAATGGCATCATCTCTATGGTAACATGAGTTTGAACTGATATTGTAACTGATGGATCTACCACGAGAGGCTGGTTGTGTGAAGACGTATGCTCTAATCCAGATGATCTATGACTACGCCCTGACGTGTGACTCGACGCATGTCTGTGGGAGTGGCTGGACCTGTGCCCTAAGGAAGTGGATCCCCCTGCATTGCTCTAGCTCCTATTGTTGTTGCCACTCCCTGACCTACTACCACTACCTGTCCTCATCTGTGTCCACATTAGAGTAGGGTCTCTCCTCTCGGGTGGAAATTCCTGCACATATAGCAACATGTATCATCCAAGACATGCGCTAACCCTGGAAAACTCTCGTGTCATGTTTGTTGATGGTCTTGTGCATATTCATGCAAACTCTATGCACCACTAAGTCAACTCCTACTAGTGGATCACTGCCTAATCCTGCTCTACTTTGACCACCTCTAACTCAGCCTATAGAGCCCTGACCTGCGTTGTACTCTCATCTAGCCTCCACTATAAATCTGCCACCTACTGATATGTCATTGCGTCATGTGGAAGAGGTGATCCTGAAGGTATCTCCTCCTCCCCCTCTACCATCCTCCACCTCAGTAGCCACTCTTCCTCATCAATGGCATCATCATCATCTTCAACATCATCCTCCTCCCCCATATCCTCCTCTCCTCCAACCCCCTCATCTCTCGACATCTCAACCTCCATCTCCATCTCCTATCTAGCCTCCTCCTCTCCCCCATGCTCCTCATGTCTCTCCTCCTTTTCCACATGCACCTCCTGCCTCAGCTCCTCCTCTCTCTCCTCCTCCTCGGTTGCCTCTAGGATAGCATCCAATACCACTCTAGCCACATGCTATCTCACCCTCCTCCCCTACCTCCCACTGTCTCCTCTCCTCCTCCTCCTGCCATCTCCCCCATCATATTTGTCATCTCCATCTCTCCCTCCACTCCTGCCTTCATCTCTCCCTTGGTCTCTGCCTCTCCCCTATCTCTGGCTCTACCTCCATGACCACCTCAGGGCACACGCAGTATAACTGATCTCCTATCAATGGGCATTGGTCCATCTAGATCTGTCAAAGGCACTAGACGGTGAGTCTACCACCATAAATCATAATCAGTCATAGTCCTCAGATCTGCAACCCCACCCCTCCATCCCCACTACTATACCACCATCCCATTGATTTTTTGCTCTACAAATGGCATGGATATTAGTGGACCCCAAGCTGACTCTCTAGATGACTTGGGATACTCGGCTATACCTACTGAAACACCCTGCTACTTGTTGAATTGTCATAAGACCCTCTATGGCAAGTACATCTCAATAATCAACTAGCTTTGTATAGTCCTTCCAATCAAGTATCAAAACTATCTACAAAAACTGAGATGGTCGGCCTCATCATCCCACTATCTGCAGTCCCTATATGGTCTCCAAATGAAGGAAATCATGGTATCAATCTGATGACGCCACCAACCTGTCTCATCAACTTGAGTTTGTTGTAAAGCATCCACATAATAATATATGTATAGCATGCCATTCGCTAGCTATGTTCTTTGGATAGGTGGATGGAAAATCACTATGTGCTCCCATTCCCAAATCATCAGGAGTGTCGTCCTGCACCCAATGCTTTGTGCTCTCTCATAGGCCACCTCATGGAGCTGATGATATAACATACCCAATGAGCAAGGCCCCCAGGCATACACAATCCTATCCCACCTCATCCCGACAAGTACATCTCCCCAGCTAATGGGAAATCCGTGTCCTCGGTGGTCCGGAATTAGCACACCCCTAATCAGTGTCACTAATAGAGCATCAAATTGCGCATAATGCTCCACCATAAACTCCCAGCAGATCTCGTATCCCTTGATCCCCAACCCTGCACCCTGATCATGATAGTACATTGTGAAATTCTAATAACCATTATGTGGGTCGTATACTATCCACTCTCCCCGGATCAACAAACGAAGGATTTGATACACGTCCTCAAGTGTAACAATCACCTCCCCCATCAGCAAGTGGAAGGAGCAAGTCTCCCAATGCCATCTCTCACAAAGTACATTCAGTAGTCTACTATTTGCTCGAATAATGGGCATATAGGTGACATAATAAAGACCCATTTGCATCAATCATCGTCGCTCCCTCTCATTCAGCTGGTCTCAAAATCTGTAAGTCAATGTCCTGCTCTCGTGCATATAGATAGGCGCTAACTATCTCTGCACATGGAAAAACACGCATCAACGTCTTATTAAAAATCATCATTATCATTTTTTTAATTCAAAAATAATTCAAAAATTTGAATTCAAACAAAGTCATCCTTGGTCAAATTCAAAGTCAAATGCATCAGGTTGGCTTCACTTGCATTGCAGTAAGGCATTTTCATTGTTCTGTACTTCAATTGTGTCTCAATCCAGCGATTGTGTTATTTTGGCTCGTGTTTGCGTCACAGCAGTGCACTTGCATCCCGACTTTTGGCACATGCGTCACTTTGTTCAAATGTTTCGATTGACTTCATGAATGTGTCACAAATTGTCGAATGTGGCATTACACCCCTCGCTTGCGGCGCGATTTTGCGAATGTGTCACAATTTATTGCAAATGCATCACACATTCATGTCCTATCCTAACAACCCTTTGTATTTGTGTTGTGATGCATCAAATGCATCAAACACGAACATGAATGTGGATTACGTGCACACACATGCGTCGCAACACATTCGTTACTCAACCTAAAACCCTAAAATTGGCATGTAAAATGATAAAATGACAAATTAAGTTAGGGGTACGTACTGCTAACTCTAACCCCTATGGCCGCATGTAGGTCCACACGATCTCCCCACAGTGCTCGGTCACTGGAATCACCATCATCGCTAAAATCCTCCTCACTCTGAGCTCTCAAATTTACTAAGGTGAAAGTTGAAAATGAATTGACTTTTACACCATTTTCAACCTATTTATAGGGTCAAAATGGCATTTGTCAAACCTTGTATTATTGGAGGCTCTTTTGACCAACTTTGACCACCTTTTTGGCTGCCTTAAACTCCTCAAAATTGAAACCGTCTACGCCATTGTCTTTTTGGTCATTAAATGAACTAATTGGGACACTTTCCAATTTTTTTTGTCACCAACCTAAAATTTAAAAAAATTCCCGAGGGGGCATAGATACTTCATATCTTCGTTGGGGCATGACTTTGACTTAATTTCTTTGCCACAATGCGACAAGTTGCATTATGACAAAGAGGGGAAAAATGTAGACACATAAAAATGACCTAGGCCTGCAAGCTCTATTTTCCATCTTTTCTTCCTAGCATAATTAAGACATTTTAATTGTCCTTAGTCCACTTTGGTCTATTAATTCAATAATTCATAATTATTTACTTAATTCATGTCTTTTTTATTCTTCATGATTATTAAATAAATAAATTTTATTTATTTATTTAATATGTCACTAATTCTTAAATTCTACTTATAATTAAATAGAATCATTAATTTATTTAATTATTGGGAACCTTCTCTAATTAAATAATTATCTTTAATTATTTAATTATCTCATTTGTCATTTCCCTCTTTTTAGTAAATAATTAAAATTAATAATTCACTGTCATGTGGTCCCACCTTCTAAATTTAAATTATTTTTTAATTCAAAATAGTCTCTTCCTCCAAAAATCAAATTAATTTCTATTATTATTTGATTTTCCAGCCACCTCTTTTTTTGTGCCAATCTTATCTCTTGTCACATGCAATGTCACCCCTTGATTTGATTTTCTAAAAATCAATCATGTTCATTCATTTTGAATTTGACCTAATGTTGTCCTAACCCTAATTGTGGGTTGTCAAATTGAATCTTGTCTATTGCTTCTAGGGCATTTGTCAACTTTTAATCTTGGCCATTCCTTCAAAATTGCATTTTCTATAAAATGGCAATTTTGGTCTCATTTGTCATCTCATGCAATCTTGTTTTGTCATCTCATGTCATCTTGCAATCTTGTCATACTCTTGCAATCTTGTCATCTTGCATTATTGTCATTTTGTCATAGACATACTAGCATTTCATTTGGCATAATTTAGGCATAGTTTTCATGCTTATTAGTTGCATGTTAGCATAGTATTGCATGTTGTTATCTCAAATCCTTCAACATTTGCTTAGGGCTTGTCATTGTCATTAGATTTCTCATCAAAAATCTGAGGGCAACATCATATTCGCAACAAGTTGAGAAGGTATAATGGAGGTCAGCCATGGAGATTGAAGACATTTGTTGAGATCTTTCATTTTTTTTTCATGTTTTTCCTTTGCACTCCATTATTGCTTTGGATTTTTATGTTAATGCTTTGAATCTGCTAACCCTAGGAAAAATTCCCATAGTTACAAAAACTGCTTCTGAAACATTCAAGCAAGAGCGATGAATGAGGCATAGATGTGGTATGGGATTTGTTCGATGATGAGCTCATAGGAAAGAGGCTTCACAAAATGCCTTGACTGGGATGGAAAGGTTACTAAATCTGCTTATCATGCTTGAAATAATAGGTCGACCCAAGTGTCTATCTAAAATAAGTATTAGCCATTACCAAAGACAATTAAATACTAAGCCAGACATCATTTTACACATGGACAATCTCCTTGCGGGGGTTATTGGTGAAGCTAATTGGAGTAGTCTAAAACAATAGGCTTGCATTGTAAATAAAATCAATACCACAGAAGGGAATTCAGCTCAAACAGATTACAAGGCAGGTATGGGAGGCATAGTCTTGGATTGAGAAAATCACACCTGACCAGAGCAAGTTTATAGAGAAAGGAAAAGAAAACGATCTAAACCCCACCAGACTAGAGGAAAATTTCTAGGTAAGGAAAGAAAGAGGAAGAATAAACAAACAAACTAAAACCCACCAAATTCTAAATAACACATGCAAACCTAGCCCTAACCAAAAGCATAGGTGGATATGCACTACATCTCATGAATAATGGAGTCTAAATAATGCAGGACAAAGATCATACATACAATGGACTTCAAGCTCCTAAAGACCATGAATTCTACAGAGGGAGGTTGTGCCATAAAACATTCATTTAGCAAGTTCCCATCTTCAGTTAAGCATTGCGATCAAAGAGGATGAAGTGATTTCATTCAAGCAAGAAAATAGAAAAAGGGGAGGGGACAAGTTTACTTTGTCCAAATAAGTCATGGTATGATTCAAGATAGATTGAGTTATGCTATGAAATAAGGTGATGATTCAACCACAAATCAAAGGAGCACACTTTAATCCTTAGTTAATCACAAAAATAATTACAGAGGTAATAATACACCAATAAACAAAGATTCATTAGCATCTTCTAATTTCAAGATAAGCTAATCAAATGCATAACAACATACCCATCTTCCTATATGTGAAATTAAATAGAATTAAAGCCTATACCATGGAATTCGTAACAAAAAAAATAAGCCATACTTGATTCCTTGAAAGATGTAGGCTTTTCAACATACAATGTTCGGACAAGAGAGATAAAATCACAGTATGGAAAGAATAGTAAGGAACCATAGACAAATAAAGACACTTACAAAAATAGAGAGTTTCTATTTCTCTTAAACTAGCTTGCAAATTTGGTGGTTGCTAAATCTCAATGATGGATGTCGATATACGTACCTAGAGCCCTAAGAAAGTGAAAAATGGTGGATAATCTCAGTTCTACTTTGTATCAACTTCTTCTTATCAGAAGGCGAGACAGTTGAGGTAGACGGCACTAGGCTATTCCCTCTCCTTTCCTCCCTCATGATCATGCAAATGGCGGGGGTAAATCCAAATCCTACCGCCTTTCAGTGTCCTCCCTACTTGTCCTAAAATTTGTCCCCTCAATGGATGCCTCCAATCCTCTTGCAACTACTGGTGGTCTAATATAATTTTGAATCCCATAAAAGTCTTTTCCAGTGTTGTCACTTCTTTCTCCTTCGGTTGATGATCTTTTCCAACATACCCGCCATCTTCTTCCTTATATGAAATTCATGCTACACTACATGTAATGCCCTCAATATTTCACCTTATTGGTGTTGGCCGGGTGGTCCATCAATATTTTTGCAATTTCATTTGTGGTCAGGTATTTAGCTCATTTGATTTAAACCTAGTTATTAGTACTTTGATTAATCATTTCATCAAAATAAGATTATTAAATTTAAAATCCTTTAGATAATTGAAATAGATGCTAACGATATTAAAGAATAAATAAAATTATTATTTAAATTGTTAATTTGGAATACAATTAAATGCATTTATATGCATGAGTGTTAGTTTGTAATGACTTTGCATGGAAGGGATGATGTGAATTGTTACCAAATATAGGATGTGCATGCACCAGTTTTGGAGGAGAAAAAAATGCTTTTGAAGATTATTTGTAACCAAAATGAAAAGGGATATTTTTAGGCATCTCTGGGGTCACTCTGGAGGGTGAGGAGTTGGGGGAGGTATTACGGCAGTTCATCATCTCAGGGACAGGGCTCAATATCTTTAGTCTGCTACGAAGGAGAAAGGAGGGGTAACTTGCAGTAGAATTGGTGACTATTTTATGGACGTATATTGCTGGTTAGAATGTTGAAGGTATCCAACATAGGCATTAGGATCATGGGCTTGGGGAGTTGGCTTTACAACTTTATGCAAGTAACGTATTTGATACTTAAGAGGTATGTCTAGATCATAACATCACTTGTTTATAATATTTATAAACTACCTTTAGCCTACGAAAGTCAAGATGGTATTTGTGTCCTTGATACTAGCTGAGTCTATTTTCCATAAAGCATAGGGGGAATGCCTTCATGCATTTGCTAATTGATAGTCTATGTCTAGACAACAAATTTTGTGTTTTCTCCTCTATTCCTTGACGAACCTCTGACCAAGTGATGTCGATGCTTCCACCCACTAAATTGATGCCTTCGCCTCCGAACTTCGATGATAATCTTTCATTGTTGCAACATTCTATAATATTGTCTTTTGGTATACTATTCTAATAGTACCATCTTAAATTATTTCAAACCTATTTCTGTGCACATCTTGTAATCATTGTAGACTCTCAGCTCACATTTCTTTGAGGCATTATGTCAAACAGTTCTTCGCCCTGTCTATCCGCCCTCATTCCTCTGAAGCAATCTCATGCTTGTCATTGCTTCTGCATTTTGCGTACATATCCTACAACCATTGCATGTAATGAGACCACACTACTAAAGGTATTTTGTCAAACAGTTCACGTGCCTTGTCTATGCATTTATGTATGAATCCATGCAAATGTTAGAAAAACTTCTAAGCCTCTTCAATAAATTCTAAGAATAGGGATCTAATCATGTTATCTTTGTCATTATTTGCTTCCATACTCTGCAATTTCATCAAACTATTTGTGGGTTTAATTGATTATTGGAGGAATCATGTGATTGAGACTCTAATTCTGTTTCCAACTACAAGATTCAATTATTTTAATAGTGGGGAGGGAAGGAAAGAAGCCATAAATAATCTCTCTGATTTCATTTTCAACTAGTCTCAACCGTAGCATTTAAACTTAATAGGGAGATTAAAGGTTAAAATAGCCTGCTTGATTCTACTGACAATCTATCGCAGTTGCAAAATTTGAAAATAACAATAATAAAGCAAGAAGATGGTGATATTTCCAAATTCCAATATTCACTTTCTAATATACTTGGCAACCTATCACTGTTACAGCGTTTAGAGTTGAGGCATTGTACAAAATTAAGTAGCCTCCCTTAAACCATTGGCAACCCGTCACAGTTGCAACTTTTAGACTTGTGAAGGTGTAGAAATTTAAATAATCTCTCTAATTTCATTGATAACCTGTCACAGTAGCGCACTTGAACATGGTAGGGTGTATAGATTTAATTAAACTCTCTGGTTCTTTTTGTAACCTGTCACAGCAACGCACTTGAACATGGTAGGGTGTATAGATTTAAATAATCTCTGATTTCATTGTCAATCTGTCTCAGCTACAGTGCTTGGCCATAACAGGAAAATTTTAAAGGTTTAAGTAATCCCTCTGATTTCTTTGTCAATCTGTCACAACTAAAGCACTTGATCTAAAAGAAAAGTCTTAATGACAAATATGATAGAGTACTTAGGAGAGTCACTTGATCTAATTGGAAATGATTCGGAAGAATAAAATGTGAAATGAGTGTCTATTAGTAATTCTATGTAGATTTAGCATTTGGAGAATTGACAAGTTGATGTTACATTCTTTTGGATTATTTTTATTTATTGATTTAGCTGAAAGAGTGAATTAATTGTAGAGTTCAGTGTGTAAAATGTCTAGGGAATTTGAGTTACTTTTATAGAGACAAATAGTCTGTTAAAAGAAATAATGAAAGAAATTTGACATGCATATATCATGATGAATAAATGTTTGTTTCCTTAATGATTATTGATAGTAGTGGATGTCGTGGTTGTGTTTTTTTTGTTTTAGTCACTTTTTAGCCAAGATGTATGTTGTGTGGTTATAGTAGTCAGGTAACCTGTGAGGAGGAAATAGAGGTCTTCCTCAAATGTCTGATGGTTGATGTTACTATTGGTACTTGTGGTGAATTCTTGATAATTTTATTCCGGTGTGTCTTCCTTTTGAGGTATCTTGATTATGGAGTTTTCACTCGTCAAACTTGTGTTGTGATTTATTTGGAATAATGTATTCACCTCATAAATGGAGGATTGGAAATAGTTCTTTGAGGTCTTGTAGTTATTGTTGTCAGTTCTTTGATGAGGAAACCCTAGTGTAAGCATTTTGAGAGTCTTCCAGAGGCTTGATTTTATTGTTGGTCAATGTTCTCTCTTTATGTGCTCTTGACATGGCAAGATATTGGTATCATTAATTTGAAAGGGTTGTATGAAACTTTGTGCTCAAGACTCTGATTATGTACTTGTTAGCGAGATGGGTAATGCCTCGCATGCTTTTATGTTGTGATTCTATGTTCAAATTATGATGGTACAACCCTTGGTTTTGATGTTTGTTGGGTATCTAGGGAGAGTGGCTCTTCGTGGGGGTCGGCGCCTTAGTTAAGAGGAAGAGCACAAGATAACCCATGAATGAGTTTGTTAATCAAGTGAAAACATAATAAATGAATTTTAGGAGGGATAGGTAGCAATCACATAATAAGATTAAAAATTGTGGTTACCTCATCTTCATTAGGGCTTTCGCAGACTAATGGAAGGCTGAGAAGGCTGTGGTTGGCAAGTTTGTTACCTCGTTCTCAGGAGAGGTTAATGGCTCCACATGAGTCACCTTATGGAGTGGCGCCTTAAGATAGGCTGTCAGGATAACCATAGATGGAGGTGGCACCTGGTGATAGGTTGTCTGGATAATCCATGTACAGATGGAGGTGACACCTTGAGTCAAGATGTCTGGATAATCCATGTAAGGCCATGTGATGACACTCTCCTCTAGCTTTCCCTTTTTGGAGTTGCTTCATTGAATTCCTCTGGAAGTGGTCTTTTGATTTTATGGGTTGAGATTTATTGATGTTATGATATTTGATTTATTGTTATTATGTTTCTGAAGTGGTTTATCACTATTGTGAAATGATTTGGATGTCATGTTTTCTGGTCATGGTTTAATTGATGTTGTGACTATCTTTGGGTTTCATGTTACTCTTGTATGATGTTGAGTCTTGTGGTTCTCTATTTGGATGTTCTTGGTTGAGGTCTCTTTCTTGTCAGCTCCTTAGCACGGGGGGTGGGTCTTCGGACCCATGTGGTCGGGTGGAACGTGCTAAGCACCCCATTGGGTCCCCAGTCAAAGATCGAGAGTTGCGAATTGGTGTCAGTTGCGGCCACTCCAAACTTGTATCTATCTTTGAGCCAGTTATGATACTTTGTATTCATCTGATTAGATATATCATTCTTTATGGATTCCCATTCATGTTGGGGAACATTGTTGTATGATTGTTACTCTGGTCATTGTACTGTAATGTAATGTTAAACCTTGTGTGGATATTGGTCCATGGTAGATGTTATTTGATATGATGTATTGACGTACATGGATGGTTTTTTACTTATTAATGATTTTCATGTATGTGTTATATTTGTAAATGTTTACTTAGTTATGGAATATATCTTTGGCATTCATCCTTTGTCGTCGTTGTATGGATTTAAGTTTCGTAATGAATCCTCGTGTACCCCAAGGGACGTAAGTGTTAATGGATTTTTTTAATTGAGTTTCATGATTTGTGACTCAATGTGCATCTCATGTATGTTTAGATTTACTTTTTTTTTTTTTTTAAATGTACAGTAATTGTTGTTTTAATTGTCCTTTTGGGTTTGCACGATGGGGCGTTACACTACAACGAAGGAAATGGTGATAGACAAAACCTCTAGAATTTTAGTACGCAGTTACCCAGTTCTCCCTCTGGTTCCCCCTCTAGAGATCCATAATTATTGAATTTTATTTTCTAACGACATGATTAGATGGATTCTTTTCAATGAGGAGTGGTACTATCCTAAAATAGAATTCCATATTCATTTCAATTCAGTTACCAAAAGCACCCAATGCATTCTCTTCTTCCAAATAATTTCCCATTTACTAAGCAAGGCGGTTAAAAAATTTGTTTCATACAATAACTTAAATTTAGCTTTTTCATTTTTGATTTATTTACCATTTATTAATTGTATTATGCTTTGTTTATTTATTTTATTTTAATATTATGTCATAATTATAATTATTTACAATTTTATTTACCAAACATACTCTAATTTTACTTACATTTAATAATCAACTTTACACGAATTTTGACAGTATTTTATTTACTAACTTCAACACTGCATTTTTTTTTAATTATCAAAATTACCCTTTTTAATTCAATAATACTATTTTAATGTGACACCTAAACAAAAAAATTTATTGGCCAAAAAGAATCAAATAGACTAAACACTAATCAAAACTTGACCTCAAAGCGAAGTCGGCATGCAAGACCACAATAACATTGACCGGGCAAATCACGAAGGGGCATTACATCTCCTTTAAAACTATGCATGTCCTTATCGATGTTTCAGACCTCCAGTTTCACCTAAGTGGGTGGCAGTCAACAGTGGGACTGTCTGGGGTAAGAGGACCCTAGATAGAGTTGTGTACCAACTCTTATTTTCTCTAATTAATGGATTGGAGGCATAGGATTTTTTTTGTGTAAAGCATTGAGGTAAGTGTATTTATGTGTTTTTGGATTATGAGGGTGACTGAGGTAGAGTGGTCTTTGAACCTAAAGGTTATACTCCTTTTGTTTTCAACCAAGTATATGAAGGTTGAATTTCCTAGAAAGATTCAATATGTGGATGGTTTTTTCAACCTTTCACCCCTTAATCTTATTGATGTTATATGGTGACCTTTGTATGGTTGGATTAAGACCCCTACCTCAGTTATAATTATCTATTTAAGATATTTTTTGGTTCCCATCATCCTAGATCTATTCTTGATTAGCTATTTTGGTAAGTGGCCCTTGAGGGGCATTGCAATTAGGATTGTTAATCACTCCTTATAGTAGAAGGAGCCCTTATAGATTTACCGTTGTTATTCATTCTTAGTACTTACTACAATTGTCAGTAGTAGTGTTTTAAACCTAGGTGTTATTTGTGATTGTTGGTCAATAAAATATGAGTTGGGTGAACTCAAGTTGTTGAACTATGATTCCTCTATGAAATATATATGTAGGAAAGGTCGTTAAAGATGATCCCTCAATGAATTAGGTCTAGCCCCTAGGGTTTTCTCTTTTTCCTTACTTTGAGTTAAAATTGATACATTGTATGGTCATAGCTTGTGACTTGAATTAAGTTGTGATGAATGATGAGTTGTAGAGCTAATCAATCCTACCTTGATGATGTGGATTCCATGTCTCCTCTTGAAACCCTATTAGGGTTGTCAAAAAAAATTAGTTCCTTAACGAAATATCATAATCTATAATTGGAAAAATTTTGTTATGCTTTTTATGAAAAGTGTGCTTGCAAAAAAGATTTGGTGAGTTAGTCATGTGTTGTAATCAAAATTTGACATTTGTGTTTTTCCCTTAGCTGCATTTTATTGCAAATTTTTTGGGCATTACATTTGGTATCAAAGCATGGTTGCAACACTAGAATCTCAGGCTAGTGTTGTTGTCCTTATGTTCTTGTGTGAATTTACCTTAGGTGCTTATTTTCTCATTGTGAGGGATGGATAGAATGATTGATTGTTATCTTTTCTTTCCTTATTCCTTGATAATTTTGGTTTTGAAAGAGTTAATTAAAAAGGAAATAACTATGTTGTGATATTGATTGAGCATTATGTAGCCTCATGTGAATGAAGCATCTGATTATGAAGAAGTTTAAATAGCTCAATTTATAAATTTTGGACTTGCTAAGATTTAAATAGAAATGCACCTATGTACCCTCTTGTAAGACTCGTAAGTGTTTAAGATGAACAAGATGAGGAAAATTAAATGTGTTAATTGTATGTTCCATTCATATTGGTTAGCATGTTATGGTGAACTATCCTTATGAAGACCAAGTCATTATGTAATGAGGATAGAGATGAAAACAAAGTAAATGGCTAGAAAAACATTAGTGTGTTTAATGGATATTATTACTATAAAATCCATCCTCATATTATCTTAGAACCTTGAACCTTATGGAGGTGAAAGATGATTCTTAAGACATAACTATTATGTAGAAAATACAACCTTACTAAAGTAAACATCATTCAACTTCATAATGCAAGTGAATAACTTAGTATAAAACACTAGAATTCATATTTCTAAATCTATGTTCCTTGGGGTGTTTTGAAAATGCAATTCTCTTCTCATGTATACAGAATGAAGTGCTTCCAAATTGAGCATGTTGCCTTGGAATCAATGAAATACATGTTTCATGCAATGCTATCTTGTAGATATGGAGGAAATATGTATATTGGGCAAAAGGCCGTGGTTCCAAAACTACAATTCCTATCTTAGGATGTACGTGTGATCTTGTGCATGGAATTAGTTAATACTGAGATAAAATAGAATAGTGAATATAATAAGAAAGTAAATAAACAATTATGGTGGAGAGGGAATGAATGAAGTAGTAAACCTTGCATTGTTAAATTATGAATTATTTTTTTCTTTCATTTCATGGAAAATCTAGAATATAGAATGGTATGTGCATCATAACAACATTACTTTGGTGAGACTTAAGCTCCCTAATTGCATTATTAGTCATAGAAATCCATATAACTATTAACTCATTAGAGATGCAAATGTTAAGTGCATGAGTAAGTGAATTTTGATTAAAAAGGAATGTTGTGCTTGTGGTGCTAACCAGCTAGACTATGTTCCCTTATCATGTGTTGAGTATCAAGTAGTCAAGCTTAAAAAGTGCTTTATCATGGTTGTGTATGCCACTCACTAGAATAGAATATTTTTGTGATTTAATTATGTGCAAGGAAATGGGTTGTTGCTTTAAAAAATGAAAATTGGAAGAATAAAAGAAAAGAGAAGTTATTTTGTATTCTCAATGTATGTGAATACCCCATAATGGTGTCTATGTTGTGTATTGTGGTAACTTTTGTGGATAGTTCAAGTTGCAAAAGTAAGTGTATGTTGTGCATCTTTAACTCATATGGAATGGAATGATAAGATTCTTGATAGTTAATGTGATTTTTCATGTGGAAATAAGTATATGTGTTATTCCCCAAGTATGAGATACAAGGTATCCAACTTGGGATAAGGGTGGTGGACATCTAGTACAATCCCCTATGTGCACCCTTTGTGATGGCGTTTATGTAAACGTGTTAAGTGTGTAAGTGTCTTTATTAAATGAAATGTGATGTATTCCTTTGTGTTAGTCTTATTTGTATGTTAAATGTGTACCCCTAGTGTATGGTTCCCCCCATATAGGAGTGAGATTCCAACTAATGTAAATAGGGATTGAGAGGCACATGTTCAGCCATCGGGAAATTGCGAGCTCAAGGCGTTGTCCCTAATCCTGATAAAGGATCTATGTCAAGTGGTAATCCTCCCATGGGCGTTGACCGTGGCCTACTCCCCCACATATGAGAGCCACACTTGTTGGTTCATAGTGTGAACCTATTCCTTGATTTTTATAACCCATGGGTAAAGGATGGAATTATAGGGACCACCAATGATTCATATTTATGTGGTCAGGGACCACCAATGATTCATATTTATGTGGTTAGGGACCACCAATGATTCATATTTATGTGGTCAAGGACTACCAGTGATTCATATTTATGTGGCCAAGGACCACCAGTATTTCATATTCATGTGGTCAGGGACCACCAGTGATTCATATTTATGTGGTTAGGGATCACCAATTATCATATTTATATGGCCAGGGACCACCAGTGATGCATACTTATGTGGTCAGGGACCACTAGTTATTCATATTTATGTGGTCAAGGACCACCAATTATTGTATGCTATTATACTTATGTGGTTAGAGAACCACCATTCCCCTTCTCCCCTTAGGTGGCTTATCAAGTCACGTGGTGCTTGTAATGTGCATATTTTATTGTTGAAATATGAATTATTCATAATTCTTGATTGATTTTTTAATTTAATGTGCACCAACAATGTGGAATTTTATATTTATTTAATTAGGTTTTTTATCCATTTGAAGGTTTTTATAGTTCGATTTTCCTCAAGGACTTGTTTAATTTTTCCTTTGAATTGTGATCAAAATGTTGCAATGTAGCTACAATTGATCTTTATTTTGTTTCTCTATTGAATTTATAGTTTCCTCCTTGGGAGCTTTATTGGAACTTTGGTTTATGATCTTATGTTACTCAATTTGAGGCTTTCTCCTTGTTTGTAAATTGCTAGCATTGGTAGTGCAATGTGAAATCTATAAACTGCCATATCCCAGGGGTTCCCTGGCAGGTCGTATAGGGGAGTAGATGCGTTGGGGAATTATTTTTGAAATTGTAAATGGGACTAGTATGGGATGGTCATTAATCCATTTTTTCCCTAGTTATATGATTTTTCTCATTTGTATGGAAGGGCCTCGAGACCATCTTTCCTAATTTGCTATGGTATCCATGGATATTCATCCTTGTAAACCCCATTGTGTGAGCCTTACCTTGTAAATTATGTGACTGTATGAGGATAGGCACACCCATTTGGGAAGAGCATCCTCTATATGAGGATAGGCACACCCATTTGGGAAGAGCATCCTTTGTATGAGGACAGGTGCACCCATTGTGAAGAGCATCCTTTGTATGAAGACAAGCACACCCAATTGGGAAGAGCATCCTTGCTATTGTTTTGTGTACATGTGAAATTGCAAGTAAATGTGATGTGGCATACCAGTGAACTATGTGCAAAAGTTAAAAATGATGCAAGTTAATATTCCTTGAGACATGGTATGAGTGACATGGTTGAGATATGGTATGAGTACCATAATTATAAGGTAAATTGTTCTCTTAAGAACATATTTGAACAAAAATGTGAAGCTGATAACTCTTGAGATATGACTGAACATTTGTGATAAGACATTTTCTAACAGCGTGAGTACTACTCATGTGAGAATTTTGAGATATATTAAAAATGCTTATTTGTTGATATATTGTTGTAATTCAGTTAAATATGGTTATATAGGCAATAATTCATGGCTACGTGGATAGTGGGTAACCTTGTAAAAAAAAAATTATATATTTAGGATATATGGGTCAAATGTTTCAATGTGAAAGAATTTATTCTAAATGTTGGATGTTAAGCTCATGAAAGAGACATCTCTTATGTACATCTTCTTATGCATGAAAGAGATGCCTCGTATGCATTCTTTTTTTGGACTGCTCTTGTTGTCAATCCTATACAATAGTTATTGTCTATTTTGATCCTTGTACAGTTGATAAGATTATTTGTAAGTGTCTACACTTCGTAGGCTTCTCTCTGGCTCATTGTTTGAGCAATTGTTGATCACTGTGATTGTTGTTCTATGATTTATGTTGTTGTACAGAGTTACTATGTGAATTTATGTAAATCTTTCTTTGGTCCAATATGAAACAATAATGCATATTCCTAATTTAATGTTTTTATTTCCTTCATCATGGAAATAGGGTCATTAGCATGGCTATTCCATTTCTTGAGTGTTACTGTAATGCTATTAAGTTCCAAGCCTAAAAGACTTCCAAGAGGGATTCTATACAAGGGGGGAGGATGTAAGGCCCCTCTCTTTATATCTGTCATATCCTTCTATTCTAAACTTATACTACGTTGTTGTGTGGATTAAGGGTGCATCATTTAGATGATATAGGACCCAACTATGTTTGAGTGCCATTGTACTTTTAGTCATTTGATTCTAAGAGAATATTAGCTAAATTCTTATGTGAATGCTTCTATTAAGGTATGTGACTAAATCTACATAGATAGATACTATAATTTTTCATGATAAACTATGTTGCTAACGTTCCCTAGTAATAAAGATCTTTTTTATCTTTTGACTCGTGTTGATTTTGAATGTTTCCTATGGTATCCACTTGAGGTTCCTCATATCAAGTATGATGACTAAAGTCACTAAAGGAGCCTTAGAGGTTTTAGTAAATATAGTAGGTGCAGATTCGATCCCTATGGTGTTGCTTAACTAAGGGAGATTAAGATAGTAAGTATTTAAGGATAGACAAAGATTCTTAGAGTCTTCTCTACTTTTGGGTTGTGCCTTATTATGGAATTATGATCTACTCTTAGATTCGAACATCATATCATATTGACAATTGGGAGATGCTAATAAAGAGTCAATCTGATAAGGATAACTGAACCTAGCTATAGTTAGATTAATCTATTGATAATATGATTTTCATTGTTTTCACAAGGGCATCTCATGGATGTTAGAGGAGAGGCTGCTAGAAAATAATTGATTGTGGTCAATAAAGGAACCTCATTGAGGTCAGTAGGATATCTGAGTGATCTCGGATGAAGAGATATTGTTTGAGGCGAAAAATAATTCTATAAGGTTGTTAGGAAGAAGGATTCATTGGCCTTAGGGTGTCATTACAGAAAGCCTTGGAGAGTTCCAAAAGTTCAAACTTCAGACCTCAAGCTTACCTGTATCGTTTGCTAAAGAGGAAAGAGTTAGTCATTTTTTAGCTAAGTCTAACTGGGATTTGAACTTTAGGATTGAGGCTTACTCTTGGTGGAAAGGTAATAGAATTTAGGCTTTGGTCATACCTTATACTAAATTCCTCAAAGTATGAAGAAGGTTTGAGTTAAGTCCAAAATGGTTAGGGATAGCGAGGTTAAGTTTCCTATCGGGCATCAGAGATCGTTCCTAAGGCTTACAACAACATAATTTTATGTAAGTAAGTTGGATTCAAGTTTGAAAGGGCGTCAAACATCAAGCTTTGGCCATGCCTCATACTGAATCCCTCAAGTAAAGGAATGAGTATGAGATAACCCCGAACCGTGACACCCAAAATGGCTTCAGTGTTGTAGTTTTGGCCTTAAGGTTCACAACTTAATCATTTATTAATTATGCAGCAAGAAGAAAGCTTGAACCCTGTCATCTGAGATGTTACCAATGTTCGCAGGACATCTTGGAGAATTATGCCCTAGTGGATTGTCAAGTAGTTGGTAAGAAGGAAACTCGAAGGCTGACACCCAAAATAGTTAATTTTTTTTATGCTCACAAAGATTGTTTTGGGAATCACAGGTCAGTAGGTTGGCTTACACCTTAACACAAATGCATGAAATTTTTAAGGTGGAAGAGAGAACCCGGCCATCCAACAAACTCATGCATGTTTCAGAGGTTGGTGAGAAGGTTGCAAGAGAGTAAAGGCATGCTAAATGGTAAAGGGTAAGGCTGATGGTTGAACCCCAATAGGTGCAAAGAGAATCAAACATGTGTGTTTGAACCTACTTTTTAAGCTTGGCTATGCACTTCAAGTTTGAGGCAAGAGGAATTAGCAGCTTTTGAAAACTTAAAAGCATTGTTCGGAGTCTCACACTTTAGTATTCCAGAGGTCAGAGTGTTGGTTGTGATGGTGTGAAGGAGGGAAAATTGTAATGGGTAAGGCCGAAGGCTAAACCCCAATAGGTGTAAGGAGCTTTAGAGTTAGGTATTTGAGCTTTCTTCTAAGGTCTTTCTATGCATGTCAAGCATGAGGTAGGGAGGATAGCCATCACTCGAACCCTAAAGGTTGATGAGCTTAAGGTCAAAAAAGTGAAGTAATCCTGCCATCCCACATATTCTTGTGTTGACTTGGTTGACCAATGTAGGCATGTGAGATAACGACACATGGAAAGTATTGATTGTTTCACCTAATCCACATCATTGTTGTGAATTAATAGTGATCTTGGTGTAGTCACGGTAGGAGGGTCCTTAAAGAGAATAGTCTGGGTCATGCAGCAAGAGTCACACAATAGAAGCCACTCAGAATATGGAGGTAAATATAGATTCAAACATTCTTATTATCAAAAATTTCAGTTACAATTAGCTGGAAACATCTGGGTTTACAAATTTGGCCCACAGGCTTGATACAGCATGCAAAAAATACAATATTCCTATATTCTCCTTAAATGTGAGCTGAAATCTTGCATATCATTCATCTACTTCTAATTGCTTCTACTTGACTACTTTTCTAATGAGCTATTACAATGATTTATATTACATCTAGAGATCTAGAATCATCTGTGTCAGCCAAAGATCATTACAATCTCCAATGAAGGAAATGTAATGTGTGCATGAAATAGGTCGGCCTTAAATTTGAATTTCTCCTCGATGGGTGCATAGGATGAAGTGTGGACCAAAATAAAGGTCAGAGACACTCCACGGAACAATTTGAAACACACTGTAAGGATCCACAAGTTATGGGAAGGATCCACAAGAGATAAAACTAGTCATTAGGCTCAAAATTAATTAGTGCTTTGTTCTATAAAATGTCACTTATTCTGAAAGCAATAACTTGCTGGAAAAAGATCCAATCATTCTGAAATCTTGGGATAAGGAAAATGAACATGTCCACGATGAAAACATAGATCCACAGGGTCCGATGAGAAAATATGAAGAAATGTTGAATCTTCCAACTTGAACAAGAACTGAACAAGAACAAAACTAAAATGAAAAAATATTTTTGGTTGATGTAGGATTGCAAAGTACCAAGGATGCTCTTGCATTAGACATACGAGGTTCCTTGAAAAGTGAGTCCCTCACTTTTTTGGGGCTAAAGGAAAACCAATACGGTCTACCTCAACCTGAGAAATCCAAGAAGAATCCTCCACTGGTCTACCTTTCCACTTCACAAGATATTCTTTGTACTGTCTTCCACGCATTTTCCTCCCATCTCTGATATCCAAAATCTCTTCTACCTCATCTAATTGTTGTTTAGGAAACTATTTCTCCAATTTTGTTTCTCTGTCTTCACTGAATTCTACTTCATGGTACTGATGTAGATCTGCAATGTTGAATATAGGTGATATACCCACGCCATCTGGTAACTCTACCTCATATGCATTTCCTAAATCAAATTTCTTCAAAATATTACATGGTCCAAACTTCCCCATCTTGAGCTTATTGTATCTTCCAACTGGAAATCTTTCCTTCCTCAAATACACCATCACTTCATCTCCAACTTTGAACTCTTTATGTCTCCTCTTTTCATCTGCTCACTCCTTATACTTCTAGTTCATATCTTCCAATTGTTGCTTTACTTGAGTATGCACTTTTTGCATATGTTATGTGAATTCCTCTACTTCTACTCTCCTTTCATCTTCCTTACTCATGTCTCACAACTTTGATATACCTTTAGGATGAACTCTAGTAACAATCTCGAAAGGTGTCTTTCCAGTACTCCTATTCAATGAATTATTGTAAGCAAACTCTGCTTGTGCAAGGACTAAATCCCAACTTTTGGTCTTCTCCCAAACCAAACATCTCAGCAAATTCCCCAAACTCTTGTTCTACCTCTTTCGGTCCATCATTCTATGGGTGAAAAGTAGAGTTTAACTTTAAATATGTCTTTAGCTTCTTCCAAAGTGTCCTCCAAAAGTAACCAACAAACTTTGTATCTCTATCTGAAACAATACTCCTGGGTAATCCATCCAATCTGACCACTTCCTTGAAAAACAAGTCTACTACATGTAGTGCATCTATTGTCTTCTTACAAGGTATGAAATGTGTCATTTTAGAAAATCTATCCACCACCACAAATATAGAATCATTACCTCTCTATGTCTTCGACAAGCCAAGTATGAAATCCATGTTGATATCCTCCCAAGGTCTTTTTGGAACTATCAAAGGTTTATACAATCCAACATTCTGACTACTCCCTTTTGTAGCCTGACAAACTCTACAACTCTGCACAAATTTCCTAACATCCTTATGAATCTGTGGCCAAAATTAATTCTCACTTACCAATGCTATTGTCTTATCAATTCCAAAGTGTCTTGCCAATCCTCCACTATGTTTTTCTTTCACCAAGTTATCCCTCATTGAACTCTAGGGTATACACAATTGATTCCCTTTGAAAAAAATATCTTCCTAAATGAAATAATCCAACGACTAACTCCTATCCTCCAAGATTGGTTCTTTACAAGCTCTCCAAGGTTCTACAAAATATGGGTCTTCCTTATATAAGTTCTTCAATTCATCAAAGCCTAATACCTCCACTCTCATCTTTTATAGTAAATTCCTTCTCCTACGCAAAGCATCAACAACTCTATTTGACTTTCCACTCCTATGTTTCAAAACAAAAGTATAACTCTACAATAATTCCACCCATCTCATGTGTCTCTGATTCAACTTACCTTGATTGTTCAAATACTGCAATGTCTGATGATTTGTATACAACAAAAACTCCTTAGGTAACAAGTAATGTCTCCACTTCTTCAAGGCTTGAATTATGGCAAAAAACCCCTGGTCATACATTGAATACCTTCTAGCATCATTCAATTTCTCACTGAAATAAGCTATTGGTCTTCCTTCTTGACGTAATACTGCTCCACTTGCATCATAGTCTACTTGAAATACCTTACTATTGTGACCTAATCACACATCGCCCCATTGCAAATGGGGTCCCTCTTCTTAGTCTTAGTATTAGAATTAGTTCTAGCATTAGCTTCAATTTCCTTGGGTCTCTTTCAAAGCAAGAATGAGTCGGCACATTCAAGGTCCGAGTTTGAGTTTGAATTTGAAAGATTTGAGATGGCTAAGTTGGTCAGGTCAATACTCTGGGGGTCAAATTAATTTTATGACACCACAAAAGTGCTCAGAAGGACTGTTGCAAGAAAAATGACTGTTCAACGGGAGAATTCTGACACTTCCTATTTTTTAGGGATTTTTTTGCTTTTCGAAAGTTCTATTTTTGGCATTTCTGGACCAATCGAAGATTTACTATTTTTAGAAATTTTTCTTTTTTCTTTTTTCTTTTCTCTATTTTTAGTAGGTGCCAAGGTTAGGGTTTCAAAGGCGTCAAAGCAAAAAACCTATAAATTTCACCCCAATCAAGGAGAAATCATTTTCAAGACTTAAAGTGCACCCATGGTGAAAAATCCAGTTGAATCTCTGAGAAATCTAGGTTCGAAGAAAAATACATTCAAAATAAAAATCCCTCAAAAATGAAATCCACTTAAAATAACAAGGAATCTAGTTGAAATTCGCCCAAGTCCAAGAATGAAAACTACTTTGATAAGGCATAATTCCAGTTGGGAGAATATGTCTAAAAGTGGAAATTCAACTCGAAATTCACAAAATTGGCTAAGGAAAATGGTGAAAATCCAGTTAAAATATCAAAAATTCCTTGTTGAAGTATTCTAAATCGAAATACCATCTTCAAGGTAAAAAAATCCACTTGAAATTGTGAAAATATCAAGGAGAAAATCATAAAATTGACTAAGGCATAGAGTCACCTTGGTAATAAAAAAAAAAAATCCAATTCCAAAGTGAATAATTCCACTTAAAATTCAATTTTCCTAAGCATGGAAAAGTGAAAATAACTTAAGTTTTTTTTATTTAAAAAAAAAACTTCACAAGCAAGCAAAAGGGGCACCCAAGAAAAATCAAGAAGAAAATTGGAGTTAGAAAGAATCAAGTTAGAGAAGTTCTCAAGAAATTTTATCCAAATTCCTAGTTATCATCTAAATGGAAGAAAATTGCAAACACTAACTTTGAACAATCCAACGTAATTCAGCACAAGAAAAGAATGTTTGGCATTGACCATGAAATTCCCATGCCTATTGCAGCCAACATGATTAAATGCGGAATTCACCAAGCAGCTGGTTTTCCACCTGCAGTTCAGTGTAGTGAGCTGATAGTTGAATGCGCCAGAAGATATAACCCACAAACACGATCCATCAAAGCATCTAACGGGATCACTTTGGCATATTTCACTGAAGATTCAGTCAGAGAAGTGTTTGGCATTCCTCGTCATTACAAAATGTTGAACAGAACTCAAGAGGAATCACAAGCGATGTTTGATCAGGCAAAAGAAGCTTGTATGGACATAGTTAATGTTAGAAACCAAGATCTAAAATGCAAACCAGAAAATCCTTCCATAGAAGAGAAAAATAGAAAAAGAAAAGCTTTGCAAAAGATGTGCAAAATATTATTATTTGGGAATTCTTAATTACAAGATATGATTTTCTTTATAAAATCAAAGATGCATAACCCTAATCATATCTTGAGCAACAAGATAGCTCAACAAGATAAGGATGAGAATAATAAACCTAGGAATTAAATATTACCTAAGTAAAGTTATGCAAGTGTAATTAAATATGAATTACACTAACACCCCCCATAAGTGCAACTTAGGGAGACTAAAAAATCATGCACCTAAAAACTAAGATGAATGCAAGAAAGCATGAATGGGTCCCGGCAACAAGGCTCGATCAGGTACCCAAGTACAAATGCAATAATGAGGTAGAGAAGGAAAACCCAGTGGGACAAAACCCCCTATAATGAGATGATTGTTGCAAATAAGCACTGCAAGAACACTGTAGAGTAACACTGGAACCGCAATTTGACAAGCAAGGAAAGATACTTTTGTCTACAACTGAAACCAAAAACGGAATCATAATAAGGTGACAGCAGACCTAATGCCACAGAACACTGGAAAACTCACAAACTGGAACAACTCTGAAATCTATGAAGCAACAATAGATGAAATGATGACATAATCTAGAAACCATGTATCTCAATGTCGATGCCAAACTGAGACTAAAACTCTTCCATGGGAACAAGTACCATAAAGAATCTAGAACATTAACCATAAAAACATGGCCCTCAAACTGAGAAGGATTTGAACCAATGTGGATCAATAACCATAATCTCTCAACTGAAGTGTGAATTGATGTGAATCCAATATGTGTCAAGCAAGAGAAAAAAAGTGGCCAAAAGAAACTAAGAAACCAGATAACACATGCGAGTTTCCATCAAAACAAGATGAAGATGGAGATCAAAGTGCATGCACACTCTAATCAAATTATTATGCAAGAAACCCCCTAATGGAACTTTATCTCAGTTCATTTATTACAATAACCCAATGATTGTAAAATGAGAGCATACAAACATGCATAAATAGAAAATAAAAATATACCTCAGATCTATGTAGAGAACTGAACCAGCTTTCCAATGCCGCAAAAATGACAAAAAAAGGATCACCGAGTCAAAAGATATGCCCTCCGGAGTGAAAACAACATCTGAGTTCAAGGACCTGAAAAATAAATCTGGAGAAAAAACAGAAGAATCCACCTCCACCACTAGATCGGCGTTGAAATTATCTTTCCAATGGTATCTCATTTGCGAAAAAAGGACACCGTACGCAAAAGTTACGCCCAATTTTGTAAAACCTGCTCCAAAAGGCCCAATAAGGGCTATAGGGTGCCTAGGGGGCTAAAAAAAAGTCAGCCCCTGGTCCTGTGCGTGACCAGGAGCTAGAGGGCTGGTACTGGGGGCAGATCCCCTGGTCCTCCATGGGACCACCATTGGGGTTGGACAGCCAGTCCGGGGCTGGACGGCTGGGCGGGGGCTGGGCGCATAGTGTCCAGTCCCCCATAGGACCATGGTCGCTGTGTTGGAGCCCGCGGGGGCTGAAGTTTGACCGACGGAGGAGGGTGGTGGTGGTGGTGGGTTGGCGGCCACCCAATGGCCTAAGTAAATTTACGCAAGTGTAAATTAAATATTAATTAAACTAACAGTTAATTCTAACTGGCTCAAGGAACCGAAGAAGCATCATTCTAAGTTACCCAAAAGGCTAATTTACATAGATTTCAAGGAAGAGTATAGTGATATGATTCATATGTTGAATAGGATTATGGGTGCTCCTCAAGGGGTGTTCTTTTAAGTTTGGATGTTCTCATACATGGAGGAAATTATGTTGTGAATGGAAATGATAAATTGGGCTAAAATGATAAGTGACAACATTGATATCCAGCTAAGAAATTTGGAGAGAACCAAGACTTTCCACATGCATTCCTACATAGTCTACATCTTAGCCTAGTTTAAAAAGTACAAAGGATTAATCTATAAAGGATAGGTAGGGCCTTGGAGTAACTAGTTTAAAGCATGTGATTGTTACCCATAGTTACAATTCCACTACAAGAACAATTATAAAATGACCAATGATGCATTTATGATGTATATCACTCGGTTACTCCAAGGAGGAATCCAAAAGAGGTTGTCCAAGGAGGCTATGGCATTGCTTGAAAAATTTGGATCATGGTTCATACAATTTCCAAATTTTACATACTTAAGGATCCATGGATTTGCAGAAGCTCCATATAAACTCCCACGATATTCAACAGATAAGATAATTATGCTTAAAGTTGCAAGACAGTTGGTGCACTTGGATTCCATTCAGGAGACAGAATAAAAAAGGAGTGAATTTTCCTATTGTGATTTGGAAAATGTTAGAATTTTTCCCCTCATTGCAAGTAGCCAAGACAGCAAAATTAAAATTGCAATTTTATAACTTGGGTATGTATAAACCAAGGTAATATTTTGATCCATACTTGAGAGTTCATGGGAAGAAATCACTTCATGTTATGCAAATAGAAGACTACTGGTCTAACTTTATGGATGAATATGGAGTTAGAAAAAAGATGTGGTCTAGAATTCCAATAGACCTTGTGAAGAAGTGTGACTTATTCCCTATTCCTGACCAAGTAAAGGACAACAAAGAATATGTACATCCTCAATTTGAACAAGAAAATAATAAGCCTATTTTATTTCCAAACTGGACACAGCCTGAGTTGATAGATTTGAATGTATTGATGAAGGATATTATAGCTAATTCTAGGGAATGGTTAGATCACCAAATTAGTAGACTGAGAAAAGGTGTCTCCCTTACCTATTCCAAGCTAAGAAATGAAGAAAGTCAAGGAGAAGCAGTTGAATTTGAAAGAAGAGAAGAAGGTCTTGATGAACTTACTGGATCAAGTAAAAGGAAAGCAATAAATGAAGGTTTTCAAGCAAAGGAAAAGGAGGCAACAAGTGAAGAATTAGAGATTAAGAAGTAGAGGATTAATGAAAATCCATCATCTTCAAGTATGCCATCCATCAGGGTAATGGAAGAGGCATCTATTGTTGAGTATGAACCAGATCATGAACAAGAAGCTGCATTTCAAGAGGTACAACAGTTGGAGCTTCTTCAAGAGAAAACCTTCATAGAGTGTTTGGAAGGAGATTGTACACTTATGATTGAAGACGTGGGAGGAACTAAGATCCTAGAAACCAATGAGGAATTGGGTGATGATATAATTTATGCCTTGAAAGGGATTAATGATGATATTCAACTAGAAGATGGAAAGGAATTATCTATTGTACCAGATTGGTTGACTGAAAGTTTGATGAAGAAACCCAAGCCACTAGATGAAATTATTCAACCAATTGAAAGTATGCAAGACTTCTTGGAAATCATTGGTAAATATAAGACACCAAAGAAACCTAAGAAATATTCTCAAATTACTAGAGATGGTACAGGATCCAGGATCTTATAGGTGGAAGTTCCAAAGGTTGACAAGCCTAGGGACCAGATTACCCCCATGGATTATGAAGTAACAATATTGGACATTGAACCAACCATGATAGAACAAGACTTTCATGAGCTAGTAGACACTTCAAGGGCCATTAGGGAGAATTTTGGAAAAACAAAGGAGAAGAAGGAAAGATTAGAGGTAGATAATTTGAGATTGGTAGAGTTCATTCAACAAATAACAGCTCCACTGCATCAAGAGAATGAAGCTTTTATTCCACCATCTTCCCTTCCTCAGGAATCTATTGAGACCCTTGAAGCAATGAGAATTACAAGCCAATTAACACAAAGATGGGTCAGCAATATCTCAAATAAAGTAGAGCAATTCCTAGAGAGATGTGCTCAAATATATGACAAATCAATTTTGGTTGTGTCCGAGATTCACCAAGTAGAAGAAAGCTGGGAGGATTTCCAATACATAGAGGACAAGGTGATACCTCGCCTAAATCCTTTAAAGGAAATATCCTTGTAAGTGTTGGTCCAGGAAGGTTCTATTGATAATGGAGCCTCATATGACTTCAATATATGGTGTTGTTCTTTGTTAGTGAAAAAAAAGATATATGTTGAAATGAAAGAAGATTGTGTTGTTATGCAAAATTCTCTTGGAAAAATACATCTTAGAATCCTCACATCACTTGAAGGGTTGACTAGACAAGAGACTCATGATACAGATGGTTTGGATTCGGAAGGTTTGAAAGAAAGTGTGACAAATATCTACTTCAAAGAAATGGAGATTAATAAAGAAAATCAGCTGGATGATATGTCATCCCTCTTGAATTTTATGGACAACTTTCAGAAACAAGAAGATAAGTGGGAGAACACTTTTACTCAATGCATTGAAGCCTTGGACATAATTGGAGTTCATCTGGATACTATGCCAAACATATCAATTGAGGAGCTCGACTTGGTGATGACAAAGTTTTTTGCATTTGTAGCCAAAGAACAAGTCAAGGGGAATCACATTTTGGATTCTTGCTTGCTTGATTAGCTTGAGATGTGTCAATGTTTTCCACACTCCAAGTGGCTCATCCTAATTGTGCCATGTGTCCATGAAGTTAGTTATTATTTTTAGGGTTAGGGCTTCTAGAGATAATCTTGGTCGTTGATCTCAGATCAATCTGGGTCTTTGCTTTGTAATTGGGGTGTCTATATAAACCCCACTCATTTCATTTGTTCAAAGAGACTTGTGAAATTGTTGCTAAGAGTGTTATTCAAATAATGATTTGACTCATAGATGAGCATTTGTTACTTTGAGAGCTTGCATGGTTTCATATTTCTTCAATAAAATAGATTTGTTTCAGAAATTTTAGATGAATGAAAGATTGATAGTGTTGATAATGGTGAAATTAGTTCATACCTTTTTCAATTGAATAATTTTCAATTTGATGTGCAAGGTAAGTCTGAACTTTGAAATTGTTAAACTCAAATTCTTTTACTTATATGCATTGTTCAAATTGATGGTGGTATTAAGTAATAGGATATCATTTGTAAATCTCATTGAAGATTCCACCATCTTTGTCTAGTTGTAGTCATTGTACTTGGCAAAGCAAAGATTGGTTTGAATTTCACCATCCAACATTTTCCTCTTGAGTTCATAGGATTCATTTAAGCATTAGTCTAGTTTCTAAAACCCTTATCCTTTTTCATTTTATTTTCAAAATTGGTAGTAATAGAACTTCACCACTCATTATCCACAACATTCAAAGTCCTAAGTGATAAGTTGAGTGTAAGTCCCCCTTGAAATACCAACAAAACACATCAAACCAACTAAGATTATCCTATGTGCACCACAAACCTTGGAGTCTACTTTGTGATCACTTAGTTTAGCACATTGGAGTCTTTGAGCAAGAGAGAATAGGATATTCCATTGGGTATTTTATTCTAATTCTGGTTAACGTCACAAAACCCACATCAACATAGATTGGCACTAGAAGGAGGGCCCCCATGAAACAATAAATAATCACTCACGAGCTGAGGTACTAGGCATGATGTAGTATGGTGTTAGCACATGAGTTTCATTTTAAAACACCCTTTAAATAGCTCGAACAAGGATAGACAGACATTATTGATCAATTGTACTCACTAGATTGGCAGTCACAGACAAACCACACTCAATTTGGACAAGCAAGCCATGCTCTTGCTAGAGAAGAAGAAAAGGGACAATGAATTGAAGAAGCAATTCAAAGGGATCTGATAAAGCAAAGGATCGACCATCTAAAACAAGCTTTTGATCAAATAGAGTGATCTCTCAAAACCATTGATCAGTCACAACCATCCCCTCAGTAAATAAAAGCTTTTCTAATATAATGAAGAATGGTGCTTCCAGGCAGTACTCCTAATCCAAGCCAAGATCCTAATCCTGTACTACAACCAAACTTGGGTTTTTAGGATGAGCAAGAAGACGTCATCATTGAACTATATAGCCTAGCGTGGAAAGTAAAAAGAAACACTCCTGATTGGTTTTGGATGTGCTTTATCCTTGAAGAAGAAGAAGATAAAGCCCAACGTATTGAAGACGCTATTCAAAGAAATTTACTTCTCGAAAGGTTTGAATCCCTTCAACGACAATAGAATTGGCAAGCTAATCAACAAGTTCCTCAACAAGTAAATCAACTAGTTCCTAAAGTAGCTCTCATATGTCCTCAACAAAACTGAAGGAAGACACGCTGGATCAAATCAGTTCTTTCTCACCAAATAAATTCCAAAGAGTTACTAGATCTACCCCAGGTTCTTTCAAAGAATTTGTAGAGTTATCACCTTACAGGAATAGACAAAGAAGGAAGACAAAAATGTCACAAGAAGGAACATCCAACACAGTTGGTCCTAGTGAAGAAGTACCAAGTGGAGAAGATATTTTTGATTTATTCCAAACTCCATCACCACATATTCCAATCCCAAGCACTACTCATCAACAAGTTCCAATATTTGCACAACCAATTCAACTAATTCAGATAAACCAACCAATGTTCCAATGGTTTGGCGTCCTCAAAACATGTAAGCTCTCACTACATTTTCTGATTATCATGATATGCCAAAGAATCCAGAGCATTTTTGCTCTAAGTTCCAAGTTGCTGATGTTAATCGGACAGCTAATGAACACCTCAAAATTTTTGAAGACACTCTCCAAAATAGGGATGTCCAACATGAAGATGTGGCTTGTCGATTATTCCCATACTCTCTAGGGGAAGAAGCATATTATTGCTATGTGAACTTACTATTGAATTTAGTCCAAACTTGGCAATAGTTAAAGGAAGTTTTCTTGGAAAAGTTTAGATTGCCAACCACCCTAGCTGAATTTTATAGACAATTTGTTGAAGTAAAGAGACAAGAGCATGAACCCATCAGCACCTTCAACAATAGGTTTCATAATACATATACAATGTTATGTGATCCATACAACTTGAATGATGCCACAACATTACCATTTTATTATGCCACCCTGGATAGTCTTACATCTATGTTTGTAAGAATAGCCAACCTAATTCTAGCTGATCTCAAGGGAGCATATGCAGAAGTGATCAAGGTTAGTTTTGATTTAGGTATGAATGTTGATGGACCGCTCAACCACCTAGGGTATGCTACTATTCCAAACTAGATAACGGGGATCAATAAAGCATTGGCACATCACATGCCAATAATGAATCCTATTCCACCTCCCAATAATCAATTAGTAATTCATCCAGGAGGTCGTATCTCTCAAGCACAACCTTCACAACCAGTGTATTTGAAAAATACATCTACAAGGACACAAGAAGAAAAGGAAGAAATAAAAGAATTGATCGAACAAGTAAAGAAGTTGTCTACTGAGGTAATGCATTTGAGAAATTAGAACAATCAACTCTGAAGCATGCAAAGGAATTCACAAGGATACCAAGGCAATTATCAAAATTACCAAGTTCAATCAAGTAATCAAGCTTATCAAAGCAATGCTCAAGGATATCATGGAAATAATCAAGGATATGAGAAGAGAACATGGAATATAGGACCAAATAATGGAAATGTCTCGTTACCACTAGACAATTCTACAACTCGAGAGAATCGACCAATAAAAATTATACTCCTAACTGAATCAACCTTGTTAGGATGGTGTCGATTTCATAATACTAATCAACATTCTGAGACACAGTGTAGAGAGTTTCAACTCGCAGCATTTAGTTTCCAAAGAGAGATACAAAGGGAAGCACCAGATGACTCATCCACTACTATTGTCCCTGTAGTGAAGTACGATAAAGCTCTATTTTTAGAGGACTTCACGTTTCCATCACAATTTGAATAGTATTAGGCACCTAATCAATTTGGAAGATTTCCACCAACATTGGCTAATGGTCTAGTGGAGGTGCCACCTCCTATGTACCCACCTATAGTTGCTAATGGACAAATTGAAGATATGAAAAATTACTATTTTTCACCGTTGAAAAATAATGTATTGGTAGAAGGAATAAAAGAGGTACAAGCATTTAAATAGACAGGGAACAGCTAGCCAAAGGTTTATCAAAGGAAGAATCAAGAACCTTTGACTTCATCCATTCCTCTACACAACTTTCAAACTCCACTGCACCCAAATGCAAGCAATAATCCATCTTTTCCAAGAGATGTGCCACAATACAGGAAAGGTGATAATGCTAGTAGTTCTACTCCTAAAGATGAATTAAAAAGACTAAGTCAATATGTGATAGAGGAGGTGAAGAAGATCAAGGTGAGCATGTCATTGTTAGATTTGATGAAAGTACCAAAGATAAGGGATACTTTTCTTGATAGCTTGAGAGAAACAATGCAAAATCCAACCAATATAGTTCAAAATGCTATAAATATCACACACAATATAAACATTGTTCAAGATGTGCATCCACAACTTACTCAAGAACAATCACAATTAGTGAATGTTGCTCAAGGCTCTCAAAATTTTAAAGTAGCTCAAGGCATGTATGAAGTAAAAGAAGGTAATGAAATGCCAAATCGAAAGACAATTAAAATTGAGCAAGTACTTCAAAGTTAAAGGGATAGTAAGATGGAAAATTTGACAAAAGATGCAGAAATTCCACAAGTTGAGAGGATTAGTAAGATGAAAGCAAGGGAGATAGAAGCCGGTCTATAGAAAGGAAGCCCTGTAATATTTTATCAAGGAAAATATGAACCAACTCCTTTCCTCCTTTCACTTCAAATTTTCAATAAGCTCCTACATAAATGTCTAATTGATTCAGGAGCCTCCAACAATGTAATTCCACTAGCAGTATGTCGTAGATTGGGTTTCACCCCTACAAAGACAAATAAGAAGGTAACACAACTAGATAAGACAAAGGTTCGAGTTGTAGGAGAATTAAACAATATCCATATGCAATTATCATCTGATCCAAGGATTCAGCAATTCATTAACATTTTTTTAGTTGATATCCCAGATGGATATGGAATGGTTTTGGGAAGAGATTGGATCCATAGGTTGAATGGTTACTTTTCCATTGATTTCTCACACATGTGGTTACCATGGAAGGGTATCCCTAATCAGATTAGAATTGAGAGCACACCAAGACTTAAGCTGATGATTACAGAGTATGGAGAAAATAATGAAGTTTTGTTTTTTGAAATAGATCTAGGACAATATAGACCAAAGGCACAAGAGATTTTGATGCTACAGTACTCAAATACCTAGGTAGATTCACTAGAGGTTTCCGATTCAATAGAAGTTCTTGATGAGCTATCACCAGATGAAGATGAAAGAATGTTTGAAAATTTCAAAAGATTTGTTCTCAAAAGCACAAGGCAAGAAAAAGAATTGGGAAGTCATGCTTTAGTATATGATTTATTATTGCCCAATTGGTGCCAAATTCATAATGCCTTCCATTCAAAATTATCCTGCATGATGTTTAAGATGGCTTTAGACCAAGTTCATAAAATAAATTTTCAAGTTCCAGAAGACGAATATTTTAATTTGATAATTCAAGATGAAGTTAGTGATTCTGATAGAGAGATTTCACTAGAAGAAGAAAAGATTCAGGAAGATCACTCAGTTTCAAAAGTTCAAAACAAAGAAATACCCAACTCTAAGCAATTACAAGATTGAGAGGAAGTTTGGACTCTGAGGTTTGATGGTTCAAAGTCCAAGAAAGGAAATAGAGTTGGTTATGAATTGATCAGTCCTTCAAGTGAGACTTACCTAGCAGCACTAAGATTACAATTCCCATGCACAAACAATGTAACGGGGTATGAATCATTGGTTCACAAATTGCTTCACACAATTCAAAAAGGAGTCAAAATTTTGTATGTTTATGGAGATTCAGAAATTGTAGTAAAGCAAGTAAGAAAGAAGTATGCTTGCCACAACAAGAGATTGTTGAGATACAAAAATTGGGTTTGGGATCTCATTGAAATTTTTTATGCTTTCAATATCAAATCCATATATTTTTCACAGAAAAAAGTGGAAAATTCATTGGCACAATCAGCAAGCTAATTGGAACCACTCACAATGAAAACTTTGAAGAAGTTTATGGTTGAAATCACATCAACGCCATCAGTTCCTAACAAAAACATTTTGGATTTCTTGAAAAATTATGACGTTTTCCTCACACAAGTCATCGACGAAGAAGAGAGAGAGGAAGTTGATTTGATGCAGATGGTATAATGAATTTGAAGACCAATACCATCCCCAGGGGAATGATATAACTAGAAAGGATCTTTGATCGGGACCAGATCAATGCAATCAAATACCAAAGGAATGAAGGTGGCCAACATGAATCAATAAATCTAGGAACAAAAGATAAAGCTAAGAATGTTCTCATTGGAAAAGTATGCACACCTGAAGAGAAGGATCAAATAATCAGAAGCCTAAAAGATTTTTTAGACGTTATTGCCTAGAGTTATGAGGATCTAAAGACATATGACACATCCATCATCATGCATACAATTCCCCTCAAGGCAGGCAGTAAACCATTTAGGCAGCACCAGAGGCCAATAAACCCTATATTGGAATCCCTCATTTTTCAAGAAGTAAAGAAGTTGTTAGCAGGCATTATCTTTCTAACTTACGCAATTCGACATGGGTCTCCAATCTAGTACCAGTTTGCAAGAAGAATGGGGAGATACGACTATGTGTATATTTTCAAAATCTTAATAAAGCTTCAGAAAAGGATAATTACCCCTTGTTGTCATTGGGCAAGGTACTGCAAATTATAAATGGGTCTCGGACGATGTCTTTCCTTGATGGATATCCATGGTACAATCAGGTGCTAGTAGAACATGAGGATAAACTTAAGATTGCATTCACAATGAAGTGGGGTACATTTGCATACAAAAGAATGTCATTTGGTTTGATAAATGTTGGAGCCACATTTCAAAGGGCTATGGATATCGCCTTCAAATATATTGTAGGAAAGTGCATCATTGTCTACATGGATGACCTCACAGTGTTTTCCAAGAAAAGGGAAAGTCATGTTGAAGACCTAAAGAAAATATTTCAAAGATGTAGAAGATATGGAATTTCATTGAACCTGAAGAAATGCATATTTGGAGTAACTGAGGGAAAGCTACTAGGCCATCTGATTACACAGAAATGGATTCTTATTGACCCTGATCGAGTAGAAGCTATATCAAGAATTAGTTTTCCAGCAAGTCAAAAAGAGTTAAGGTCTTTCTTCAGAAAGATTAATTTTTTGAGAAAATTCATAACAGGATTTGCTGAAATAGCTAGGCCCCTGAATGAAATGTTGAAGAAAGAAACAAAGATAGAGTGGACAAAACCAACAAAGAAGTCCTTCAAAGAAATCAAACAAGCTATAATTGATGCTCCTGTCTTGGTCAATCCTGACTACACGAAGCCCTTTTACCTCTATTCTTTTGCATCGAAACATTCTTGTGTTGCAATGCTTACTCAAAATATAGATGAAAACGATGAACACCCCATAGCTTTTATGAGTGCACCATTTAAGGATGCAGAATTGAAATACTTAAATGTAGAAAAAAGGTGTATGCTTTGGTCAAGGCGGTCAAAATTTTCTAATATTACATTTTGAGAACAAATTCTTTGCAATAGTCTCGAACGCAACTGTTAAAACCCTCTTGATGCAAAATAAATTAGGAGAAAGAAGAGGCAAGTGGGTAACCATTATTTAGGAATTCAACGTGGAAATCCAACCAATGAATATTGTTCATGGCCAAGCCTTAACACAAACCATTGTGGCAAGACCAGGACTGGTACAACAAGTTTGTGAATTACAAGAGGTATCTTCGGATGAATGGTACGATGATATAACCTACTTTTTGCTCAACCATAGGTGCCCAAGTCATCTAAATCTAGTGCAAAAGAGGGCCTTAAGAATGAAAAGCCAAAGATACATGGTACAAGTATCAGTATTGTATAGAAGGAACCATGAAGGAGTTTACCTGAGATGCACCAAAAAGGAGGAAGTAAGACAGATAATGGAGCATTTTCATTCCATATTCAGGACAGGTCATGGAGGAGCATTGGAAATAGCACACCAAGTCCTAATGGCAGGCTACTAATAGCCTAAACTATTTAAAGATTCATATGATCATGTGAAGACCTGTCACACATGCCAAGTATCTATTGTACGACAGAAGAACCCAGCCATGCCACTTCAACCTATCATGGAAGTAAGACCTTTCACGAAGTGGGGACATGAATTTATCGGTATGATCAACCCACCTTCCTTTCCACAACACAGGTATATTCTAACTACGACTGACTATTGCACAAGGTGGTCAGAAGCTCAAGCTTTGAAATTCTACACAACTGATATTGTGATTAAATTTCTAGAAGAAAACATTGTCACTAGATTTGGTTGTCCTCACGCTTTAGTATGTGACAATAGTTCTACATTTTCTTCTAACTGGGCATTCGAGTACAATATCACTTTGAAATTTTCATCAAACTATTATTCCCAAGGTAATGGATTAGCAGAATCCACGAACAAGAATTGGACTGGCATACGCAGTTAAGATTCGCTCTTTGGGCAGATAGAGTAAGAGTGAAAATTTCCTTGGGCACATTACCCTATCATCTGGTGTACAGACAAGACTTCATATTTCCCATACAATTGAGGATTCCAACTTTACAGTTTATGCAAGAATGTTTGGATCAAGAGGAAAGAGTTAAAACCAGGTTGTCACAATTATTGCTTTTGGACGAAAAAAGAGACCAAGCCTTGGAAAAATTTTCCAAACATCAAGGTGTTGTAAAGAGATGGTTTGATCGGCAAGCAAGAGTGAAAGCATTCAGAATTTCTGATTTAGTCCTTTGTTGGTACAAGGCCCATGAACGAAGAGGATACCATGTCAAGTTTGACAACCTATGGATCGGTCCTTATCAAATTTTAGAAATCCTAGGAGATAATGCATTTAGACTGAAAACCTTAACTGGAGAAGATGTCCCATTGCCAGTAAATGGGAAATTCCTCAAGCATTATTTCCCATCTTAAGCTCCTAGTGAGTCTTGCTTTTGTACATAGTTAGGTTAGTTTTCTTTTGGTTTGGTTTGGTTTGGTTTGTTTTGTTTTAGTTTAGTTTCCTTAGTTTAGTCTGCTTTGGTTTTGGTTGTTTTCCCTTGGTTTGGCTTACTTTAGTTTGGAATAAAAAGGGATCCACACTTGGAAAGGGGTGATAATGTTTCAAGCACACACTAGTCTTATTTCACAAAGTAATGTATGGATCATTCCTTTGATAAATGTTTGTTAGGGATCTTTGAATCTGAGATTAATTTTTTCTTGTTTGTCCTTGGTTTAGGATTTGTACTTGGCTAGAAGGGGAATCATCTATTGTGTCTTGACACTTAGTCTTGAAAATCATTATATTTTTACACATATATAATCAATTGCTCTAAGTCATTGTGTTCTTTTAGGAGAGGTCGTGGCTGGTGAAAAATCTTAAATCTTGCTTCAGCACTACTACAATTCTTAAACCCAAATGAGCTTCACTGCTTATGAGCCAATTGAAGAATATGAGAAATGAAAAGCAGTACTAGAAGAGAAAAGAAAAAAAATAAAATTGAAACAAGAAAAAGAAAAATATTCAAAAATTTGGCTAATGGAAACACGTGGATAGCTCCATCAGGGCTATGGACGCCTAGCTGGCAATGGAGCAATATTCGTAAGAATCACAACAATAACCTCATCGAGGCTATAGATGCCTAACTGGCAGCGAGGCAATGTCCAGGATGCTTTTGAAGTAACGATTACTACGTAACCTGTTACGGCCAATTCTCAATCCCAATGATCTTATAAGACAAAAATTAATGCATCTACACACACTTATGATTGAAAGGTAAAGTGTCTTGATCCAATCTAGGATTCCTTTCCTTTTTTAGTACACCTTTTAACCTATGAGTAAGTTAGTTTGATTTAATCAAAGATTTTAGATTCAGAATGGGTCTTTATCTTTGGAATGTTTAGGAACATTCTTCACGTGGAGTCGCCAGATGTTGTGACCTAATCACACATCGCCCCATCGCAAATGGGGACCCTCTTCTTAGTCTTAGTATTAGAGTCAGTTCTGGCATTAGCTTCAATTTCCTTGGGTCTCTTTCAAAAAAGGAATGGGTCAGCATGTTCAAGGTCTGGGTTTGAGTTTGAATTTGTCAAGATTTGAGATGGTTGAGTTGGTCAAGCCAGTACTCTGGGGGTCAAATGAAGTTTTTGATGCTATAGAAGTGCTTAGAAGGACTGTTGCAAGAAAAATGACTATTCAATGGGCGAATTTTAACACTTCCTATTTTTTAGGGATTTTGCTTTTTTCTTTTTCGAAAGTTCCATTTTTGGACCAATCGGGGATTTACTATTTTTAGAAATTTTGCTTTTTGCTTTTTGCTTTTTTCTATTTTTAACAGGTGCCAAGGTTAGGGTTTTGAAGGTGTCAAAGCAGAAAACCTATAAAGTTCACCCCAATCAAGGAGAAATCATTTTCAAGACTTAAAGTGCACCCATGGTGAAAAATCCAGTTGAATCTGTGAGAAATCTAGTTGCAAAGAAAAATCCATTCAAAATAAAAATCCCTCAAAAATGAAATCCACTTAAAATAACAAGGAATCCAGTTGAAATTCACCCAAGTCCAAGAATGAAATCCAGATTGATGAGGTAGAATTCAAGTTGGGCGAATATGTTTAAAAGTGGAAATTCAACTCGAAATTCACAAAATTGGCTAATGAAAATGGTGAAAATCAAGTTAAAATATCAAAAATTCCATGTTGAAGTATTCCAAATTGAAATAACCTCTTCAAGGTAAGAAATCCACTTGAAATGGTGAAAATTCTAGTTAGAGGGTGTACTTCCAAGGAGAAACTCATAAAATTGACAAAGACATAGAGTCACCTTGGTAAAAAAAAAGAAAATCTAGTTCCAAAGTAAATAATTCCACTTAAAAGTCGATTTTCCTAAGCATGGAAAAGTGAAAATAACTTAAGTTGTTTTTATTTTAAAAAAAAAACTTCATAAGCAAGCAAAAGGGGCACCCAAGAAAAATCAAGAAGAGGATAAGATTGCTTTTTGTGTTTTTGTGACAAAGCAACCAATCAGAGGAGAGGTCAAACTAGGTAAATAAGGTAAGTTTTTCCTATAAAAGGAGATGATTTGGAGTTATTTTTCATTATTTATAGGTTAAAATTTCTTTCAATAAGCTCCATTGCAATCATAGGTGTCCTTCTTTAGCATTTTTTTTTGCATAAATTCCAAATTGGATCAACTCTAGAGCAAAAGGTCAAATATTTTGTTTAAAATCCATATTTCTCATACAGTTGCAAGGTCATAGGTAGCAAATTTGAAGAAGAAAAAGAATTTAAATCTTCAACTTGCAAAAAAACTTTAGTTTCTAGCTCCAAAATTCTAGTAAATTATTTAAAAATTCTTTCAATGTTCTTGAAAGATGACAAGGGTTGCTGATAAAATGTCATTTTATTTGAATTTATTTTCTAATTAGCCTTTGTAGTTGAATCATAAAAAGTTTAATTAATTAATTAAAATACTCTTCAACCATAAAATCTTAAGCATAACGACTTCTTTGCAATTTGTGAATATTTTGTAACTTCAAGCTTTGTACAGGTGCAATGTCTACCACAAAGAACGTTGGAGGAGGAGTTAGAAAGAATCAAGTTAGTGAAGTTCTCAAGGAATTTTATCCAAAATCCTAGTTATCATCTAAATGGAAGAAAATTGTAGACACTAACTTTGAACAATGCAACACAATCCAACACAAGAAGAGAATGTTTGGCACCCAGCATGAAATGCCTACGCCTATTGTAGCCAACATGATTAAATGTGGAATTCACCAAGCAGCTAGTTTTCCACCTACAATTCAGTGTAGTGAGCTGATAGTTGAATCTGCCAGAAGATATAACCCAAAAACACAATCCATCAAAGCATCTAACAGGATCACTTTCACTTATTTCACTAAAGATTCAGTCATAGAAGTGTTTGCAATTCCTAGTCCTCACAAAATGTTGAACAGAACTCAAGAGGAATCACAAGCGATGTTTGATCAGGTGAAAGAAGCTTGTATGGACATAGTTAATTCTAATTGGGTCAAGGAATCGAAGAAGCGTCGTTCTAAGTTACCCAAAAGGCTAATTTGCATTTATTTTGAGGAAGAGTACAATGAAATGATTCATATGTTGAACAAGATTATGGGTACTCCTCAAGGGGCGTTCTTTGAAGTGTGGATGTTCTCATATGTGGAGGAAATTGTTTTGGGAATGGAAATGATAAATTGGGCTAAACTGATAAGTGACAACATTGATATCCAGCTGAGAAATTTGGAGAGAACCAAGACTTTCCACATGAGTTCCTACATAGTCTACATCTTAGCTTAGTTTACAAAGTACAGAGGATTAATCTATAAAGGAGAGGTAGGGCCTCGTAGTAACTAGTTCAAAGCATATGATTGTTACCCACAGTTATAGTTGCACTACAAGGACAATTATAAAATGACCAATGATGCATTTCTCATGTATATCACTCAGTTACTCCAAGGAGGAATCCAAAAGAGGTTGTCCAAGGAGGCTATGTCATTGCTTGAAAAATTTGGATCATGGTTCATACAATTTCCAACTTTTACATACTTAAGGATCCATGGATTTGTAGAAGCTCCATATAAACTCCCACGATATCCAACAGATAAGATAATTATGCTTGAAATTGCAAGACAGTTGGTGAACTTGGATTCCATTTAGGAGAAAAAGAATAAACAAGGATTGAATTTTCCTATTAAGATTGGTAAAATGTTAGAAGTCTACCCCTCATTGCAAGCATCCAAAACAACAAAATCAAAATTGCAATTTTATAAATTGGGTATGTATAAACCAAGGTCAGATTTTGATCCATACTTGAGAGTTCACAGGAAGAAGTCACTTAATGTTATGCAAACAGAAGACTACTTGTCTAACATGGTGGAAGAATATCGAGTTAGAAAAAATATGTGGTCTAGAATTCCAGTAGACCTTGTGAAGAAGTGTGACTTATTCCCTATTCCTAACCAGGTAAAGGACAACAAAGAATATGTACATCCTCAATTCGAACAAGAAAATAATAAGCCTATTTTATTGCCAAAATAGACATAGCCTGAGTTGATAGATTTGAATGTATTGATGAAGGATATTATAGCTAATTCTAGGGAATGGTTAGATCACCAAATCAGTAGACTAAGGAAAGAAGGTATCTCCCTTATCTATGCCAAGATAAGCAATCAAGAAATTCAAGGAGAAGTAGTTGAATTTGAAAGAAGAGAAGGTCTTCATGAACTTCCAAGATCAAGTAAAAGGAAAGCAATAAATAAAGGTTTTCAAGCAAAGGCAAAGGAGGCAGCAAGTGAAGAATCAGAGATTAAGAAGTAGATGGTTAATGAAAATCCATCATCTTCAAGTACGCCATCCATCAGGGTAATGGAAGAGGTGTCTATTATTGAGTATGAACCAAATCATGAACAAGAAGCTATGTTTCAAGAGGTAGAACAGTTGGCGCTTCTTCAAGAGAAAACTTTCACAAAGTGTTTGGAAGGAGATGATACACTTATGATTGAAGACATGGTAGGCACTGAGATCCTAGAAACCAATGAGGAATTAGGAGATGAGATAATTTATGCCCTGAAAGGAATTAATGATGATATTCAACTAGAAGATGGGATGGAATTATCTACTGTACCAAATTGGTTGACTGAAAGTTTGATGAAGAAACTCAAGCCACTAGATGAAATTCTTTAACCAATTGAAAGTATGCAAGACTTCTTGGAAAGGATTGATAAAGCTAAGACACTAAAGAAGCCTAAGAAATATTCTCAAATTACTAGAGATGGTACATGATCCAAGATCTTACAGGTGGTAGTTCCAAAGGTTGACAAGCCTAGGGACTAGACTACCCCCATGGATTATGAAGTAACAACATTGGACATTGGACCAACCATGATAGAACAAGAATTTCATGAGCTGGAAGACACTTCAAGGGCAATTAAGGAAAATTTTGACAAAACAAAGGAGAAGAAGGAAAGATTAGAGGTAGAGAATTTGAGATTGGTAGAGTTCACTCAACAAATAACAGCTCCACTGCGTCAAGAGAATGAGGCTTTTATTTCACCATATTCCCTTCCTCAGGAATCTATTGAGACCCTTGAAGCAATGAGAATTACAAGCCAATCAACACAAAGATGGGTCAGCAATATCTCAAAGCAAGTAGAGTAATTCCTAGAGAGATGTGCTCAAATTTATGACAAATCAGTTTTGCTTGTAACTAAGATTCGCTAGGTAGAAGAAAGTTGGGAGGATTTCCAATACATAGAGGACAAGGTGATACCTCACCTGAAGGCTTTAAAGGAAATATCCATGCAAGTGTTGGTCCAAGAAGGTGATACTGATAATGGAGCCTCATATGACTTCAACAAATGGTGTTGTTCTTTGTTAGCAAAGAAAAATATGTATGATGAGATGAAAGAAGAGTGTGGTGTTATGCAAAATTCTCTTGGAAAAATACCGCTTGGAATCCTCACATCAATTGAAGGATTGACTGGATAGGAGACTCATGATACAGATGGTTTGGATTTGGAAGGTTTGAAAGAAAGTGTGACAAATATTTGCTTCAAAGAAATGGAGATTATTAAACAAAACCAACTAGATGATATGTCATCCCTCTTGAATTTTATGGACAACTTTCAGAAACAAGAAGGTAAGTGGGAGAACACTTTTACTTAGTGCATTGAGGCCTTGGATGTAATTGGAGTACAACTGGATACTATGCCAAACATATCAATGGAGGAGATTGACTTGGTGATGACAAAGTTTCTTGCATTTGTAGCCAGAGAACAAGTCAAGAGGAATCACATTTTGAAATCTTGCTTGCTTGATTAACTCGTGAGGTGCCAATCTTTTCCACTCTCCAAGTGGCTCATCCTACTTGTGCCATGTGTCCATGAAGTTAGTTATGCTTTTTAGGGTTAGGGTTTCTAGAGATAATCTTGGTCGTTGCTTTGTAATTGGGGTGCCTATATAAACCCCACTCATTGCATTTGTTCCGAGAGAATTGTGAAATTGTTGCTAAGAGTGCTACTCAAATAATGATTGGACTCATAGATGAGAATTTGTTACTTTGAGAGCTTGCATGGTTTCATATTTCTTCAATAAAATAGATTTGTTTCAACAATTTTAGATGAATGAAAGATTGATAGTGTTGAAAATGGTTAAATTAGTCCATACCTTTTTGAATTGAATGATTTTCAATTTGATGTGCAAGGTTATTCTGAACTTTGAAATTGTTAAACTCAAATTCTATTACTTATATGCATTTTTCGAATTGATGGTGGTATTAAGTAATAGGATATCATTCATAAATCTCGTTGAAGATTGCACCATATTTGTCTATTTGTAGTCATCATACTTGGAAAAGCAAAGATTGGTTTGAATTTTACCATCCAACATTTTTCTCTTGAGTTCATAGGATTCGTTTAAGCATTAGTCTAGTTTCTAAAACCCTTATCCTTTTTCATTTTATTTTCAAAATTGGTAGTAATAGAACTTCACCACTCATTATCCACAACATTCAATGTCCTAAGTGATAATTTGAGCGTAAGTCCCCCTTGAAATACCAGTAAAACACATCAAACCAACTGAGACTATCCTATATGCACCACAAACCTTGGAGTCTACTTTGTGATTGTTAGAAACCAAGATCAGATTTGCAAACCGAAAAGACCTTCCACAGAAGAGAAAATCAAAAAAAGTAGAGAGGTTGCAAAAGAATTGTGCAACATAATATTATTCGAGAATTCAATAATTACAAGATAATGATTTTCTTTATAAAAGCAAAGATGCATAACCTAATCTTATCTTGAGCAACAAGATAGCTCAACAAAATAAGGATAAAACCTATAACTTAGGAATTAAATAAAGCCTAAGTAAACTTATGCAAAGTGTAATTAATAATTAATTACACCAACACCCCCTCATAAGTGCAACTTAGGGAGAAGCAAATTATTATGCAAATATGAGTCTCAACAACAAGGCCTGATCAGGTACTCGTTTACAAATGCAATGAATGAGGTAGAGAAGGAAAACCCAGTGGGACAAAACCCCCCTACAATGAGATGACTATTGCAAAGAAGCACTGGAAGAACACTGTGGAGTAACACTAGAACCGCAATCCGACAAGCAAGGAAAGATACTTCTATCTACAACTGAAACCAAAACCGGAATCATGATAATGTGACAGCAGACCTGATGCCATGGAACACTGGAAAACTCACAAACTGGAACAACCCTGGGATCTGTGAAGCAATAGTAAATGAAATGATGACTGAATCTGGAAGTCGTGTATCTCAATGTCAATGCCAAACTGTGACTAAAACTCTTCCATGGGAAGGAGTACCAAAAATAGACTTGGAACATTAACCATAAAAGCATGGCCCTCAAACAGAAGGATCTGAACCAATGCGGATCAATAACCATAATCTCTCAACAAAAGTGTGAACCAATGAATCTGATATGTGTCAAGGAATAGCAAAAATGTGGCCAAAAGAAACTAGGAGACCAGATATAACCCATGCGAGCTAGCATCAAATCAAGATGAATATGGATATGCAAAATACCCCCCTAAATGGAACTTTATCATAGTTCATTTATTACAATAACCCAACGATTGTAAAAGGAGAGCATACAAACATGCATAAACAAAAAAATAAAATAGACCTCATATCTGTGTAGAGGACTGAATCAAATTTCCAACGCCGCAAGAATGACAAAAAATGGATCACCGAGTCAAAAGATATGCCCTCCAGAGTGAAAACACAACATCTGAGTTCAAAGGCTGCAAAATAAATCTAGAGAAAAATATGGTAAAAACACTTGCACCACTGGATTGGCATCAGAATCAGCTTTCCAATGGTATCTTGTTTGCGAAAAATGGAGATCGGTGCAAAAAATATGCCCGATTTAGTGAAAGTTGCTCCAAAAAGCCCAATAAGGGCTGCAGGGCGCCTAGGGGGCTAAAAAAAATGAGCCCCTAGTCTTGTGCGCAACCAAGGGCTGGTGGATTTGGGGCTAGGGTGGAGCCCCTGGTCACCCATGTGACCTGTCGGGTATACTGAAGGGCCACTGGGGGATGGGAATGGGCCTTGGTCCTCCAAACGACCGCGGGCTTAGAGCAAAAGTGGCCAAGGGCTGGGCGCATAGTGCCTGGTCCCCCATACGACCACGGTGGCTATTTGATAGAGAGGGACTAAACACTGCAGGTGGTTGGTTGGCGGCGCCGCTTGCCTGAGCGGTCGGCGGGTGGTTTCCTGGTGGCCGCCCAGTGGTAGGTGATCGGAGCAACTTTTTTCAACTGCATGCGCTTTTTTTAAAGTGCGTTTTCAAAAAAAAAAATTTGAAATCATGCCTCGGGAAGCAAGCTGGGGAGGCCGTACAGCCTCCCTAGCAAAATTTTTTTCCTTCCAGACCAACTGCTCAGAAATTGATGAAACAAAAGGAATTTTTAGGGTTTTTGGCCACTACGAACGCAATGGTGACCTTCGTTTCTACCCAAACTGCTCCAAAAATTCGGCTACCCCCAGAGCTTGCAAAAAACCTCTGAGCTTGAAACCCTCACAGATCTAGCAAATGATGGCCAAAATTTGCAAAATAAAAGTCAATCCTGACTTTTTCCAACGCTCTGAATCCAATGGTGAGGCCCGATCTGATCCAAAACGCCACATAGATGAACTCAAGGCATGATACCCTTGAGGAATCCCGAACAATCCCTGCAATGATTTTCTCAAAAATCTGAAAAGGGGCTGCAAATCAAGGCTCTGATACCATGTTAGAAACCAAGATCAGATTTGCAAATTGAAAAGACCTTCCACAGAAGAGAAAATCGGAAAAAGTAGAGAGGTTGCAAAAGAATTGTGCAACATAATATTATTCGAGAATTCAATAATTACAAGATAATGATTTTCTTTATAAAAGCAAAGATGCATAACCTAATCTTATCTTGAGCAACAAGATAGCTCAACAAGATAAGGATAAAACCTATAACTTAGGAATTAAATAAATCCTAAGTAAACTTATGCAAAGTGTAATTAATAATTAATTACACCAATAGTGATCACTTAGTTTAGCACATTGGAGTATTTGATCAAGAGAGAATAGGATATTACATTTGGTATTTTATTCTAATGTTGGTTAAGGTCACAAAACCCACATCAACACTTACTAAAGTCTGGTAAAGAAAACATAGGATGCTTAGTCACCTTTTGTTTCAACAACTTGAAACTTTGGTCTGCTCCATATGTCCACCTAAAATCTTTCTTATCCCCTCTCATTGTTGCTAACATAGGACTGCAAATAGAACTAAAATTCCTAATGAACTTCTGGTAGAAACTAGCCAATCCATGAAATGATCTTACCTCTCCAATGCTTTTCGGTGTAGGCCATTCAACAATTTCTCTTACCTTCTCATGATCCATCTCCAATCCATCTACAGATATTACAAATCCTAGATATACCAATTCTTCCTTCATGAAACTACACTTCTTAATGTTTATCAGCAACTGCTCTTCTCTCAACCTCTGCAAAACTTGTCTTATATGCAACAAATTTTCTTCCCTGGTCTTACTAAAGATCAAGATGTCATCCAAATAGAAAATCACAAACTTACCCAAGAACTTCTTCAAAACCTCATTCATTAGCCTCATGAAATTACTTAGTACATTTGTTAGTCCAAAAGGCATCACCAACCACTCATACAATCCTTCATTTATTTTGAATGTTGTCTTCCACTCATCCCCCTCTCTAATTCTGGTCTGATGATATCCACTCTTCAAATCTATCTTTGTAAAGTATTTATCTCCACTCAAACAATCCATAATGTCATCCATTCAAGGAAAAGGAAATCTATACTACACTATGATTTTGTTTATGGCTCTAGAGTCTGTACATATCCTCCATTCTCCATCCTTCGTAGGTGCTAGCACAATAGGTATTGCACAAGGACTTAAGCTTTCTTCGATCAAACCCTTCCTCAAAAACTCTTGCACTTGTCTATTCAACTCTTCATTCTCTATCAGTGTCATCTAATGTGTTGCTTTATTAGAAAAACTAGCTCCAAGAATTAGATCCATGCAATGACTAATACTCCTCACAGGTGGCAATCCATCAAGTACATTATCTAAAATGATAGCTTAATATTCTGCTAGTAACTCCTTTATCTCCTCTAGTTGTTCTTCTACATGCTTCAAGTCTTCAGCCTTCTAAGGAACCAAGGCAGACCACATGTTCTCATGTCTTAGTCCGTCCAGAAATATCCTTCCATCAACCAAAAAATTTCTAGCATTTGTATAAACCTCAACTTTAGGAACATCCTCTAATGGCAATAAAATATGCTTCATCCCATGAGCAACGATGGTACATGTGTTCTTTTTTCAATCATGAATAGCCTGTCTATCATACTTCCAAGGCCTTCCCAACAAAACATGGCATACATGGGTATGTGCAAGATCATGATGGTCCAAAAAGTGGCGATATGATGGGTATGTGTAGGGTATGTGGCTTATGAATTTTTTCTTACCCAAAATTGATGAAATAAAAAGGGTTTTTAAAGGAGATTCTCATCTTTCCACCAATATAAATTATGATTTACTTTGAATTTAATAAATAATTATTATTCATTTTCTATTTGAATTACGACTAAAGTCTTGATTGATAGGATGATTGAAAAACATCTATAGCTTTCAAACAGTATCACATTTTTTGAATCTGAAACATGTGTCACATTCTATGCTTCGCATACTATCGGATTAAAAAAAAAATGAATTTCATGAAGTTTTGACCAAGTTAAGGTGGTCAAACATACAAGTTTTTATATTTTTTAAAAGTTTTAATAAAAATTTCATAATTAATTATTTACTTGGAAAAAAATTACAAAAAATATGCATCACATCGGTAAATGAGTCCTCTACGTATATCTAAAATCTCATAAGAAAATATTATCATTTGATTGTGGTTAGGGTGGTCAGATAGACACCTACTTCTTATTTTTCCCTGAAATTTAAGTACTATTGAATTAAAATTTCAGATTTTCACCAAATATATTTTTTATTTTTTTAAATAAACCTAGTAGTTTAGAAACTACATTCACTTTGATACAGATTCTATTCTTACATATTTTTGAAATAATATAGATAACTTATTCAATTTATTACGTCAAGTTGTCTAACTCTGATTTTTCTAAACTTTTCACCACTTAAGGGCCTATTTTTTCCATGATGATCCTACACATACCCACATCCATAGGTATGATATCACACAAAACTTCATCATGATAATTTCCTATCTTTAATTTCACCAAACATTGTTCACTTACCAGTATCTTATGCTCATCTTGAATCCATGCTATCTAATAGGGCTTCGAGTGTTTCAATCTTCCAGCTTCAATTTGGTCACCATTTCTTCAAAAATCAGGTTCTCGAAGTTCCACTATCAATAATCACTCTGCAACATTTACCAATTACCTGCATTTGGTCTGGAAAAAATTCTTTCTCTGCAACAACTCCTGCTCCATCTCACTTTGACACAATACTCTTTTGTTCATCAACACTTCTCCCTGTTCTAGTTTATTAAATGATCTGACACGATCCTCCTCAACAAAGGTTGTTCTTCTACTGTTCTATATTTTTTTTCTTGTCTCTCCCTGATTACATTCAAATGCTCTATGTCCTTCTCCACCACACTTAAAACAAGTTCCCCTGAATACTCTTTTCTCCTATCCTCTATCATCTTTTCTATAACCATCATTCTAGTAACCACCATATCCTCCTCTCTGGTAAGAGTTTCCATCATCTCTATGGTACGAATTATCATTCTTACTAACTTTCTTATATTTATTTTGATCTGCAAAATATCCTCTTCCTCCTCTTGTAAAATTTATTCCTCTCTATCTTTGATCGTGTCTTTTATTCAGCTTATCTTTTGCTTTTAGGGAACATTGATATGCCTCCACACTTAGCAACTTGATCAAATTGATCTCATCCTATATAGATGACCTCAAGCCATTCACATATCTAGCTACTTGCTCGACCTCATCCTCTGAATGTCTAGATTTGATATTCAACTTGTAGAAATCCTCAATATACTCTATCACACTTGACTCCTGCTTCCAATTCTACAACTTTTGAAACAAACTGATTTGATAGTTTGCGGGTATAAACTTCGTCTTTAACTTATTCACCATCCGATCCCGTGATTTTATCTTCTCCTTTCCTCTTCTTTTCCTATATGTCTACAAATGTTCCCACCAAAGGGATGCATGTCCTTTCAACTTTGTACAAGCAAATTTCACCTTCTTGTCATCAATGGTACCTTCAAAATCAAAATACTTCTCCATCTTCGTTATCCAATCAAGCAATTCATCTGAATCCAACTTACCATTATAATCTAGTGGATTGAAATGTGGTTTAGTATTTGCACTGGTTAGGGCTCTTATGAAACTATCTTCTCCCTGATCTAGGCTAGGTTGATTTTCTCTTTCCCTTTCTTCTTGTTCTTCTACCTCTTCATCACTCACATCATCAACTGGATGACCTCTCCTCTGGATCATTTCAACTGCTTCTACTCTAGCAACAATTCCTCTCAACATCACCATTATGGTTGGGTCTACATTTCCATGTGCTCCATTTCCTCTACCATTGCTTCTTCCTGCCATCTTTACACAAGTCCTCTATAACTGTAGATTAGATCCTCAGTCTACCACCCCACAACAAATCTTCGACAAGACTCCACAAACTCTGACGATCTCTCACGGAATGAAAATTGCTCTAATACCAATCTGGTGTAGTCACGGTTGGAGGGTCCTCAAAGAGAACAGTCCAAACCATGCAAAAAGAGACACACAATAGAAGCCACTCAAAATATGGAGGCAAATGCAGATTCAAACATTCTTATTATCATAAATTTCAGTTACAATCAACTGGAAACATTTGGGTTTATAGATTAAGCCCACAGGCCTGATACAACATGCTCAAAATACAATATTCCTATATGCTCCTTAAATGTGAGCTAAAATCTTGCATATCATTCATCTGCTTCTAACTACTTCTACTTGACTAATTTTCTAATGATCTATTACAATGATTTATATCACATCTAGAGATCTAGATTCATTTGCGTCGGCCAAAGATCATTACAATCTTCAATGAAGGAAACGTAATGTGTGCATGAAATAGGTTGGCCTTAAATTTGAATTTCTCCTCGACAGGTACATAGGATGAAGTGTGGACCTAAATTAAGGTCGCGGACACTCCACGGAAAAATTTGAAACACACCATAAGGATCTGCAAGTTACGAGAAGGATCCTCAAGAGATAAAACTAGTCGTTAGGCTCGAAACTACTCGGTGCTCTATTCTAGAAAATGTCACTTATTCCAGAAGTGATAACTTGTTGGAAAAAGATCCAATCATTCTGAAATCTTGGGATAAGGAAAATGAACATGTCCACGATGAAAACATAGATCCACAGGGTCTGATGAGCAAATATGAAGAAATGTTGAATCTGCCAACTTGAATAAGAATTGAACAAGAACAAAACTGAAATGAAAATATTTTTGGTTGATCCAGGATTGCAAAGTACCAAGGATGCTCCTGCATTAGATCTACGACCGAAATTTAAAGCAGATCAAATTAGAAAATGGTACTTTAAAGAAAGGTAGGTATTTTTGTCATGCTTATTGTAGGTACAAATTTCAATATCGATGTCCTACACTCAAAGGCCATTTTTTCCAATGATTAGGCGAAAGCGAAGGTACAAAAATCAAGGTGTCAGCTCCAAGTAACATTCTTGTGAAGGAATGAAGAAAATGGATGCCACCATTAAAGGAAAGGATGGCTAGGTAAGCAAAAGGAGGTCAAGCAAACAAGGAGGACATTTAATGCAAAATAAATCCTAGATTATGTTACGTCAAAAATTGTAGGTGAAGGAATTTGGTCAGAGAGTTAGGACTCATAGGGGTGGAAGCTGTCAATGAAGAAAAGAGAAATGGGTGGCATGTGACTGGTCTCTAGGTGGTAGAGGTTGAATAGGTTACTGTCTCACTACTATTTCAAGCAGGATCGTATGTTTGAATTTCTTCATTTGGATTCATGGAGGACAAAAAATGGTAGAGCTGAAGCAAGGGCTTAAGACACCATCTTAGGCCTTGGTTAATATTTACGCAAGTATGGGGTTTTATCCCTAGTTGCTTTTAAGCATACCCACTAGTGTTTTTGTGTGTATAGATGCATTTGTATATTGGACCCTGATGAGCCTAGTTTTTGGTCTAATTTTGGGTAAAATATATAGTCTATTTGCTAATAGATGTCATGGAATTTGATGCTTAAGTGTTGGTATTGGCATAATTTTTCCCTCAAACCATTGACATTTGACAATATCCTATCTCTGCAAGCTTTAATGACATTTGGCATAATATGTGGGTTATCTATATTGATTTTTCATGTGATTAATGGATGTTTCTTAGAGTGGTTATAGATGTGCAGTTATTATGTGTATTGACTCTATTATGCAAATTTAATGAGCTAACTTGAGGAAGACACCACCAGCTGGGCATGTACCATAACGTCCAGCTGAGGAATCACTCCAAGTCAAAGGTAGCTGGTAGCAAAGATTCTTCATGCAACTGAGCATAACCGCCTTGTATTGGACCTTAATGATCGAGCATGCATGGGCGTTACTGCAGTGCTAAATCTACACTTGACTTGCATGTCTAGTCAGATTCCTTGCATGCATAACCGCCATCGCTCCACTTTCCCCTATTTTCCCTAAATGGCATCCTCCCAGTTGTGGAGTTAACTGCCCTATTTAGCTATAGTATAAATAATAATTTGATGCTCCTTCCTCAGGAGTGGAATGATTTGATATTGTACTCGCATTCTCTAGTTTCAGCAATACAGATACATTAATCTTTGTATGCATGATTTATAGTGAATGAAATAAAATTTTGAGTTCAAGCATTTGAGTTCTTGTTAGTTTAGAGGATACTTATCCAAGGGGGCCCCTTGGTAAGTAATTTGTCTTCTTAGTTTAGCATTAGCTTAATATTACTTGTTGTTTAGTGTTTAATTGGACATCTGGCATCGACTATTCCTGCAGCCACTAGAATTCCATTTTGTGACTGTTCCTGCAGCCAAAGAAGACAAAGTAGTTTCCTATTTCTTGTTCATATTTCCATTCTTGTTATACATTTTAGCTTAGCATAGTTGTTGGTTGATGTTCAACATTTGTTTCATTTCTTTCCAGCAATTTACTTTCAGTATTGTGTTTCTTGGTCGTAGAATGCAATGGCTACTTGAGTCCCTAGTGCACATATTGTGCTAACACATTTCAAGTTCACGTCCTTGGGTTGACAACTTAAATGCACCTTCATGATGATTGAATAGCTATTTAGGTTAGATTTCTAGTCTCTGAATCATGGCTGTAAAGGCTTAGTTATTAAATCATTGTAGGAGGCCAACATTTTTGGCGTTGTTTCCAGGGATGGTGTCAAGCTAGGAAGTCTTTCGATTCATTGGTAGTTTTTCTTGCTGTAGTGTTTTTTGGAAGTAATGACCCCCCTTATTCTTTACCAATTCTTTGTGCGAGCTGACTGATAGTGGGTGATACTGCATGCATAGAGGAAGGAGAATGGATGCTTATGGGATATTTCTTCCTAACAATCCACGTCCATTCCAACTAGTTGAGTACCAGCACCTATTAGAAGAAGAAGATCCACACCCCTTTGTTGATGCATATCCTAATCTAACTAGCTTTGAAGTCTCCTCTAAAGATCAAAATCAGCTTGAGAACCCCTTTGTTTTGGAACCACATCAAGCAAGCATGGGTGATGAAAATAGGAACAGACAAAACCAACTAGGTTTTCCTTTCCCCATTGCCCATCAAAATGAAGTTGATAACATCAAGAACATTCTTGCCTTAGCACTCCCCAAGTTTTATGGACTCGTGACAGAAGATCCTAATACATTCTTATTTGAGTTTGACATACTCTGCAGGAGTTATGATTATACCACTGATGCCCATAGGCTTAAGTTATTTCTCACCACCTTGAAAGAGGCTACATTAACATGGTTTATGAGCCTAGGCAGAGATACTATGGAAACTTGGGAAGACATGAAGACAAAATTCCTTGAGAAATACAAGGAATATTGCAAGGGTAGTGACATGAGAGGAGGTGACATTTTTTAGGATGTAGTAGAAGGAAGATGAGAGCTTGGAAGACTACATTGCAAGGTTTTTGTTTTGCTTACAAAAATCTCCACACCATGCACTTAATGAGGACTCACAAAAGTTGTTTTTCCTGAGAGGAATTAATGACAGCTACACTAATGCCTTGGATCTCATGGTAGGAGGAGATATCTCTCAAGTCCCTTGGGAGGATATCAAGAAAATATGTCAGAATTACTCTAGGGTAGCTTCAAAGAAAGGGAGAGCTTATCAATCTTCCAAGGGTAAGTCAACTACCGGTGGATTTTCAAGAATGAAGATCACTCATTTGCTGGTTGACTTCAAGTAGGACATTATCAACTATCTATCTACTCAGTTGGATACACTTTAGGCCAAGAAGAAGCAAGAGGAGGTGGAGACAATGTTGGCAGAGTATTTCCCTCACTGCAAACAAAAGGACTGCAAATGCAAGATGGTAGCTAATCTTGAAAGTAATCATATCCCACCTAATTTCAAGCCAATTAAAATTGAAGAATACTAAGTCTACTATGTTGCACAAAGGAAGCATTGGGCTCCCAGACAAGGTATGCCACTAGATCACTATCCTATGTTGGGCCATATTTTAACTCTTATTCGTTTGGTAACCAATGGAAGCCCCCATATCCACCCAATTATGGAGGATATCCACCACAACCTTGGAGTAACCCTCCAAATGCTTGGCCCAGTCATCAGAATTCTCCACCCCAATGGCAACAACCTCAGGGAAATTGGCAGCAATTTCAAGGGCACTAGCAACCACCTCCAAGAAATTGGCAACAAACAAATCAATGGAGAGGAGGACAACAATGGCCTACCCAGAAAACTAGCTACATGCAGCCACCTTCTCAGCCCCAACAACCTACTATAATTCCTCCACCTGCTCATCCAAGCTCAAATGCACCTAAACCCACTCAGCTACCAACTCAATCCACACCCAATCCAAATAACAAACCACAACCATAGTTTGCATACTCTACTGATTCAAATCAATTCCCTACATATGTTGTGAGTGTAAGTGAAATCCAATTACATTCAAGAACTACTCTATTAGCCCCTTCCAAGCCCATTATCACTGAACTTCCTGTGGAAGAGGAAGAGGAGCCTCTGAATGATCCCATTTAGCCAAATGCACCTAAAAATCCTGAACCAATTCAAGTCAAGCAAATTGAACAAGAACCACCATTCCCTCAAAGGTTGGAAATTTCCAAGAAGAAAGAATAAAAGGAGGATACCACTTTTGACATCTTGGATCAGCTAAAGCACATATGTGTTCAGATACCCCTATTTTAGGCCATAAAGGATGTTCCAATATACGGAAAATTTATGAAGGAAGCTTGTCTCAAGAAGCCAGGAAGAAAGAAGAAAGACCCAACTACAGTCCATGTGGTGGGTTAGTTAGCTGAAATTATGTTGGGAAAAGTGACCATTCCCACGTATAATGACTGAGGCAGTCCTGTGGTAGCAGTTGTCATAAACAGGATTCAAGTAAAGAATGCTCTGATTGATTTAGGGGAAGCAATAAATGTAATGACCAAAGACATCCTGCAACAACTAAATATTGCAAGCATGAGATCTACTCCTACTGACCTAAAGCTTGTTGATATCTCTACTATTAAGCCTGATGGTATAGTGGAGGATCGTGTGGTAGTTCTAGACTCCTGTGAGTACCCAACAAATTTTATGATTCTTTCTCCCAAGGCTACACTAGGCGGGTATCCCATTATTCTTGGAAGGCCTTGGTTGGAAACTGTAGATGCATACATTGGATGTCAATCAAGTGACATGACCATTTTAGATGGCAGGAGTACTAAAAATTTTGCTCTTTATCCGCCTGCTCAGCCATCTCATGATGAAGATTATTTTGTATGGCCACAAGTTGGTGAAGAGGTCGAGGAAGTTAATTCTATGGCACAACTTATGATGCTAGGAAGAAGCTCTTTTATGCAGCTCCAAAATGAGGATGAAGTATTGGCTAACATCATTCAAAATCATTGTGAAGTGGAGGAAGCATCATCCTCTCATCCTGCTACTTCGATCAAGACACTTCTGCAGGCTCTTCCTGCAGCCACTCTTCCTACAAATATTCTTCCTGCAACCACTGTCTCTACAGATAGATTTCATGTAGCAATAGTTATGTCCCATAAATTGTTGCAATAGCTGAGCCTCATTCCATCCACAATTATGTTGCAGCACTAAAAATAATTGAGAGGTACATTGAGATTGGGAGAGCACAGGGGCGAGACTAGCTTCCCCTGAATTTCTAGCCACCCATGCTCATGTGGCCCATACCAAATTTCAGATTTTTCCAGTTTGATGTTGCTGCAAAGAGGTAGAGATGAAATAGGTTTGACAAATTGGGAGGATTCTATTGGGACCTAGACTCACGCACTATAGCCACTGATGTTGGACAGCTCTCTGTTGTAAATTTCAGAGCTTTGACCAAGCAGAAGAACAACTCTTCCCCTGTTGGAGGACTAGAAAAATGTTAGGTTGGGGGGATTGATGAGCCTAGTTTTTGGTCTAATTTTGGGTAAAATCTATATTCTATTTGCTAATAGATGTCATGGAATTTGATGCTTAAGTGTTGGTATTGGCATAATGTTTCCCTCAAACCATTAACATTTAAAAAATATCCTATCTCTGCAAGCTTTAATGACATTTGGCATAATATGTGGGTTATCTATATTGATTTTGCATGTGATTAATGGATGTTTCTTAGAGTGGTTATAGATGTGCAGTTATTATGCGTACTGACTCTATTATGCAGATTTAATGAGCTAAGTTGAGGAAGAAATCGCCAACTGGGCATGTACCATAACATCCAGCTGAGGAATCGCTCCAAGTCAAAGGCATTCGGTAGCAAAGATTCTTCATGCAACTGAGTGTAAGTGCCTTGTAGTGGACCTTAATGATCGAGCATGCATGGGTGTTACTGTTGTGCTGAATCTGTGCCTAACTTGCATGTCTGGTCAAATTCCTTGCATGTGTAACCGCCATCGCTCCACTTTCCCCTGTTTTCCCTAAATGGCATCCTCCCAGTCATGGAGTTGACTGCCCTGTTTAGTTGTAGTATAAATAATAATTTGATTCTCCTTCCTTAGGAGTGGCATGATTTGATATTGTACTTGCATTCTCCAGTTTCAACAATACAGATACATTACTCTTTATATGCATGATTTACAGTGAATGAAATAAAATTCTAAGTTCGAGCATCTGAGTTCTTGTTAGTTTAGAGGATACTTATCCAAGGGGGGCCACTTGGTAAGTAACATGTCTTCTTAGTTTAACATTAGCTTAGTATTACTTGTTGTTTAGTGCTTAGTTAGACATCTGGCATTGACTGTTCCTGCAGCCACTAGAATTCCATTTTGTGACTGTTCCTACAGCTAAAGTAGATAAAGTAGTTTCTTGTTTCTTGTTTAGATTTCCATTCTTGTTCTACATTTCAGCTTAGCATAGTTGTCAGTTGATGTTCATCATTTGTTTCATTTTTTTCTAGCAATTTACTTTCAGTATTGTGTTTCTTAGTCGTAGAATGTAATGCCTACTTGAGTCCCTAGTGCACATACTGTGCTGACCCATTTCAAGTTCACATCCCTGGGTTGACAAGTTAAATGCACCTTCATGATGATTGAATAGCTATCCAAGCTAGATGTTCAGTCTCTGAATCATGGCTATAAAGGCTTAGTTATTAAATCATTATAGGAGGCCAACAGACCCTATCGTGTGTATTGGGGGCGGTGGTCATGTTTTTTCATCTATTGTTTTAGTGAGGATAATACCTATGAGTTTTTTGTTATAACCGAATTGTATCTTTGAGTGTTTTGGGACTATGTGATTAAATTTAGCCTCCATCAACCATTTCATTGGTATCAAGTGAAACACTTGTCATAAGCCATTGTATGTCGATCTTAATTTTATCCCTAAATGAGTTGAACTTGAAACCCTACTTCCTTCTTATTCTTCAACACCAACAACTATAATTTTATATATATGTATGTGTGTGTTTGATATAGAATAACTGGTATGAATCATGGTTGTTAGAATGTGTTGTTTAGTGAGATTTAAGCATCACACTCATGGCATTGTTTGAGAGTTGCTTAGATGAATCTTGTCTTGAAATATCAGTTTATATTATTTGAATAGAAGACCCCATTTCATCATCATGGGTCTAAGGGATTTCTCACTCGAGGGTTTGGATAAAGCTCATGAGGCTTCATGATGCCAATATGGTCAGGAGGAGAGCAATTTTGATTCTTTGAGTTATCTTATTTTTGTAAATTATCTTGTGGTTAGAGGTGGTCATTGAACTTTTCACTTATTTAGAATCGTAGCCATGAAGTGAAGTAGCTATTAAGTAGAGTCATTAAATTGTCATGTAAGTGTGATGTGTTTTGTTTATAAATAAATTTTCCTTTAAAACTGTTCATGTCCCTATCCCTCTCATGCCTATATGAGCACTCAAGGCATGAGAGGGATGACATTATCTTTATTAGTTTGTTACCCATTATTTATTAAGTTTTCATTTTTTCATTAACTCCCCACACCATGATTTCCTACATGCCACTTTGGGTCGGGTACATGTTAGGATCCAATTAAGAATCACTCTCTAACACTTAAACCCTAAGCTCCTCACACCCTCCAACAAGTGTGGCATGAAAACTAATACAAAAAATAAAACTTTTTTCAAATTCAATGGTACTTTCCACAATGCATGTTTTCACATTTCCCAATGTTCATCTTTCTAAAAACATTCATTTTCATTCAATTTCAAATCAAACTTTTAAATTTTCTTAGTTTTTAACATTGCAAAAATTAGAATTTTACCCAATTACACCATGGAATTTCATCAAAAATTCAAAATTCAAAATTCAAAAATATAAGAATACCCTTTGGTTACAAACATGCCCAAAACCCTTTATAAACTATAATTTTAACATTTTCTTCATTCTAAGAAAAATTGGGCATGGTAACCCCGTATATATGAAAATTCTCAAAATTTAAATGAAAAGATTACTTCTACAATTAAAAATTCCAAATAAAAAGATATGGGAGGCTTATACACTCCCTCAATCCATTCTTATCATTAAATTCAAAAAGAAATGCCTAAATTAATTAAAAACAATCAAAATACCTCAAGTTCTCTCCAAATTTGAAATGACGAATTCTCCAAAAACACCAAATGAGAGGTCATAAAAATTGAAATGCACGATCCCACCCCAATTACTATCCCAACAAATCTGACTTCGTCGAATTTTGATGAGAAATGCACTCCCAACAAACAAATTCCTAAATGCTCAAAACAAGGTTTTTTTCTTCTCTATTCTTGCTCTCACAAAATAGCATAAAGAAAATAAAATCCCTTTTCCCCTTTTTACCCATTTTCAAAACCAATTAAAATATTAATAAAATACATTTTCCTCATTTTTTAAATTCAATTCCTTCAATTATTCCCACAATTCAATTCTTTCATCCAATTCATTTCAAAACATCTTTTAACAAATGATTAAACCATTAAATCCATTTAAACACAAAAATTGAACTAATTTTGTGGAAAATTTAAATTTAAATATTTGAACACACAAACTTTGTTGGCTTTCACAATAGGGTTATGGAATTCAAAATCATACCGAATCTGACCAACATGGTAAGATAAGAGGAAAATTGAACTCAAATCAAGTACAATGGTTAAGGATAACAAATTGGCCAATGTGACATCTCCCATATAGTTCCACTTTCGAGGAATAACTTAGACTTGTGAAATCAAGTGAAAAATTTACCCACACCTATATCCACTCAAAAATTGTCAAGTGTACCTATGCATATATATAATAGCTGAAGCACATAAAAATTCTTGAATGGGGTATAAAGCATAATCATCAATTATTAATCCTAATATCCATGTGCATAATCAATACATAAAACCACATAGTCCATCATAACATAATCATAATATAATTGTATCAAAAGGTGCATCTAATTGATGCCAATACAAAATAATCATAATGCTATGAAAAAGTCTTGAATCAAATATGCAAGTATAAGCATATGATCCAAACAAAAATATGAACTAAAGATCACCAACCTAAGAGGCACTACATCCTCCCCCACTAGAAATAGGCTTACTCCTGGAATCCTACAAAAAGATGAGGATAAAGAACTCTCAAGTGTATTGCCTCCTCCCAAGTCATTGGAGATTCATCATTCGGGTCCCATTGGACTCGTACATGCTCTAGATCTCAACCTATGAGGTTTATTCTTCACTGCTAGAGAATATTATTGGCTCCAAAGAAAGTTATCTGCCCTCGTGCACCTATAAAGCACCCCAATCAAGAACGTGGGTCATGTTTGTTGTACGCAAACCAATTTTTTTGCTTCATTCAGGCATTTTGCTTAAAAGAGTCTAAACCTTGTTAAAATGATGTCAAAATACAGCTTTTGGGAAAATCTAGTATGGACTTTGAGTCAATATGGTGTCATGAAGATACTAGTGAAATTTGGAAAATTTTGAAAATTAGGGTTTTTGCACCCCTGTTTCACGTCGCGAAACCCTAAAAATTGGAACTTGTCAAAATTGGTTGAAATTAATTTTGATTGGCTTATTTCACATCACAATCACAGTGGTGAAGTCAATTTCAGTTAAAAGTCAGTTTAAGCCTGGTGGGTAGTTTTCACTTTTTTGGAGAAAAGTTGGTATCTCTGAGGTCGTCAATGGCAGTTGGCCAGTAGCAGGTGTCAAAATTTAAGCCTGAAACTCAAAGAAGAACATTCTGTGAAGGAAGATGTTGAAAAAGATGCTTCACAGTGGAGGGGATTTTTGAATGGCGAAAAGTGCAAAAAATATTCCAAGTCTGGAAACACTTCACCTTGTAACGTGGGACACGCTTGTGCAATAAACATGCAAATCAATTTTATAGTGTTTGTACATGTGAAAGTGGTGAAATACAGTCACATACACATGTTAGTAGCAGTAATGCTTCTATGTGGTCAACTCAGTAGCTAGATTGGTGTTTTGCAGAGTGCGAAATGGAGGAAATTTTTAGCAGAAAGCAAATCTGCGCCCCTGTAGCTCAGGTCACCCTTCAATTTGGAGGCTCAAATACAGTGCTTTTTGGTTGAAAATGCATTCAATCATCTTTATGGCAATCTATCAAGTAAGATCATCCGAGTTGCAAAACTCTGGCAATCGAAGGCGGAAGCAGAAGGTATGAGGAGGTTGCTCATCACAGAGGCTATCAAATTTGCAGTTTCTACGCCCTTGTAGCCCAAGGGAGCCCTTGAATTAGACCCCTCAGATGATTGAATTTGCAGTTTTTGTTTTAGGGGAATATTTTCTGATTCAACCCAGCTCCATGATGCATCAATTCGCAAGATCATTAGAAATGTTGAGTGACTGTGACAATGGTTCTAGTGAGCACATAAATTAGAGGGTGGATAAATGTGAAAATGTCAACCTATACCTCTATAGGCCAGGGGCGCCTAGTCTTTTGGCCAGTCATATGGGGTTTTTAACAATCACCCCTTCACGAGACTTGTGTGGAATCCTCCTAGCTACTCAGTGAGTTCAGTTGTCAACCCTTGGGATTTGTCAAATGCCCATGAGTGAAGGATCAGTGGAAATTATTGAAGAATGTAAACGAGCAGAAAAATGGCTAAGTATGGAAATTACATACTCCCTTGAAAAAGGTGCCCTTCTTGACGAGGTCTTAGAAGCAGTTTTCTAACTTCGTCACCTCTAGGAACATCTCTTCTAAGTTGTTCCAGCTCCGCAATGAGATTAATGGTATGTGCATTGAAGCACTTCAGATCCCAGTGTCGAGGGTCAAAGTAGAGCATTTGTGCTGAAAGTTGCAATTTGCAAAATCATTCTCAAAGTGGTAATTGTACTATTGCAGGCTAGGGGTGCCCTTGCTTTTGGGGTCCTTTATTCAATTTTCAGATGCCTTACATACAATCATTGTTTGTGGAATTCTTCTAGCTACACAATGGATCCATCATCTAGTCAACTGGAGCCATCGTTCATCGGTAGTGGCAGATTCAAGCATAAGATGGAAAATCAGAGAAATGGCTAAGTCTAAAGACCCGTACGTCAATTTAATAGAAGGCAACTTTTATTTTCAGGTATCAAACATGGTTTTTAGTAGTTGCAGCTTCCAACAAACATCTCATCTTTGTTCTATTAGTTTTGCAATGGATATCTCAACTCAGCTCTAGCATCAATCAGGCTTTCAAAAATTAGAGCTCAACAGAGACAATCGTGACTTTTTCAGTGAGCTATAAAGTAGGAAATTAGCGAAAAATCTCAATTTTTGTTAGGGGACGCCTGGACAGTCAAATTTGGAATTTTCAAGATCAATATATTTTCTAAGTGTACCTGAATGTAGAGATTTCAGTTAACTTATTAAAATAATATTAAATTTCAGCTTTTTGCATGCTAGGTGTAAAGGGGTGATTTTGCTCAATATTCTAATATTGGTGCCCTTTCTGATATTAAATTGAAAATTTGTATGTAAGGGTGAACTGAATATTTTAATATTATTAATTTTTTGGGACTCTGACTCAGTGAGAAATTATCAGAAGGGGGTCCAACTAGAACACTTATTTTTTAATCAGGGTTTTATTCTTGCAGTGGCACCATAATGCTATGATTTTCTCTATTTATTCAAGTTTGGCATCTCATTTCTCTCATACAACCTGAGCAGAAGGTGAATTTCTTCCTGACTAGGGAAAATTTCTTTAGCATTAAAGTTTCGAAGGCATCAAAAAATATTCTTTTGTAGGTACAAGTCCAAATTCATCTTCAAATATCAAGGCAAGAGGGCGATTTTGACAGAGACAGAGCATTAAAACTTCTATCTCATGTCTTAATTTATTCTATTTCTCGTCTTGATTTCTTTTGCTTGTCCAAGATTCGACGACTTTTGACAAAACAAATCATCTAGGTTGGTTCAGCATAGCTCTCTCTAAACCAAAGTAAAAGAAAAGGAGTAACCCTCCTAAGAAGAACAAAGCACCTAAAAATTCAAAAGGGATGGCACTTGTTACAAAATCGCATGTGGAGCCAGCTAGAGATATAGTTCGAAGCATGCCAGAGCCCAAGGTTTAGCCTCTTATGCCATCACCTACACCACAATAGTCTCTAGTTCTAGTTCACATCGATTTGGACCTAGACTTGCCACCTCATAGTGATGCCTCTACTCATTCACACTCATCAAAGCCTCTCATGACTAGCATAGATCCTTCCAGTGAGATTAGTCGAGACTCATCTTGGCTTGAGAATCAACTAGGTAGGAAGAGAAGGTAGCCATCTTATATACTTGATCATTCAAATTTTGATCATGTTTACCATGATATGCAAGATAAAAGGATCAAGAAATAGGTTCATATGGAGAGGAATGCTGACAAGGAGATCGTCATAGAGACTGCTGCACCTCCAAAGGGTAAGATTCTGAACAAGATTGAAGTTCAGGACTTCGAAGTGATTAGAGTCAACCTTGGTAGAAGCACACACCAAACAGAGGTTGATTTCCTACAGGTTGCAACGGATAGAGCAAAGGATAGAGTAATGAAAGACGAAGAAGATAAGGAAACCCTCAAGACTGAAATCTAGCAGCTTCGTCAGTATTTTTCAAACCTTTTGCATAGAATGGGAAATGTCACCACTTCACTCCCTTAGATGCTAGAGCCACCAGCAGAGCAAAATCAGCTTAATTAGCCAGTTGTATAAGGAAAGTGTTTGGTAGATTGGGAGGAGTTCATCACAAGAGGTTGCCTTGTACATGTAGAGTTATATCAGTTGAGGTACAATGCACGTGAGCTTCGTCTATGTATCCAGGATGACGAATGAGGCATAGCGGTTGAGAAACACAAGGATGAAATAATGATCTCTCACCTAAGGATGACATACAACTCAATCACTGATGAAGAAGACAAAGAGGCTATTTTTACTTGAAGGACACAGTTGATCTTCAAGGAAAAAATATAGGATACACTGACTTTAGAGTTGGTTGAGAGCAGAGAGCACGTCACTAGTGTGCTTCGTTACGTGAGAACCTTCGTGTCTCAATTTCCATGCCGGTATGAGTATGAGGATGGTGAGTACATCGAGCTTATTGACATTTAGTTAGAGTTGCAGACACTCATCCACAATATTTTTAGTGGGGATTCCATTGGTTGTAAGTTAGATCAACTTATAGTCATGTCAGTATTATTTGATGAGGTATTCAAGAGTAGAGGAGAACTTCAGAGCCAGATCATAGGCGGTAACGAGATGTTGCGAAGACACAGTGTGCTACAACAGAGTATCAGTGCTCTAGATGGTGATGCAGACAATAACCTCATGGAGGGGTTACTTTCTCAAGATCATGACCAATGAACTCCAGGTCCCACCTTTCGGGATAGACATTAGACACAACAGTTAACTCGACACTTCTTTTTGGGTTAACTTGTTGTTCCACATCTCATGCATGTCTGTCTTGGAAACATCTATGTATAGTTGGAGTTTTCATTTAGCGTTTTCGTTAACTGATGGTAGTTTTCTAGTTAACTTGTTTTCAATAAGGACGTGCATGCTTGCACATTACCCATTTAGATTAGATGTTTCAATTAACTAATGGTAGCTTTCCAGTTAATTATATAGTTTGCTTTATTAGGGTTTAGTAATAAAATATTGCATGCTTGCAAGACTGTAGTTGAATCAAGGTGATTTTAGGATTCCCTACACCTTTGATGTCTATAAATAAGAGTTTTTTCTCATTTTTAATTAACTTTTGCACAAGATAGTAATAAATGTTGTGCCCACCTTGCATGTAATTTTGCTAATTTTGTATCTGTTCACTAGTTTTTATTATGATGATGAATTTTTATGCCACTCCGGTTTCATATTATTATTATGGTGAATGCTCATCTTAGTTAAATATAGTGGCTAGTTTGATCGTGGATTGTATGTTTGTTTCACCTATGCAATTTACTGTCCTAGTTGGCTATTCTTTGTTTTGTTTTTAATAAGCCTATTTAGAAGAGAAAATTGTTGTGCCACCTTGCCTTCACGTTGTGAGTCTGTACCTAAAGCTTGTCATTTGATGTGTGTGATAATAAACCTATTGAGCCAAGCAAATAGTTTTTCCCACCTTGCCTTCACATTGTGAATTTGTACCCGGTTTATCATATATTTGTTGTTTCCAATAAACTTCTCCCTAGCTGAGCAAATAGATGTGCCCACCTTACCTTCACATTGTGAATTTGTACCTAAAGTTTATTGTATAGAACATTCCTGCTCCATTTCCTCATGCTTGAGGAGACTCGATAGATTTAAAGCTTTAGTTTAGTTGTAGTTAGTGATCTGCGAAACCAGAAAATCCTTAGCTGCAATGTTCATGGTTTCTCTTAACCTTATGCCTCTTCCAGCTGAGAACAAAAAGATAGGATTTAGATTACTTTTCTTTTCCACGTATTTCAGCAATATGAGGGAGCTTCCCCTCCTAATTTGAAGAGCACTCATTACGCAATGTGCATAGTTGTCCATACCAATTTGCACTCAATAGGTGTTAATTGTTACACCAACAGTTTTCTGGTGCCCACCATGGGGCATGAGGCAAGAAAACTTCAAGAAAAGATAAACACTTTTATTTCACAGGAATGATACTCTAGCATCCTATTGCTTGATCCATACAGAAGCAATGGATGATAACAACAATAATGCTAGCAGGTGACGTCCACCCCCGTTACCTTGGAGTAATAACATTGGACATTTTTATTTTCAAGTAAATCATGAGATACCTAAAGGGTCAAGGAAGCACTTTCCACGGTTTCATAGCAATGGAACTCAACACCCGAAGGAACATTTTTCTGTGTTCACAATGGCTTGCATCGTCTTGCACGTGGCACATGAAGACATTGCAGTGCATCTCTTTGTCGAGACTCTTGTGGGAAATGCTACCAACTGGTTCAATCACCTAGTGCTAGGCAGTATCACAAGTTGGGAAACTATGAGCAAGAAATTTTTGGCAAGATTCAAGCCTATTGAAGATAGTCATATGTTGTTCGCCCAACTTACAAATTCAAAGATGGAACACAAGGAACACATGAGGGATTTTGTAGCAAGATTTAATCATCTTGTTGCAAGAATTTCTTCTACACTCGATCCATCACTAGAGATTTTGATGAGCTATTTCATAAATTCTCTTCCATTAGAGATAGCCTTCTTCCTCAAGATGGAAAAAGCAACAGAGTTGAAGAGTGCACAAGAACACACCATCAAGTTGGAGGATAATATGATCACTTCTAGCCTAATGAAAACAAATTCTATTAGATCTCTCATTCAACAACTGTACCATCCAAAGAGAGACGATCTTCAACCATGGTTGTCAACATCTCCATCAAGACCAATGATTGAAGTTGTACACAGTGCAGTATTTTTTCCTTTCCATGACACTGATTTACATACCAGATCCACATGTCCAAAGAACTTGAGAATGATCCAAATCATGGGATACACTAAAGCTGATCCTAGTTCTAGTTTTGTACCAACACCAAGTTCAAAGGTTGCTTTACCACAAATGGAAAAATTTGATGGTGACTCCACTAAGGGATACTTTGATAAAGAACCCGTCAATCAAGAACAAGAAGAAGAATACCATCAGTACACTCCTATGGTGAATCATGAAAATGTTTCAATGCCTGTGTTCACACGTGCTCAGTACTTCAAAGCACAGAAAGAAGAAGAAAGGTGTAAATCAAACAAAAAGGGTGAAGAAGTTCCAACCACTTCCAAACCCAAATTTTCACGTGAGGACACTATGCTAGTTGCTCAAGAAATGTCTTCAACAAATTTTGACATCGTAGCTTCCATGATGAAGACGAAGGTACAAATCTCTCAACTAGAATATCTTCAGGACCATCCAGAAGAACTAGATCAGATTCTCAAAGTTGCAAAGAAGCAGGCTGTGCTCAAGTCATTTGTTCTAGCAGAAGAAAACCCTGAAACGAGTCCTAGTAATCATGTGACTTTGTCAAAGATAGAAACTGAAGACTCATTACTTATTCTGAAAAGAGACCGACAGAGGAAACAAAGTCATGGACAATACAATTCAATGGAGGTTGTTTAAATACAATTTCAAAAGTAGGGGAATTGATCATCTCCCCTAAAGGACAGTTGCACCCATCTGTGCAATTGGAGTTCACTGAAGCTAAAAAAGAGGTGCTTTTGTTAGGCCTCAAAGATGTCGGAGACATGGGAATCAAACTCCTATGTGTTTATGGTGATATATAGAGTTGATTGATGAGTCAATCAAAGGATATTTTTAGGTTAGAAAAGATCACCTATTACATTACAGAAATCGAGTTTGAAACTTGATCGACTAGTTTGAAGAAATCAACACCCCAAGGATGGACTACAATAGAACTTATGCCTTAGGGGTATCATCTTTCCCATTTGCATCGTATTCTAACTTTTGGTAGAGTACCTTTGCATGGATATATGAATACCTAAGAATATTCATCCCAGAAGGATTGCCTCCCGCAATGCCCATTAGAGGAGAAGTAAAGCCTTTTTGGCAGAAATGACATCGATGGGAGGCTCTCCACGCTGCCATGCAGTGAACAATGTCCAAAGCACTTCATTCCTTTAGGGGTGGAGTGAATTTTCTTTAAATAATTTTATTTATGCTTCATCGTTATGTCGTAATGTGTTTCTTCGTTCTGTGATATTTTGTCATGTTTTAGGTGATTTTAGGTAGTCTTGTTTTAGGTTATTAGGAAAACTCCAAGTATATTAGGTGATTAGGGAAAGAGTCCTGACTCCAATGCCCAACTGATAAGTCACTAGTCTACAAAAAACACAAAGTATCTTGGTTCTCCTATGTCGTAAGTATCTAACATGGTCACCAGACAGAGCCTAATGTTGTACCCAAACCAATTTTTTTGCTTCATTAAGGCATTTTACTTAAAAGAGTCTAAACCTTGTTAAAATGATGTCAAAATACAGCTTTTGAGAAAATCTAGTATGGATTTTGAGTCAGTATGGTGTCATGAAGATACTAGTGAAATTTGGAAAAAATTGAAAATTAGGGTTTTTGCACACCTGTTTCACGTCACAAAACCCTAAAAGTTGGAACTTGTCAAAATTCGCTGAAATTAATTTTAATTGGCTTATTTCACATCACGATCATAGTGGTAAAGTCAGTTAAAAGCCAATTTAAGCCTGGTGGGTAGTTTTCACTTTTTTGGGACAAAAGTTGGTATCTTCGAGGTCATTAATGGCAGTTGGCCAGTACCAGGTGTCAAAATTTAAGCCTAAAACTCAAATTAGAACATTTTGTGAAGAAAGATGTTGAAAAAGATGCTTCACAGCGCAGGGGATTTTCGAATGGCAAAAAAGTGCAAAAAATATTCCAAGTTTGGAAACACTTCACCTTGTAATGTGGGAGACGCTTGCGCAATCAACATGCAAATCAATTTTATAGTGTTCGTACATGTGAAAGTGGTGAAATACAGTCACATACACACGTTAGTAGAAATAATGCTTCTACGTGGTCAACTTAGCAGCCAAATTGGTGTTTTGCATAGCATGAAATGGAGAAATTTTTTAGCAGAAAGAAAATTTTCCCCCCTGTAGCTCAGGGGAAACCTTCAATTTGGAAGCTCAGATACAATGCTTTTTGGTTGCAGATACATTCAATCTCTTCAAAATTCAATCAAATTTTTGGCAAGCTATCAAGCAAGATCATCTGAGTTGCAGAACTCCAACAATCAAAGGCAAAAGCAGAAGGTACGAGGAGGTTGCACATCATAGAGGCTATCAAATTTGCAATTTTTGCGCCCCTATATCCCAAGGGTTCCCTTGAATTAGACCCCTCAGATGATTGAATTTGCAGTTTCCGCTTCTAGGGAATCTTTTCTAATTCAACCCAGCTCCACGATGCATCAGTTTGCGAGATCATCAAATATGTTGAGTGACTATGACAATGGTTCCAGTGAGCACATAAATTAGAGGGTGGATAAATGTGAAAATGTCAACCTATACCTCTATAGGCCAGGGCCCCCCAATCTTTTGGCCAGTCAGATGGGGTTTTTAACAATCATTATCTTCATGAGACTTGTGCAGAATCCTCCTAGCTACTCAGTGAGTCTAGCCATCAACCCTTGGCATTTGTCAAATGCCTGTGAGTGAAGGATCAGTGGAAATTGTTGAAGAATGTAAACAAGTAGAAAAATGGTTTAGTATGGAAATTACATACTCCCTTAAAAAAGGTTCCCTTCTTGATGAGGTCGTAGAAGCATTTTTATCACTTCATCACCTCTAGGAACATCTCTTCTAACTTATTCCAACTTTACAATGAGATCAACAGTGCGTGCATCAGAGCAATCCAGTTCCCCATGTCGAGGGTCAAAGTAGAGCATTTGTGCTGAAAGTTACAAGTTGCAAAATCATTCTCAAAGTGGTAATTGCACTATTGTAGGCCAGGGGTTCCCTTGCTTTTCGGGTCCTCAACTCAGCTTTTAGATGCCTTACATATAGTCGTTGTTTGCAGAATTCTTCTAGCTATGCAATGGATCCATCATCCAACCGACTGGATCCATCGTTCATCAACAACGAAAGATTGAAGCACGAGATGACAAATCATATAAATGACTAAGTCTAGAGACCTGTACATCAATTTAATAAAAGGCTACTTTTATTTTGAGGTATCAAACATGGTTTCTAGTAGTTGCAACTTCTAGCAAACATTTCATCTTTGTTTTGTTAGCATTGCGATGGATATCTCAACTCAGCTCCAGCATCAATCAAGCTTTCAGAAATCAGAGCTCAACAAAGACAATCGTGACTTTTTCAATGAGCTATAAAGTAGGAAGTTAGTGAAAAATCTCAATTGTTGTTAGGGGACGCCTGGAGAGTCAAATTTGGATTTTTCGGGATCAATAGATTTTTCTAAGCGCACCCAGATGCAGAGATTTCAGTTAACTTATTAAAATAATATTAAATTTCAATTTTTTGCATGCCAACTGTAAAGGGGCGATTTTGCTCAATATTCTAATATTGGTGCCCTTTTTGATATTAAATGGAAAATTTGCATGTAAGGGTGAACTGAATATTTTAATATTATTAATTTTTTGGGACTCCAAGTCAGTGACAGATGATCAGAAGGGGGTCCAATCAGAACACTTCTTTTTTCATCAAGACTTTATTCTTGCAGTGGCGCCATAATGCTATGATTTTCTTTATTTATTCAAGTTTGGCGTCTCATTTCTCTCATATAGCTTGAGAAGAAGGCAAATTTCTTCCTGACTTGGGAAAAAATTTCAGCATTCAAGTTTTGAAGGCATCAAAAATATTCTTTTTCAGGTACAAGTCCAGATTCATCAGCAGATATCAAGGCAAGAGGGCGATTTTGATAGAGACAGAGCATTAAAACTTCTATCTTTTGTCTTAATTTCTTCTATTTCTCATCTTTATTTCTTTTGCTTGTCCAAGCTGATTCAACGAATTTTGACAAAACAAATCATCTAGGTTGGTTCAACAGAGCTCTCTATACAAAACCCATGTGCTAGAATATTTTAAGAAAATTTACTCCAGAGCATCAATTCTTGAAGCTTTAATTTTCCCAACTGAAATTCCTTTGTATGGTGGTGTAGAAGTCAAATTTTTACAATTTTGACATTCTGGGTTGTGTTAGAATCCTTTTCTAGACAAAACCCATGTTTTAGAATTTTTGGTGAAAATTGCTCTCCGATAGGGTATTTTTAGCTTTCCAAAAAAGTTGTCAGAATATAGTCAAGTTCACAATCAATGGGAAAGTTTTTCGTAATGCAGTACACAGATTGAATTCAAGACAAAATATGTCTTGACTCATGACTTCATCAAAACAGTTGACACAGATCTTCATAAGGTGCTTCTAGAAGCTATCTTGGATCTAGTTAAGATTAACAATGCAATACTTAAAAACATTCAAGATTCTGGGTTGCTAGAGGCAGCTTCATTCCCAATCGCAGTACAATGTATAGAATTTTTGATGGCTTGTGTCAAGCATTACAATTCTACTACTCGTGAAATCCAATCAGCAGATGGACGATTGATTTACAATCTCAAGCCCCAAGACATTGAAAAGTGTTTTGGTATTCCTCAACATCCGAACAGTTTGGTCATTACCATGGACCAATGTGAAAGAGCATTCAATGTTGATAAGGGTGTGTGTGAGAAAAAGATGGCAAAAAGGTGGTTGAAACAAAAGAAAAAATTGCCAAGTAATGTGGGTCGCGGTGAATACAAGGATGAGTACACGATTTTCATCTCTTCTCAATCGTGTTTCAAGTCATGCAAATGCAAACAAATTCCAGCCCTGGATGTACTATATCATTGCACAGATCATTTCTAGGTGAGAGAATTGAATGGACCTCTTTTATCAGTGGCGTTCTCCACAAACAAATTATTGGTTTCCTAGTTGCACACTAGTTTCACATGTCTTCCTATCTTGTATACTTGACTGCCTATCAGGGTCAATTTAAAGGATTGAACATAATGGGTATTCTCAGTGTGTAGAAATTTTATCAATACTATGATCAGCTTGAGTTCACAAAGGTTGAGCGACATTTCAAACGTGTGCAAGAGGATTTCTTGATGTACACTATGAGAAACCTAGACCAGGAGTTGCATGTTCATATCCCAGCAGTTGCTAGAGTAGCAATGGTAGAGTGGGTAGACTGGTTCATTCAGTTCCCTACATACACCTACTTTTGTGTATACGGATCTACAGGAAATCCAGCCATGCTACCTCGCTATCCTTCAGATAGAACAGTTTTCATGGAGTTCCTAAGGAAATTATATGATGTTCACCTACATTTTTTCCATAAGTGTAAACTAGCTACCAACTTTCCATTTCAAATGGGAATCTATTGGTGCAGGACATCAAATGATGACAAGGTTGCAAGACATGAGTTAGAGAAATTCAAACTCAAGTAACTTGTTGATGCACGCACATATGACCCCTAGGACCATTATTCAACATGCCTTGGTGGTCGTCCTTACCACAAGCCTACTATGGAGGATTATTGGGTTAATTGTGAGGATGACTTCAAGGTGTGTTGACGTAGTTATAGCAAGTTCTCCCTAACACAGATTTTTGTCTTCATGTCAAAGGATGTAGGAGGATTATCAAATGATGATGGGGATGTACTTCCTCAATTTTTCAGAGAACAGGTTGATACACAGTTATTTCTTATTGTTGATTGGTTTTCCAAAGAACATTCATCTGTAGAGGAGAGATCAAGTAGAGTTATTCAAAACAGCATACTCTACCTTGATAGCAAGAAGACAAGGAGGGTAGTCATGCCAAGTACAGAGCCGCCCATGGTGGATTTTTCACTACCATCCTCATCTAAAACAAAGAAAAAGAAAAGGAGTAACCCTCCTAAGAAGAAAAAAGCGCCTAAAAATTCAAAAGGGAAGGAACTTGTTACAGAATCGCATGTGGAGCCAACCAGAGATACAGTTCAGAGCAAGCTAGAGCCCGAGGTTCAGCCTCACATGCCATCACCTACACCACAACAGTCTCCAACTCTAGTTCACATCGATTTGGACCTAGACTCCCCACCTTGTAGTGATGCCTCTACTCATTCACACTCATCAAAGCCTCTCATGACTAGCATAGACCCTTCTAGTGAGATTAGTTGAGACTCATCTTGGCTTGAGAACCAACTGGGTAGGAAGAGGAAGCAGCCATCTTATATACTTGATCATTCAGATTTTGATCATATTTACCAAGATGCGCCAAATAAAAGGATCAAGAAATAGGTTCATATAGAGAGGAATGTTGACAAGGAGATCATCATAGAGACCGTTGCACCTCCAAAGGGTAAGAGTCTGAACGAGATTGAAGTTCGGGACTTTGAAGTGATCAGAGTCAACCTTGGTAGAAGTACATGCCAAATAGAGGTTGATTTCCTACAAGTTGCAATGGATAGCGCAAAGGATAGAATAATAAAAGAAAGAGAAGATAAGGCAGCCCTCAAGGCTGAAATCCAACAGCTTCATCAATATTTTTCAAACCTTGTGCATAGAATGGGAAATGTCACCAGTACTTCACTCCCTCAGATGTTAGAGCCACTAGTAGAGAAAAATTAGCTTAATCAACTAGTTGTATATGGAAAGTGTTTGGTAGATTGGGAGGAGTTCATTGCTAGAGGTTGCCTTGTACTTCTAGAGTTATATCAGTTGAGGTACAATGCCCGTGAGCTTCGTCTACGTATCCAGGATGAGGAACGATACTTAGCGGTTGAGAAACCCAAGGATGAAATAATGATCTCTCACCTGAGGATGGGATAGGACTTAGTCACTGATGAAGAAGACAAAGAGGCGATTTTCACTTGGAGGACACAGTTAATTTTCAAGGAAAAAATACAGGATACACTGACTTTAGAGTTGGCTGAGAGAAGAGAGCACATCGCTAGTGTGTTCCATTACATGAGAACCTTTGTGTCTCAATTTCCATGTCAGTATGAGCGTGAGGGTGGTGAGTACATCGAGCTTACTGACGTTTAGTCAGAGTTACAGACACTCATCCATAGTATTTTCAGTGGGTATTCCATTGGCTGTAAGTTAGATCAACTTACAATCATGTCAGCATTATTTGATGAGACAGTCAAGAGTAGAGGAGAACTTCAGAGCCAAATCACAGGAAGTAACGAGATATTGTGAAGACATAGTGTGCTACGACAGAGTATCAGTGCTCTAGATGGTGATGCAATCAATAACCTTGTGAGGGGTTACTTGCTTGAGATCACGGCCAGTGAACTCCAAGTCCCACCTTTCGGGATAGACATTAGACACAATAGTTAACTCAATGCTTCTTTCCAAGTTAACTTGTTGTTCCACATCTCATGCATGTCTATCTTGGAAACATCTATGTACAGTTGGATTTTTCATTTAGGGGTTTCGTTAACTAATGATATTTTTCTAGTTAACTTGTTTCAATAAGGACATGCATGCTTGCACATTACCCATTTAGATTAGATGTTTCAGTTAACTAATGGTAGCTTTCCAGTTAACTATATAGTTTCCTTTATTAGGGTTTAGTAATAAAATCTTGCATGTTTGCAAGACTGTAGTTGAATCAAGGTGATTTTAAGGTTCCCTACACCTTTGATGTCTATAAATAAAAGCTTTTTCTCATTTGTAATTAACTTTTGCACGAGATAGTAATATATGTTCTGCCCACCTTGCCTGTAATATTGCTAATTTTGTATTTGTTCATGAGTTTTTATTATGATGATGAATTGTTATGCCACTCGGGTTTCATGTTATTATTATGGTGAATGCTCATCTTAGTTAAATATAGTGGCTAGTTTTATCATGGATTGTATGTGTGAAATGCCTATGCAATTTACTATCCTAGTTGGCTATTCTTTGGTTTTTTTTAATAAGCCTATTCAAAAAAGAAAATTGTTGTGCCACCTTGCCTTCATGTTTGAATCTATACCTAAAGCTTATCATTTGATGTGTGTGATAATAAACCTATTGAGCCAAGCAAATAGTTGTGCCCACCTTTCCTTCATGTTGTGAATCTATACCCAATTTATCGTATAATTGTTGTTTCCAATAAACTTCTCCCCAGCCAAGAAAATGTATGTGCCCACCTTGCCTTCACGTTGTGAATTTGTGCCTAAAGTTTATCGTATAGAACATTCCTACTCCATTTCCTCATGCTTTGTTTACTTGAGGAGACTGGATATATTTAAAGCTTTAGTTTAGTTGTAGTTAGTGACCTGCGAAACCAAAAAATCCTTAGTTACAACGTTCGTGGTTTTTCTTAACCTTGTGCCTCTTCTAGCTGAGAACAAAAAGATAGGATTTAGATTACTTTTCTTTTCCATGCATTTCAGCAATATGAGGGAGCTTCCCCTCCTAATTTGAAGAGCACTCATTACGTAGTGTGCATAGTTGTTTTTATCAATTTGCACTCCATAGGTGTTAATTGTTACGCCAACAATGTCCTAAATATACTACCTAAGAATTGAAACACAAAATATGTTGTGGATATGTGATAGGTTATGTAGCAAAGTAAGATGGTAGGCAACAGGGCCAATCCTCTCAAGGATCTTGAAAGGTCCAAAAAACTACAATGTGAGCTTAGAGCCCTTCCCATAATGGATATGACTCTTCCGCGGGTGCACTCTCAAAAAAACATGATCACCTTCTGAGAAGTATTGATCGAATCTACAGGAATTGGAATACTTCTTTTGATGGTCTTGGGCTGCCACCAAGTGCTCCCTAATCTAAAAAACCTATTACTCTATATCCTAAAGCATCTTGGGACCCAAGACAACATGATCTTTCAATATATTCCAACTCAAAGGAGTACGGAAAGGTTGACCATACAAGGCCTAAAAAGGTGTCATTCCAAGAGAACTGCGGTACCCATTATTATAGGAAAGCTCTACAAGGTACAAATAGTCCTCCCACCTCGACTACTGGTCCATCACATACATGCAAAGAATGTCCTCAAAGACTTGGTTCACTCTCTCCATCTGACCATCTCTCTGGATAATAGGTGGAACTAAAATTAAATTGGGCTCCCAAAGCATGTTGTAAGGAAGTCCATAACTCAAATGTGAACATTGGATCTTGAATTCCATGTAATCCTATGATGTGAACATTGGATCTTGATTTTAAATGATCCTATGAGGAATCTTGTACAAACACACAATGTCCTCCATGAACACATGTGCTACTAATATGGCTGAATATGAGGATCTCGTAGGTGAAAAATGGGAAACCTTGGAAAACTTGTCCCGAATCACCATGATGGCATCATAATTGGTGCAAGGCACCCTTGGGGTTCTCATGCCTCCATGAGGCCTTTGTCATGTTGGTTTTTTTTTTCACTTTCTTCATGATGTAATAAGGTCCAATGGACCATTTCAACATTTTTCATTGGTTGTACTAGGTATTATTAGGTGTCAAGTCAAGGTTTCAATGTAAACTTGGTGTATCCAAGTAATGATTTTATGTAATTTCAAACTAAAGTTGTAAAACACACAACCAACGGTCTCCTCATTCAAAAATCAGTTGAGGACCATTGGAAAAGGTTTTTTCATGTTTAAAAAGCCTCCATGTGGTCGAGGCAAGGCTGTTGGAGGAATTTTTAAAGATTTGAATACAAAATAAACTTTGTTTTCCTAATTTTCCTGCATTTTTCTCTGCTATTTTGCTTGGTACGGCCTGTAACATCATTGTACGGGCTCCACACATACATGGACTGGTAGAGGGGAGAGCCACCTTGCTTTTGGTGGTGGTTTGCCATGATTTTATCAAGGATTAAAAAAAGATACATCAATTCTACTAGAAGTGGGTTTGAAACCCTACCTAACCAAGGTTTGGTCACTAAAATGCTTGTAATTCCCCATTCCACTATGGAGAAGATTTAATTCTTGGTGGAATGATAGGGCTAGGAGTTTTTATCATATTACAAGTGGTTTCAGGAGGAAAAATGGAGTTTTGCAAGTGTTCTTTGATGCTTTGGGCCTAGCATCTCTATGTGACAGGCCTAGAATTGAACTTTGGGGTGAGTAACTTGCAGAACGTTGGGTGTTCGTGCAAGATTGATGGTTGAAATGTGTCAAAGAGGACTTGGGGAGTCCTAAGGAACCTGTTTGTGGCTTTATGGGTGTTGGGGTGTGCCTAGATAGGTTGGTTCCTTCATTGTGCAGGCCTAATTAGGTTTCCTAGTGGCTTGAAAGTCAGTCAATTGAAGTACCTTCTCTTAGTGTTTGATCTTGTGCATTTGAGGACTTGTAGGGATCCATATTGGGTGCCTAAAACCAAGTTTCTTTTTTTGGTTCTTTCCCTTAACAAACTTTTATTTTGACTGTCCCAGTTGGATAGGGCTACAAGGATGCATAGGCTTGTATTGAAGTGATGGGTGAATGAGAGTTCCTAAGTGCAAAGTCAAGTTGTATGGTCATGTTTGGTCATGTTGAGAGTTTTCAAACCATCCCCAATTCCTTTGGTCATGTCTAGTTGTGAGAGCCCAAATTGGATGATTGGGTTGTTTTGATGAAGGAATAGTGGAATTGGTGTGTCCACTTAGAGTATTTGAGAGAAGCTTTTCATAAAACCTTGCCTTCCCTGCACACTCTGCATCAATAATGATGAGAATACATAGGTAAATCGACAATAAAATCAAGATAAATTTTATCCCATTTCCACTCAGGAGTGGCATGCGGCTGCAAGAGACCTGTGGGATGTTGATGCTTGACCTTAACCCGCTGACACTCAAGGTATCTAGCCACAAAATTGGCAACAGCACACGTCATCCCCACACTAATATAACTTTCTAAGGTCGATGTGCATCTTCTTGATGCTAGGATGTGCTAAATATGGAGCACAATGTGCCTCAAATAAGATCATTGAACAATCACTAGAAATTGGAACATAGATATGATCAAGATGTCACAATAGCCTATCGGACTCCAAAGATTAATTGGTAAACTTTCCCCCAAGGGCTCTCTCAAACTCTATCTCGGCTCACCTCCTAATACCAGGGGTCACTAGGAATTTCCTCAAGAATACGACACCAAGGGTCAACACTAAGATCTCATGTCTCCTACTCAAGGCATCCGCAACAACATTCTCCTTCCCTTTGATGTAATGGAAACCAAATTAAAACTCACACAAAAACTCCATTCATCAGTGCTATCAAGAATTCAAGTTCAACTAAGTGAAGATATACTGTAGACTACAATGGTTAGTATGAATCTCAAACCAATGACCAAAAAGAAAATGCCCCCAACAAACTAGAACATGGAATATTTCCGCTAACTCTAAATCATGAGTGGGGTAGTTTAGATCATGGTCCTTGAGCTTCTCTGACTCATAAGCAATCACTCGACCCTCTTGCATGAGGACTACCCACACACCATCCAATGATGCATCAGTACAAACAACAAAATTCAATGATGGGTCTAGTACTGCCAAGATAGGTGCACTTATAGCTCCTTAAGAGGCTAAAATTCTACCTCACACTTCTCTAACCATATAAACTTCTTCCCTTTCCTTTGAAGAGAAGTAATAGGATGAGCCACTCTAGAGAATTCTCACACAACGACGGTAATAACCTACCAAACCATGAAGCTACAAACCTTAGAGAAACTCAAGGGCACCGACCAATCCACAATAGCTTGAATCTTTGAGGGATCCATCAAGATACCCTCTCCTAAGATAACGTGACCCAAGTATCTTACCTCACTCTATAAGAACTCACACTTTTCCAAGTTGCCATAAAAGTGATGATCACACAAACACTGCAACACCTGATGCAAGTGGGCCTCATGTTCCTCCATAATGCTTGAGTAAATACAAATATCATCAAGGTAAATAAGCACAAACCAATCTAGATAAGTGTGAAATGCCCCATTCATCAAACTCATTATTATAGAAGGTATATTCATTAACCCAAACGGAACCACCATGAACTCATGTAGTCTCCATAACAAGTGTGAAATATTGTCCGACGAATGTCTACCTCATGGATACGAAACTGGTGATATCTTGACTTAATATCAATCTTGGAGAACACCTTGGCTCCCCTCATCTGATCAAACAGATCATCAATCCTGGGCAAATGATATCAGTTCCTTGTCGTCACCTTATTCAACTATCAGTAATTGATACCCAAACGAAGAGACCTGTCCTTCTTCAATAAATGATTGGTACTCCCCAAGGGGAAACACTAGGACAAATGTGTTCCTTCTCCAAAAACTCCTCCAACTACAAATGAAGCTAAATAAGCTCTTGAGTGGTCATGTAATAAGTTTCCTGAGAGAGGTTATGCCCCTGCCCCAAGTATGAGATCTATCTAAAATTTTGTATCCCTCTTAGGTAGCATACCAAGAATGTCACTTGGAAATACATTTGCATACTATTTGCGAAGAGGATGACCATCAAGAGTCACCTCATGATACTCACCCTCAACAAGGTCACTCAATGCAATAGAAAATATTTGACATCCCTGTCGCATACTCTATTTCAGTTGCTTAGTTGAAATCATGCAAAAAGAAATGAGTCTCTAAACCCCAGGAAGCTCTACTCTCTCAACAAGATCATCCACACACTTGATTGACTTACATCAGCAATCAATACATCTCTAATGAGCCTCTAACCAATCCATACCAAAGACAATCCCATAAGACCCTAAAGGTAGGATCTATAGGTCTATTGTGGTAGTGAAGGTGCTTAACTCCAACACACAACCATGCACAAGGGAGTAAATTCACCTTAGCACCAATGACTAACTCAATTTTCCAGCTAACACTCAGCCTCATTGCCACAAGCCTACATTTCTCCACAAGGAATGGGGAAATAAAAGAATTTGAAGCACCAAAATTGTAAGGAAGCTAAGGTAGCAGAAAAACTTCCTACACTAATCTTGAGATGAGGATAAAGAAAAACTTTTATAGATATTTAACAATTACAAAAAATTAAACATAAATATCATGCATACCACAACACAGTGATTTATGTGGGGAAAACACTTTTAGGAGAAAAATCCCACACTCCAAAAGCCACTCGATATATTATTTAGAAATCACAAAGATTACAATATACTTGCAGAGCAAGCTTCTCATAGGAGTATCACCAACTAGAGATCCAGAGGCAAGACAACCGCTATCAAACTCTCAAAATACATCATAATACATAGTCTTAATACAATTCCCTCATAAAATAGGGTTGCCTTCTAGGGAAAGTCAAGCTAATAAAATATCAGTCATCAGATCTAAGACCTAATGATGAACGGTCCAGATTTACAATAATAAAATCAATAGTACCTTATACATCAACAATACTTTATATAATTGCAAGGTTGAGACAGATTATCTCAATAAAAATTAGATAAAATAGATACATGAACTCCATTTGACATAATTGATGAATCGAAAATGGTTCCCTAATACTCAACTTGACGGTTATCTAGTACCACAAACACTCTATGGGATCTCCCAACATCCCCTACTGTAGGCTCTAAAATTGTTTGTCTCTGACTACTCCTTGTTTCTAATCTATAAGGATAATACTTGGCATAATGACCATGTTGGCCACAAGAGCAACATGGTCCTCTACCCTAACCAAGCTCTACTAACAGTGCTCGAGACTAGTGATTCCTCCTTCGACTAGAACTAGGTGGGCTACTCTACATGGATCAACTCTAACTAAGGTACCTATGATGCCCATTGTGATGCTTGGAGTAATGACCACCTGAACCTTGCCCCCTTTGAGGAGCCTGTGAAGATCTCTACTGCTACTACTACTGAACTGGCCTAGAGTGTGTTGATAAGGCCCTACAAGACCCTACGGGTTGAGATTGAGAGGCTCATGCACCTGACCCTGGTGGAACTAAACCTTGAACTTGTACTCCAATATATCCTCCAAACCCTCTAGCAAGGTTCTCCTTGATCAATCTCACCTTCTCCATAATGACCTCCAAGGACTCAGGCTCAAAAAATTGAACACCACCACTAATCCGAGCATTCAGGACACACACAAAGCACTACACTAGCATGCCCTCATCATGAGCTACACTCACATATTGCTTAGCTCAAAGAAACGGTTCTCATGTTGATTACCTGTCATACCCATCTAACGAAGCTTATGGAACTCATCAGCATATCTCTACCTATAATGATCTAAGAGATAATGTGAACAAAACCTCTCCAAGAAAGTCTCCCAAGACACAGTGGAAATATCAAGATGATGCTTTTTCTCATCTTGGTGCCACCAAGTAGAATAAAAGAATCTCAAGTGCATGATGACACACCTAGCCTGAGTATTACTACCATAGAAATGCATCATAAAATAATGGTCCAAGGCCACTAACCAATTTTTTGCCTCAATACCTCTAATTGATCCCTCAAAAGTAGGTGGATGAGCTCAAAGGTTTCTCATGTGCCTTGCTAGCATACCATCCACATCCACTATATCCCTATCCCCTCCATGGGGTGGATCCTACTTAGCCTCCCTCTCTACTCTAGAATGACAAGGGCTCCTAGAGTGCTCTCTCTCACTGAACCGAGGTTGCTCCTCTTGAAAAGGGTGGGAATGAACTAAATGGGAAACCTCCTAATGAGGACCCAATATCGCAATTATCTCTTGAAGGAATTTAATTACCTAGGGATGACCAAGAGGATTAATTAGCAGATCTATCGGTATCTTCTTAGTTTCTTCCTCTATCTCACCTAAAGCGGAACATGAGATTTAGGAGCCATCCTTTGAATGACAAGAGTTACATGGGTTAGGAGACATATATATAAAAACCATACTAAGGTAGAAATCCATAATATTGCACATCATAATTACTTGAACATCATAATTACATAATCCACATTAACAAACAGACACCTAAAACATAGATCAAACACATAACTCACAAGTAAGCACATAAGCTAGAGCTCCCAGCATATGAACATGGGCTCTAATACCAAATGTAATTCCCTACAAAGGAAACCAATGTGATAAAATCCAAAATACATGGGATAGTTTTCTTGAAGTACAAGATATAATCACTTTAGTACATTGATTCAATTATACTCAGTAGGTTGACAAAACTGGCTTGTCACTACATGACATTGCACAAGTGGAAGACTAACATGTCACACACATCCTTAACCTATTAGGAATATTGGAAACACTAGTAGTACTAGCCACAAAGGGTTCCAACCTTTTATAACTTTCACAAAACTAGGAGAATGATCTCCCAAACTCAAGGTTTAACAATTGGGTCATTTCATAGATTCACATGCAAAACAATGCAAGAGACGATGTAAGTCCTTGATTATGACACTTGAGAACTATTTCAAAGTACAAATAGGACCCCTATACTATGATGAACAAATTTTGTATACAAATTTTTCCATACGGAGTGCCAAAAATACAAGGAAAAATCAAGTTCAAAGTTGGGGAAAATTTGACTAGTTTTCTAAGAAGAAAACAACCAAAACGGTTGAAATGAAAAAATTGTAAGTCATAAAAATTATTTGAAATGGTCCAAGGGCTTATAAAATCCTCATCTATTAGTGTTTAAGAGGATTTACTCTCTGGTTTTTGTATGGGGATGAGGCCACCCCAACACCCTTTATGCAAAGTTTCAGTTTTTAAGCCTTTCAAAACTAGGTTGCCCCTGTTTGCCCCAATCTGCCCTAGTATGCAACAAGCCACCCCAATATTCTCTGGACAACCTCAACATACTTAGGATAAATATTGAATTCCTAGGTTCATTCTATGGTTTGACAAGGCCGCCTAGGTGCAGAACTGGACTACCCAACTATGAAATTTTGCATTTATATGCCTATATTTGATCTAGAATCTAAACATCATCATAAGAATAAGAAACAATATTTGTGCCTGGTACCAACACCGAGACACCTAAACAACCCAAATGATCACTTTCATTTACAATTTATATATATCTCTAAAGAGAATTTTCAAAACATTAAATTTACAATATATAACAATAAAATACATGAATTTGCATATGTACAACTTGAAGGAACATAGTACCATTCCTTTCCTCAATCCATGAAACTCTGATCCCCAATGGTGGTTCCATGCCACCCGACCACGTGATACCCACAAGCTCACCCCACCATGCTAGGAGATAGGCACAAGGCCCAAACACTCACACACATAATAGATAAGGAGAAGAGAGGTATACATTCACATAATACATGGAAAATACAATGCATACAATGAAACAATGGAACCAATATCAACATATAAATGATAAACCATATCTCCTTGGGTGCTACTCATATCCACACAAGGGTTAAATGTTAGAGAGCAAGAGAGGGAGTGTCATCATGAACACTCACGTGGGGCTCAACACGAAACTGAGTACCCTCCTATACAGATGAGAATACTTGACCTTACAATTCTTAGAGTCCCTGAGTAGCTTGTCTTCCTCAATCATCCTTAGCCTATATGAGCACTCAAGGCATGAGAGGGATGCCATTATCTTGATTATTTTGTTACCAATTTTTCATTAAGTTTTCACTTTTCATTAAGTAACTCCCCACACCATGATTGCCTACATGCCACTTTTGGTTGGTTTCACATTGGGAGCCATTCCCATCACTCTCCCTAACACTTAAACCCTAAGCTCATCACACCCTCCAATGAGTGTGCAAGAAAACCAATGCAAAAATAAAACTTATTTCAAATTCAATGATACTTTCCCACAATGCATGTTCTCACATTTCCCAATGTTCCATCTTTTCAAAACATTCATTTTGATTTAGTTTCATATCAAGCTTTCAAATTTTCTCATTTTTCAACAATGCAAAAATCAAAATTTTACCCAATTTCACCATCATATTTCATCAAAAATTCAATATTCAAAAATCTAAGAATACCCTTCGCTTACAAACATTCCCAACAACCTTTTTAAACTATAATTTAACATTTTCTTTATTCTAATAACATTTGGGCATGGTAACCCCATAGATATGAAAATTCTCAAAATTAAATGAAAAGACTATTAGAATTAGAATTGAAATTGCCAAATAAAAAGAGATGGGAGGCTTATACACTCCCTCAATCCATTTCCTATCATTAAATTCAAAAATAAATGCCTAAATTAGTTTAAAACAATCAAAATACCTCAAGTTCTCTCCAATTTTGAAATGGAAACTTCTCCAAAAACGTCGAATGAGAGATCACAAAAACTAGCATGCGTGATCATCCCAATTCCTATCACAACAAATCTGACCTCATCAAATTTCGATGAAAAATGCACTCGCAAAAAACAAATTCCTAAATGCTCAAAACAAGGTTTTTTTTTCTTCTCTATTTTTGCTCTCACAAAATAAGATAATGAAAATCAAAGCCCTTTTCCCCATTTTACCCATGTTTTCAAAACCAATTAAGAAATTGATAAAAAACATTTTCCTCATTCATAATTCAATTCCTTCAATTATTCCCACAGTTCAATTCATTCATCCAATTCATTTCAAAATATCTTTTAACACATAATTTAACCATTAAATCCATTTAAACATAAAAATTGAACTAATTTTGCAAAAAACTTAAATTTAAATTTTTTGACCAGCATGGTAAGATAATAGAAAAATTGCACTCAAATAGAGTACGATGGTTAAGGCTAACAAACTGGCCAATGTGACCATCTCCCACATAACCACAATCGAGGAATAACTTAAGACCTATGAAACTAGGTGGAAATTTTCCCTATACTTGTATCCACTCAACAAACATCAAATGTACCTATATATATATATATATATATATATATATATATATATATATATATATATATATATAATAGCCAAAGCACATAAAAATTCTTGAACGAGGTATAAAGCATAATCATCAATTATTAATCCTAATATCCATGTGCATAATCAAGACATAAAGCTGCATAGTCCATCATAACATAATCATAATATAATTGTATCGAGAGGTGCATCCAACTAATGCCAATACAAAATAATCATAATACTACAAGTAGCACTTGCACCAGAAGGGGTGCAAGGGTTACGTCGATAGAAAAGTATATGTAATTAAAAACTAAACACAATCAAACCCAATTGTGAGGCGTTTTGTATGATTTTAGGTATCAGTTGATCATATCTATGATTTTAGGTATTAGTTGACCATATCTATGATTTTAGGTATTAGTTGATCATATATGTACTGTTTAAGTGTTTAGTTTATTTTAGAATTTTTCCTTACATTAATAATGGATTTCACATTTAACTATATTCTACATTTAATTATGTATTTTAAATTATATTTTCTTTGTTAAATTTTATATTTATTGTATTTTATATTTTCTATTGAGGTTTATATTTTAGATTTTAGATTTTATTGAGGTATATATTTTTATTTTATTGACCATTTTTTTAAAAAAGTTAGATTGTAATTTAGCATTTAACTTTATGTTTTATATTATATAATGTATTTTGTAATTTATATTTTACATAAAAAATTGCATGTCAATTATTTTTTAAAAAAAATTGTGTCCATTTTCATTTAAAAAATCAATAATTTTAAAAAATAATTTTATTTTTTATATTTAACATTAAATCTTAAATTTTAATTGTTACATTTTATATATTTACATAGACACTGTGTTTAATATTTTATATTTATCTTAACATTTTAAATTAAGTTTAATTTTTAATATTTTCATTACATCATATATTTTTAAATTAAATTTATATTTTATATTTCATATTTTAAATGAATAGAAAAATTATGGAAAATATATAATTTAAAATAAATATGTTGAATAAAAAAAAAAAAATTATATTTTAAATTTCATATGAATTAAAAATTAAAACCTCACTTACGACCACTACCACCTTTTTCTTAACATTTCATAGCAATAAAAACTAGCAGCTTACGACTTTCTTAAAAATAATGAAACTCACGAAAACCCAAATGTAGGTGGGATATAAAATAGGTGTTAAATCATAAAGATACATATCCGTTAACTGCAAAATGAGAAAAGCTAAACCCATTCATTCTCGTTCTTGACAACTTTAAATGAGGTGAATAAATGAACTGTTGTGACACGTTTACTTACAATGCTCCAGTCAATAAACTGTTGTATATTTACAAAACTCGGGTAGTTTCCAAACAGTAAACAATCTTGAAAAATGGTTCTACAGGAGCGGTTACCGGCATGAGACAAGTTTCAGCTCAAACTGCATTCACAATATATATAGCCTATCAACTAAAAATTCATGAACCAAATATACATGTATAAGCATATGATCCAAACAAAATATGAACTAAAGATCGTAAACCTGAGAGGCCTACACTCCACTTATCCTTCATGCTTGTCAAAGTTTCAGACTTCCCCATTTTCCCATGCCTCTTATTCATTCATTGCCTTCATTTCTTATTCCAACATAATTTCAAAATCTCCCATCCCAACGTTCCTTTGTACCAAACCTCTCTCCTCAAGCCTTGGTCATCTTCACTAGCATGCCTCCCTTCCAAACCTAGAGCCCTGGTATAAGTCACAAAGTATCCCCAACACTAAAAATCTAACATTCCCACCTCTTTTCACTATTTGTCTCCACTTATCTCCTTGCATGACTTGACAATCATTACTATGCAAGTTGATGCATCTTTTAAAAGGGTTCTCACATGCACAAAAGTATCATTGAATAATGAGGACATTGCTCCACATATACACCCAACTATGTAAACAAACAAGACAACTTCAATTAACATTAATGAGATATTTGGGGTTTCAAACCCTAATGGACCCCTCACCATTATTGTTGAAGATAATTACAATTCATAAAGGACATTCATCCATGCCTCTAAGAATATTTCTACACATAAGCATGCTTTTGTAAAAATTTTGGCTAATGTTTTCCTTGAATTTTAAATAAATGTTTGATGGAATCATTGATTGGTAGGGGATGCGATATTTCAACTAAATTCCTTCTTTTATGTGTGAACTTTAACAAATATCTGACAAATTTCCAATTATATAAAATATAAAACTAGAGATGTTGCTTAACCAAAAAAGCCCCACAAATAAATCACCATTAATGGGTCTTCATCAACACTCAACAAATTATCATTAAATATTCATTGTTGTGACCAGTATATATAGATAAAATAATAATATCTAACCTTTTTTTGTTGCTTCTATGGATTTTAATTGAAGTTTTATTTAATAATTTTCCTCTAAAAGGTTGCATGGCCTCCTTTTTATGGTTGTAGTTGTTGATGACACCTCCAAAATATGGCAATGAACTCCCTTGACAATGTTTTTTGGTCCAACAAGGGCTATGATGATATATGGGATTCCAAAATCCTTTCTAACATCAAACATCTCCCTATGGAATATGGCATGACCTCTTTTTGAAACCTTCACACCATCTTAACTTCAACATCGAGCACCCAATGGTATGGCATAGTGGGCAATGGGTGTTGGCCACCACAAAGGACAATTGAGTGTTGGATTGACCAAGGATGGTAATTTAATATTCTTTTATGCTCTTAAACAATTCAAAATTCCCTACATCAATTATCTAAATAGTACAACCTACTTTGAGGGATCAATAATATGCTCCAAAATGTGAGAATGAATTATGGTTGCACATACAAATTCCTTCCACTGTGTGTAAATAAAATATTTTCAAGAAAATGATTGATAAGAAAAACATCAAGTTACAACATGAAAATTAGAAATGTAAACCTAGAAAGTAATATTCATTCCCCATTGATGCAAGTTTGTACAAATCTCATAACATTCAGCACATTAGCAACCTCTATATGAAATTTCTCCAATAAGAGTTTTTTGTCCCCAAACTCATTATCTTTAGCATACAAGTGACTTCTTGATGAAATCACTCTCAAATGGTTAGGAGGGTTTTTGTCCTCAAAGCCATTATTACCTTAGGGTTTTCATTCTAAGCGTAGAAGATTAATAGAGTTCAATCTTTCAAAAAAATAGAATTTGATAACAAACAATGGATTCCCAACCTCTTGCCCAAGCCCTCAAATATCTTTTTTGTTGCTTGTTTTGAAAAAGAAAAATCATTCTTTCTCGAAAAAGAATTTGTTTCCTTTTTCGTTGTTTTTCAAAAAAAAAAAATCTTAATAGAATAACATTAAATGTTATTATGGTGACTTTTCAACACCTTGAGCCCAACAACACTTTTTATGCACACTTAAAACACCTTTTTAAATAATTAAATATGTTGTCATTTAATTTACTTTTTTCGACAACTTTAATATTTAATTATTTCTCAAGGTCTTACAAAAAATATTAAAATATCCTAAATATGAATTCTTACCACACCACCAATACCTTAAGTGCATAGGAGATTGATCTATGTGAAATTTGGTGCTCTCTTAAGATGACAAACTTCTCCAAGAAGTGTGGAGTTCTCCTAGAATGTTAGATCTACAAAGTAAACGTGTAATTGTACTCATCATGGCTTCAAGTATTAATTCCCACTATTAGAATACGCTTGCAATATTGTTATCACTCTTCAAGAAATTTGGAGTTTCCAAAGATGTTGAAGTGGACCAAAAAAGGACATTACAAGTCTTGCCTCCCCAAAATTACTTGTCCTCAAGCAATATTAATTCAAATCACCATCAATTCCAATTGATAGAATCATTTTACAATTATCAAAATTCCAAACACAACTCATCAATAATTTACTATATCAATGAGATACATCATATTTTGATGCCCGGAGAGTATGGTTCCTTCTCCTATCAAATGAAATCTCTCTTTCCAAAGAAGTCCATAAACATTATTGCCCACAATATTATTATGCATCCTTTCAATTTTGTTCACCATTCTAAAAGAATGTCCCCATGTAGGTCAAAAGTAAAAAGATGTGCATATATCACCATACCACAAGTGCAAGCTAAAAACAAGTTATGACGCCTATATAACATTGTAATCTCCACCCAATTTGAAGCTATGATGACAGAAATACTCATCATCTTCAACTAAAACCATTTACCAATATTTTCCAATGATTTAGCAGCTTCAAAATGAACAATCCTGTAGTTTTTCAAGTCTAAAAACAACTTATAATTTGATTTTACTAAAATCAACATTTTGGGAATGGGACAATAGTTACAAAAATGGAACCTCGTACAAACAAGAAATGTGAGCATGGTATTAATTGAAAACACTTATATAAGGATTGAAAACTCTTTCCCAACGATCAAAACAAAAAATCTTCTTTCCTTGTCTAGAAAAACTTGACAATCCACATTTATGAATGCAAATGCAATTATGTGGTGGTTGATTAGAATAATGAAAATAGCAACCAAACCAAAGTTCTGATTTATAATCCTTTGCAAAATATTCCTTTTGTTTCCACTATTCTCCACCAGACTTTATTGGTGATAAAAATTCAACAACGAAGTAGCTCCACCATGCTTATGTTGTGCTACTCGGATACAACAAAAAATTATTCTTCTATCATGATAAGCAATATTCTACAATATGTGTTATCAATTCTACATTGATTAATTTCATTACAAGTGTCCATGTTAAGAGACAAATTGAATCAACATCAATATAAGAAAAGAAAATTGTTGATGTCCTAACTAGCAAACTACAAACTTTGTATGGAGGAAATCCCTTCGTTCTTAATGTCAAATGTTGCAATGATACAACTAGGTCCCATATTCTTATGTGAAGACTACCTTAAGTAAAAGGATGCAAGTATCATTTCCTACAAATTGAATTATTTTCCCCCTTTCCAACCTTATGGTACTTTTCATTATGATAGAAGTCTTGCATAAATCCCTACTAACATCAATGCTATCATACCATAAGTTATATTCATAGAAACGATCAAATTTCTCACTATTAGTTGTTGATCCAAAAACTTCAGCAAGATGAACCCCCATTTAGTATTTGGTGTAACATCTATCTAACGTCTAAAACCTTCACCTAGATCCCATATTCTATTATTATCACAAGTTGCATTATTATAATAAAAAAATGTCTCAACAATCATCACAAATGGTGGATTATCAAAAGACTGATCTACATCCATCTCAAAAAGTGGGTTATCAATAAATTGAAAGTTATTTCTATCTTCTTGTTCAAACCAATCTTCCTGTGACCCAAACATGTACATGCAACTTTTGATGTCTTTGAAAACTGCTCTAAATCAAAATCCTCCTGAAGACTATCAAAATCATCAATTAAATATTCTATTTCCTTTTCCATTATTTCATCCTCTTGCTCCTTAAACTATTATATAGCATCAAGCTAATCTTCTACCTCCAAAAGTATCATTTGTTACTTTATAATGAGTCCTTTGTTGATTTAAGCTCAAGGGTGAGCTCGTCAACCTTTACCTTCATTTTCTTAGATGCAATTAAGGTCTCATCTATAATTTTGGCAGTCACATATCTATCTTTAATCATATGTAGATATGATAATTTCATTGTTTCCATTGCACTCTTATTTTTTTGCAAATAAACAATGGTGACAATTTGTTCAAGTTCTTCTTTCTTAAAATTCTACATTAATATGCCAATGTTATCCAACATAGTTAAAGCCTGCACTTCATTCTTTTATGTTTTTACTATTTGTTCATGTATAAAAGTGAATTTGCACCCCACGTGCAATTCCCCTTTTTTCCTTTACCCACCTTAGAAAACCAAGTTTGGAGGCTTAATTACACCTAAGCCCGTTGCTTTCATCACACTTGGCACCTGTTTTGAGCATCAATGGAGGTGTTTTTTGTCGGGGACGCCCATCCGGCGTACGAACGTCCCTAACATATTCCCGTGTCTGGAGCCTGCAGAGGCATTACACTTCCCATTAGGGGTCGACTTGTAACGCCCTCCTTGGCCGACCGACCTGAATATGGTCGTTTTCTTCATCTCCCCTTCAAATTCACTCCTTGAACAAACATTTGGATCCTCTAAGCATTCAAAAGAGCTTTCTCACTTCATCCACAAGCTTCACAATCTATCCACAAGCTCTAAGCAGCTTCCTCGCCATCTCTTCAATCTTCAAACACTTTACACTTCACAGCAACAATGTCAACACTTCATCACTTTAGTAAAGTGTGGAACAAAACACCATTGCAACAGAGGCTTGAGTTCCTCTCATTTTCTCCCCCATTAGCCTTGAGCACTCTTGGTGGAGGTGGTAAGCTTTCACTCCTCTCCTCTATTACTTGGCTGAGTAGCATAACATTGTTTTGTAGTGCTTTAGTGTCCTTTACTTCATTTCCACTTTTCTCTCTATCTATCTGGTTGTCCGTGGAGGTGGGAACACCAAAACAGGGATCTGACTAAGGCAAGCCCCTATATAGCCCCAACAATTTCTCTCTTGTGTGTAGGTTTTGAAGACGTCTACTAGCTAGAGGCTTCATCACTCACGTGGTTGTAAGTATTTCTTTCTTCTCCTCTTCTTTATCTTTCCTTTTCACTCTACTTTAGCTCTATTTCAATTTTGTCACTTTCCCGCATTCTAAGATTTCTTAGTAGTTTGAGTAGAAGTAGTCACTTTAGCCATTTTTCGAGATAAACTTGCTTTCTGGCCCGTACGAGATGCTAGTGCGCCTCTGAGACGCCAGTGCACTGCACTATCGTCTATTTTTTTCACTAACGTCCTTTGACCGAGAGCTTGTTTGTTTGCCCAAAAAATCTTTGTGACCTACTCTTTCGGATTCTAAAACTTCTACGTTGTTCCATTGAGGTAGTTTAGGGCAATTCGCCCTATGATGCTCTTTGAATGAAGAGAACTCGTGAGTAGCGAATCCCCCTATATTACAATTCATTCCAGTCATCCTCATGAAAACTAGATAAAATCATCATTCTCTTCTAAAATATATATTTGCATAGAGTTACTTTGAATGTTAGTCAGATGGGTTTCTTGTAGCTCCAACTCACTTCCTAAATTAGCTTCATCGAATTGATATGTATTTATCAAAGGTTGTTGTTCTAAAATTTCAAACAAGTTGAAACCCATCATTAATAAATACATATCTTTCAATAAAGTTATTATGGAGCTCTATACCACATTCCTTTACAATTAAGACATTTTCTTCTACACATGAAAGTCCTGAATGTTCATCTTTCTCAAATTTAGGTTCATTGAAAGCTTAAAAAAAAAATGGTGTTGATTTCTCTTCTTCTTCATGCCCCACTATCACAAATACTTCCATATTCTCATCTCTCAAATAAGGTTTCATTTTTTCTTCCCATTGATTAACAACAATTTTAGCTAAAACATGTGTAGTTGATAAATATTGTTGATCATCCTTCCACATATTAGCCAATAAGACTAACACGAGTGGTCGGAGTACATCATCACACTCATTTACAATCAAAGACATAATTGTTTGCATTGTTGTTACAATATTTTCAGCATGATATTTTTTATAGTAGGAAAGAAATAGTAAAAGGTTTGGAGAATTGTATCATAGCATTCAAGGTCAAGCATCACTACACAAGGTCTAACATTTGCTACGGTTTCTAAAATTTCAACCCTTGGCAAAAGAAGGATGTCTAGTATCATCCAAACTAAACTAATAATCAGTTATACCATCATAAATATCATATAAAAACATGTACTTCCTCAAGGTTTCTCCTCTTGACTTGTTTGGATGCTCACACAATCACAATACCCCTATTATGTCATCATTTTATGGATTTTTAGGTGGTTTTATTCTTGAAATTTCATTAATGCAAGAAGTAAATGTAAGTCTCACATCACTATCTTCATGTCTCATAAGCTTGGGCTTAACCAACTAAGTCATTGATCAGGTCATAACACGTTGCCTCATCAAATAATCTAACTAACATATCATAAATGAACAACTCTCCACATATTCCAAAATGCAAAGTAGATCATACTTAGACTAAGGTGGTTGTTCAAGCTTCTCACCTAATCTGTAAAACTTCTTCCCCATGTCTTCTTCACTAATTAATGTCATGATATTTAGTTTGGTAGAACCAAGGCCCTAAACTCTCTTAATCCTTTTGTCACTGTTAAACAAAGTGGTAAACTCAAACATACAATTGTTGAAAATATAATAATGTAGCTATTGAACATTTATATACAACTGTTGAACACTAATATGCAAGTGCAACTACAAAATATGATGCAAAAAAATATTGACTACCTAACAAGCTAGTAAGAAAACCAGCTTTGATACCACTATAAAGTGTTGGCCTAATTTTTCCCTTGAATTTTTAATAAATGTTTGATGGAATTGCTGATTGGTAGGGGTTGCGATATTTAAACTATATTATTTCCTATTTTATATGTGAACTTTAACAAATGTTGACAAAATTTCCATTACATAAAATATAAAAAGAGATGTTGCTTAACCCAAAAAAACACAAATAAATCCATTGACAGAGCTTCATCTATGCTCAACAAATTATCATTAAATATTCATTGTTCTAACCAATATACATAGATGAAATGATAGTATCTAACTTTTCGCCGTTGCAGTTGTAGATTGCAATTGAAGTTTTATTTAAAAATCTTCCTCCACAAGATTGCATGACCTCCTTTTATGGTTGTAGTTGTTGATGACACCTCCAAAATATTGCAACAAACTCCCTTGACAATGTTTTGTCCAACAAGGGTTGCAATGACATATGGGATCCCAAAATCCAAAATCCCTCCAACCTCAACATCTCCCTTTGAAATATGGTGTGGCCTCCTTTTGAAATCCTCACACCGTCTTAACTTTAGCATTGAGTACCCAATGGTACCACATGGTGGGCAATAAGTATAGGCAACCAACAAAGGGCAATTAATTGTTGGGTATATTAATATTCTTTTTTTCTCACATGAACTTCAAAATTTCTTACATCTTGATATTCCAAACATTATGACCTACTTTGAGGGATCAATAATATGCTTCAAAATGGGCCAACCAATTATACATACAAATTCCTTCCATTGTATCTTGATAAACTATTTGCAAGAAAATGATCAATAAGACAAACCTCAAACTACAACATGAAAATCAGAAATGAAATCCTGGAAGTATTATTGAATTCCCCCAATGCAAGTCGACACTAATTTCATAACATTTAACAAACTCACAACCTCTACTTGAAATTTCTCCAATGGATGTTGAGAATTTTTGTGCCCAAACCCAATATCTTCAGCACATAGGTGACTTCTAAATGAAAATTGAGGTTTAGAAAATAATACCTCATTGATTTCCAAAGTTAAATGTCAAAATAAATTGATCTTGATGAAGCTAAGGAGGAACAAGTATTGCTTGTTGAAAACATAGTTGAAAAAGATGTTTCTTTTCAAGAAATATCCACCAATCTTCATAGGAGTGAACAAGGAACATATGAGATTGATATTTTGCATAATACCTTTTGAAGGGTTTAATATTATTATTATCAATAATCTCATCATGTCATGCAGCAGTGTGAGAGGACAAATGCATATAGTCATGGGAAGGCATAATGTATGTGGTGAATTCTATGTTGAGAAAACTAACATGATTGTGTGTGTTCAATGGCTACATTCCAAGGGTGACTATTTGCATAATCAAAAATTTAGATCTAAAGGGAGATTGGATTATTGGAGGTGTCCCAAATAGAACTATGAGAGTAGACACAAAAAGGATGGTTTTTTTGTAGGGGTCAAGTTGCTTGAAGAGCTAATTGCTTAGTGAGGGATAACATGCCGGCTCTCATTTTATTGTAAGCAACACCATCTCTATTTTGACATTCAAATGTCTCCAAATCGATACAGTATGATGTGCAATAATATGTTCTTAGAATCACCATCAAATAGAGTATTCAAATAGGCCCTAAAGTTGCTTGAGAGAAAGCTACCATAAAAAAATTGCTAGAAGGGAGTATGCAAAACTTTCAAATACCTTGTTGGTCATATTGAGTTCTTGGTCATACCATTCAATGTGGTTATGCTCAAGTTACTTTACAATTTAAGGTGGATCAAATATTCAATGTTCTAATGAGATGATTTTTTTTGATAAAAAAAACTATGACATGATATATGAAAAGGCATGGAGGGATTAGAGAAAGTACCTAAATCTAATCATTTGGATTCTAGAGCAACAAGCTCTACTTGGATAATCATTTAAGTGTGAGTTAGGGAATATAAAGATTTTATATTTGGTTCATGTCATTGTTGCTCAAGGAATACATGTGGAGTAGAAGAGGATTCAAAATTTTCTATTTTGGACATTCCCAACCACACTAACCCTATCAATAAGATTTTCTTTTGTCTATGCAACAATGATAGAAGGCTTGTTAAAGGATTTTAACATGCAGAAACACCCTTAACCAACGTGATAAAGAAAGGAACTTAATCATGGATAGTTATGATACAAGAAATTTTCGATAAGCACAAGGGAGAAAACAACTCACGCCTTAGTATTTTTCATTTCAGATTTCCCACATTCATGTGTGGTAGAATATGGCGTTTCAAGAAAATGTACGGAGGCCACGTTAATGCAAAAAGTGGAATCCGTTAAAATTGAGAGCATTACGTCAAAATGTTCAAGAAATGTTTTCTCTATTTATAAGGAGAATCTTGCCATCAAGTATGTTTTGGAACAATTTAGACATCATTTATTTTATGGTAGGTGTGGGGCTAAGGAAGATTGCAATGGCTTGCGGTTATTATCCCATCAACTTGATTTGAATTATGATCAAGAGCAAGATGCTAATATGTAGTTGCAGACCTAGGAGGAGTGATTGCATGTTGTGGAACATAGACAAAATCAAATGTGCTTTTTTTTCTAAATCTATACAAGGGTCAAATTTTCTAACATGATTTGTGCATCGGAATGAAAATAATAAGCTACTTGAAGCAACCAACAAAAAAGGAAGATTTTCCAAAAATGAAGTCAAACCCATAGAAATAGCAATAAATGAATCCTTGTTCCAAAGCTTAGGTTACAGGAGTAAACAATGGGCAAATGACTTTGCAACATCATTTGAAGTCACCAACCATACATGGCAGGGATAAGTGTTGGCTACTAGAAACATGAGCCAAGGACCAATATAAAGGTGGTTTTCAATCATTGATCCATTGTTCTCAATGTTTCCAGCTTCGTCCATAGCTTCTTTGCAACCACAAAATGAAGCTCAAATACAGGTTATGGTACAACTAGACTTGGTTTGAATCGCTCTAGAGAATGGGCTGCATCTATTTTATTCTACTGTCATCTTCGCAAATATCCTAAGACAAGATAGATTATGTAAATTGAGTTGCAACATTCTTGAAGAGAATCCATGAAATAATACATGATAGATTTCAGTGCTAGGATAAAATCACTAGCTCATTCCTTTTGCTCTCATATTTTGAGAGTAAATGTAAAAGAAATCAAAAACAAAAAATCTTATTGGACAAGAATACAGAGAGTATACAAAATTCACTGTGAAAATTATTAGATTATTTAATTACGCAGGGTTTACAAAGATGATCATTTGCTAGAATAGGTTGCTCTCTCAATAGGATTTTAACAACTTCTGATGATTTTCATGGCAATGTTTACAAAAGTTAGTGTTGTAGATCGACAAAAACCCATAGCTGCGATTTAAGAATTCACGATAATGTCAGGAAGAAGGGATTAAGAGATTATCATTGAGATTATTTAGGTGATGAACAAAAATATAAAGCTTGTGGAACAAAACCTCCCAAAACTACCGATTACTAATGTGACCCAGCTTGATGTAAATTTACAGGCGTGCAAGGTAGCAATGACTAGAGAATCATTGAGAGATTAGTTTTCATTATTAATTTCAATTTGCAAACTGGTAACAGTTAAGTGCAACTGTTCAGTGAGCTCTGTCCAGCCCAGGAGTTTTATTTATACTTCATTTGCTCTCAAAATGTGGGGTATGATCGTTATCATGCTAATATAATTTTCAGTTTTAAAGACATTTTAATCAAGTTAACAATCATAAATTAATTTTCTGGGTTTTCTGTCTATATTTCACTGATATAGTTGTGGGTTTGGATTAATTTATGCCATGTAATTCTATTTCATCTGTGATTAGTAGATTTTAAAATTGAATTATCAATCTGAAGCAAATGTTCTTATATGTTTGTGTGGATAGAATTAGATTGTATAGAATTTGCTTTTAACATTTAGGCAATGTTTATTGGTCTTGGGGAATTAGTTATAATTTGATAGATTTAGGCAAAGCTATTTCTGTTGGTAATGGTTATGGTGTTTCTGGGTTGGAATCTTTTTGTAGGTGTAACATCTGTTAATCTGGTTAATTTTCTCTTTACCCTTTTCTCCTTTTTCATTATATATAAACAATATACGTTAATCCCTGTAATAAGAATTTTAATATAGTTTTGAATATTTATCAATTCTAAGTTTCGCTATGTTCATTCAATAAAACCCATATGGGTGGCTGGTAACTCATGCACTGGTTTTGAATAAGAACCTAAAACGAGAACATTGTTCCCTTTCCTATTATGTGCATAAAAACACATCAACACTATCAGTATTATACTATTTCCCTTTTCCTTAAATTCCACTTTTTTAAGTGTTTCCCACTTTGTATTCCACATTTGTTAGTGTACAAAGAAAGCACGCCATTTCTTTCATGTCCATATGTTAAATAATCAGAAGACACAAAACACTCCATCTGCTTTCTCAATGGCCTATTAGTATAAAAGAGCAGCAACAAGCAAGCACATTTGGCTCCCATTGAATGCTGCCTTGGGTACACTTCACTAGAGTGGCCACAGGCTCAACAATATGACTGACTTAAGAAAATAGAATTATATGCAGCACCAAGCAGGCCTTTGCCACCACACCATATCTACCATTATCCGATCCTTGACACATTTGGCAATATATCAAACCTCATTAGATGAGGATTAATTTGCATTAATTTCTCTTTCAGGCAGGTTGTGTTCCAGCAGACATATATTTAGCTGAAGATCCAGCCATGGAGAGATAAACTACCACAGGAGAAAGCTCTAGTGTCGACAACCCTCAATATAATGTGTACAATGTCAGTTTAACACCATCAAGCAAGGTAACCTACTCACTAGTACATTTGAACGAACCAATGGAAAGAGATGTTCAGGCTATTGATTGCAACAGCTCTTGTGTGGGTTAACAGTAAAACTTTGAATATAGAAGTTGGTCATGTAATAGAAAGTGCAAAAATATTTTGACTAGCTCTTATTGTGAGGGAGGCCACAAGGGAAGAATCAGCCAGTACGTATAAAGCACAAAATCCTGATTATTTACTTCCAGCCAGCTAGAAGCAAAGGCCATGCAATGTTCTGAGGATGCCAATCATACAAAAAATACTCTCAATTTTTACCAGAAGCAGTCTAAGTTAATATTCTATGGAGTGAGTTTAACAAATACACCATGCTGTGATGAGTCCTGAAACCATCTGAAATTGATGATGTCCATACCTGGCTTTTACAGTTCACAAGAATAATATCAAATAAATTAGGGGATAAATTTAGTACAATAGAGAATTACATTATTTATGAAGCTTGTCTAACAACCAGAGAAGAAAAATGTGTAGCACAGCAAGAACAAAAGGGGGAAGAGAGAGTAAGGAAAGACCTCATATTTGCCTTCCAAATTGAAGCTGCAATGAACACTAACCCTATTCAGCCAGTTCAAGAAAAATATTCCACTATAATTTCTGTACTGATCCTGAAGCATCTTGCAGTTATCCATTGCAAAATTTAGGAGACAAGTCATTCTCCATAACGAATAAATTTCAACAATGTCCTTCAGCTTTCTTGTTTTTGATAAATTCCAAGTAAATTAAATTTGTTCTTTCTATACTCTTATTTATATCAATAATCATTTTCTATAGGTCATAAATGAAGTTTAATAAATTAGCATATACATTCATCATGGTTAAGATGGCATACATTCACCATGATAACATGTTTGTCACACTTTCTTTTATGAAACATTTTGGATGACCAAAAATCAAAATGTCGGATGCTCTGTAACTTACAAGGCAACGGGCATTTACCATGTAATATATTTTTCAATTACTTCACAAAAATGGGCCAGAGAACATCTTTAAAAGAATGGGGGAATACATCCAAACCTTATAAACTTCATATAGATATTGAATTACTGTACGAGTTACTGCACATAACTAAGGAGATGCATAGTTAAGACTTTTTTAAAATTTTATTTGAAGCCACATCAGAAACTTATGGCAGTAGAAATTGTAAAATCAAAATGGGTAGGTCTCCCTTAAGATCAAGATCAATCATCTGATAACCCACAAGGAGACAGAGTCGAACCTGTAAATTGTTATTTTCCACCTCTCTTCCTTGAATTTTTGAAAAATTTATTCTGTGGAGCTCATTGACAGCTGACACGCAGAAAAAATTTGCTAGAATTTATTCTCATGCAGGGAAATGTATGGAGATATGCAAGTCGACAAAAATAGATGGGGGGAAGAAAAAATCTTTGCGGGATCATAGACTAACAGTTTTGAGATTTATCATTTTAAAGAAAAATGGTTGGCTTGGCTCGATCGGCTGCAAAATCAGCTAGCTCACCAATTAAAAAGTTAGAAATCACCTCAGATGCCAACAATCCTTTGATTAGAACAAAAAGGAGGCATATAACAGCTTGCCCGCCTAGCAGTTGTATGGATGATTATGTTGCAGCTAACTTTCAAGTTCCCAGAGTGGAAAATGCCAAAATAAATGGGGAACCATGGCAGCATCCTTTCAAACCATAATCTCCCAACTCAAGACCTCTGCAGCAATCACCAAACGGCCCATAGACTCTCACTTTTCCAAATCTTTCTCTTCCCCAAATGCAATATAAAATATTTGACTGTACTCATCAACAAAATGAACTTCTATGCCTTCCTTCACATTTGCAGCTAGCTCATCATAATCACGCTTGTTTGCTGATGGGAATATGACACATTTTATTTCACTCCTCTTTGCAGCTATAGTCTTTTCCTTAACCTGAGTTTCAAAATAGCATCTTCAGTTTTATTTGACAAAAAAAATTAAAAAAAAATCAAATGAAAATAGGAAAATATCGTCATGAACAGTGGCAATAAGGCCAACTTTGTTAATGAGAATACACTCTTCATCTATACCAAATCTACCAAGAGCAAAAATAAGCATATAACCAAAAATTTTAAAATAGATCACATAACCTACCCCACCAATAGGAAGAACCCGCCCTGTCAATGTGACTTCTCCTGTCATTGCAACATCTTTCTTCACAAGCTTCTTCATTGCTAGAGAGAGCATTGATGTAATCATAGTACACCCAGCACTAGGACCGTCCTTTGGTGTTGCTCCAGCTGGAACATGCAAATGAAGCTTGGAATTTGCAAAGAATTTATTTTCTGGTTCTTTTTCTGCAAGAATACTCCTGGCTACTGTGTGAGCTATCAGAGCACTTTCTTTCATGACATCTCCAAGTTGCCCAGTCAACTGCAGGCCACCTTTACCTTCACCTTGCTCTATAAAGGTCGTTTCAATGTAAAGGGTTGAACCACCCATAGCTGTCCATGCAAGACCCATGACAACACCGATAGGTGTTTGGTCATAGATTTTTTCACCATGAAAAACTGGTTTACCCACATAATCAGCTAGATTTTCTTTATCAATAACTATCTTCTCCTGTAGTTGCTTAGGTTCTGCATCCTGTGCATCAGTAATTATTTCCCCATCCTGCAAAAAATACATAAGAAGTTAACAGCTTTGTGGAAACCAAATCCATCAAAATAGATGAGATCATTCTCTCTACATAAAATCAACCTATGTATCAACGGTTCAACCCTTAACCCTACACGAAAAAAAAAAACATCGGAATGTATGGGCAAGTCATTATTATATGCACTGGAGAAAATACAATAACTAACTCAGTAATGGTAACACTTTTCATACGGTTGAAAACTTGCAACATATCTTAAAAAATGTGCAGTATTTAAACTAAAAATTAGTATGTTAAGCATATGAATTATCTGCAGGATGGAAGAAACAATGTAGGCATAATGATTTAGGTAAATGCTGCATGTTCTCTCATACTGAGGAAAAAGACCACAATTTAGTTAGTGAGTTAAGATGGTGACGCAGAAAATCGAAGGGATTAATGAATTCAAGCTTCCAGAGCTCAGTGTGGTTGAAAAAGAAAGAAAAGTTGTATGTATAAAGACTGCATAGAGAGCTTGAGAAATCAAAAGGCTGTTCAAAACAGAAAACCCCTTTGCCTCAAAAGAGACAAAGGGAGAGGGGAATGTGTCATTTGAGCCTCAGCTCTAGCTTAGCCCCTCATAATAGTGAATATGCACTAAGTCAATTCTAGGTTAACGCATAAACCACAGTAAGTTTTCACAGTCCTGAAAACATTCTAAAATAAATACCTGACAATCAGTTGAAGGCTCTACTGGGCTAGCTGATTCCTCAGCAACTTCCTTTTCTGAGGTTAATGTTTCATCATGAGAATTAGGTTTTGGATGTGTACCATCCGATTCCTCATCTGCTTTGTTTTCAATTAAATCAGCAACAATTTTCTCTTTTACTGCATCCTCTGCATCAGCTGACTCCTGATTATCTTCCTTCTTTTTTCCTTCTTCAGCAGTGACTGTAGATGTTATACCTTTACGAACCAGTTGCAAAGCAATCTGACATACCAACCAAATGTATACACAATTACAAAGATCCATATATAATTCAACACTTTATATGCACCTAATAAAATTAACTTAGAAAAACATACATTTGGCCTACCCTCTTGTTTATTTTTTTGTACAATGATGAAGTTCAAATTTTTTGAAGAAAACTGCTTAAGATAAATGCCTAGGTGATATTTTGCCTAATTACAGTGAAGGAAGCTGAAATTGGAAAGATATGTGCTTATGGCTATGAAAATACATATTAGATTAATTGAACGAGCTAATGCCTGGAAACTTCACATAAGATGTTTTGTCATAACCTGCCAGAGTGCCAGTTTTGACAGATGCAGTATGCCTCTATCCCTGATTACCAGATCTAGGAGGTATTTAGAAGTAACTGCCAAAATCTTAAAATTTATAAGAAGAAAATTCCTGGTAGCTTGGAAGTTTGGAACCCCAAATAGTCACAACTTTTTTGGAGAGTAACTAAATGTATTGGTTATCAATATCTCATGACTTGTTCCAGAATATATTTAGATGTGATCAATGAGTAAAAACAGCCAAATTTTGAATGAGAAAGCTGTCACCAAAACATATGATTTTCTTCATACTTCCTGACTATATTTGAAATTCCAAAACATTTAAGACCCCCGATACATATCCCAAGCAATGTTGAAGTAGACAAAGATTCTGCTGTCCAGCTCAAATACATGGTTTAGTTTTGCACAAATAATATTTTCTTGTCTGCTCAATAATCCACCTCCATGGAAAAGATCAATGTGGACCAAATTCTCAAATTCAGTAGAAAAAATGCCAAAAGTGCCAGAGACAGAAAGATGACAAAAACAAGGATTTACCAGTAATATTACCATATGATATTTGAAAAGCCTAAATCTAGTCTACAGAAATATATGAACATTTTAAAGCACATAAGCAGATGATTTAGAGAGATTCATATTACAGAGCTGGTCATACTAAATATTTCCATTTGATAAACCATGACACTGTCAGGTGAAATACAAATACCTTATCCAAAGAAGAAATGAGAAGCAATAATACTCAATAAATGTCTGTATACAAGTAAATTATAAGACAAATTATCAAAAGTTGTCAAAAAATTCTAAAATTATTAAAGATACTTAATTGCTATGACAGGAGTATCCTAATTCTACCCAAGTAGTTTTTCATGATGTCTTTGTAAAAGGCCAGAAGTTTTCATTCAGAGAAATCCCTCTTTGGATTTTTATGTGCTTCTAAACATGATTATAGTTTATTCTGCAAATCTCATGTATAAAGAACTGTTCTGAATATAGCTATTGTGCTGTGGTAGTAAAAAGAAGCTTGTGAATACAAATAAAAGGATTAAAAATAGGATACATAAACTTGGAATTTGCTGTTTAACTAATAAAATTTCAAGCTTGGCTATTTCCTTAAAATCTAGATCACTCTCAACTCTGAAGAACAACTTACTGCATAGGAGAATTTTCCACTTTATCAATTCAAGGCTTGCCTAAATAATTTGCAGCAGTTTCAAATCAAGTACATATTTCATGCAAGATTGCATCTGTATGACCTTCAGTTACTCTCCTTTGCCTATCTTATGTCAACAATCCATTTAAAAGACAGGAATCAGATTATCCTTCAAAAGTTGTTTGCTAATATATATTTATTAAACATTATGTTTTCAGAGTCCATGATAATAGTGTTGAGATTTCTGGATTGTAACTGTGTGCTCATTTTAAAATTTCTAAAACATATTTATCAAATTGCAATCCCAAATTGTCAGTTTCTTGTGTTTTTCAGACCAGCAAGAACAAAAATAATTTCATATTGAAATAATTATAGTACAGACATTGAAAATTTGGAAAACCTACTAATTAATCTTTGATATTTACTCCAATCTAAGTTACTGCGTTTGCCTATATAGGGCTGTGCATTGCGAAAATCCAATTCTGATCTGGCTTCAGGTCTGGTATGCCCCTTCGATCACTCAAGGTCCAGCCTAGAATCCCAAGTGAGAACTCCAATTCAATGAATCTCTGCAGTGTGTTTTTGAATCACTACTACATTTATAAATCAGTGCAACTTTCTGGGAAAACACTGACTCAGAGAAGATATGTATTACAAAATTCATGCAGGCAGAATACCTCATGGGTTTGCTGGCACCTGAAAGCACTAGATCATAGGTTGCAGGTCATGGAAGTCCTTGCTGAGTCATGGCCAAAAGTCCAGTTGCAGGAAAAAATTAGAAGGGCATGTATTAAACATTTATAATAGTTATAATTTTTACAGTCTAGTTGCAAAGCTTTCTTTAAGTTTTTACAGTTAAACAGATATTTATTCTGCCAAATTAAATGCTATATGGTATACATGGTGTGTAAATATATATATATATATATACATGCTACATTAAGTTATTGATATAATATTGCGTGTGTATAATATAATCGTATCCAAACCCAAAATCAGAGGAAAGAAAAAAATTGTCATACTAGCATATCAAAACCCCGAACCTATACTCGTTCAGTCGTTCCCATACCAGGACTGGCAACTTAAATTCCAATAGAACTGCATAGCATTTTATCAGTTTTACAAAAATATAAAGCATATAACCAGTATAATAAACAATGTACTTTATTTGCTGTTAATAGTCATTTTGAGGCTTGCCTAAATATTTTAGTAGCATCCGACTAGGTTTCCTCATACTCTCCCTTCCCTATCTTATATCAATAAGTTGTCAACTTTATCAGAATTCATATTATTATTAGATGTTTTGCTCAAAACTTGTTTGCTAAAACACAGTTATCAGATTTGATAATCCAAATTGTTTCAGTCCGTTTTTGCATACTTCAGGTCAGCAAATGAACAGTACTTTCATTACAAAATATTTCAATTACAAAATTTGCAGATTTTTAAAATTCTTTAATCAACATTCAAGAATTATTACTGATAGCATCACATGTATCTAAACACAAGCCCAAGATACAGGGTTTTAACAATATTTGCAAAAAGTGGAAACAGGAAATGAAACTATCCATCTGGTGAAAACACTGCAGTATTAGATAGCTAGCATACTAAAGCCATATACTTAATGCTAATCTTTGCCTATAGTTACAAGGCTTTCTGATTCACAAAACATTTTTGTAGGCATGCTTTCACAGATGGATCAAACAAAACCACCCAGCCTTTCAAAGGACTTGGACAAGGGCATTCATTTGTTTCTAGATCTACTCTTGAATTTCTAAATTCTATTTCCTAGCATTTCTCTCTTACCAAGCGACTGAACAAATTCCTATGGAAAAATAAGTCCTCTGCTAGCATACCTTAAGCCATACATGGGAAATCAGACATAACTATTTTACCTCACTCCTATTCTAAATTACAAATAACTAAGGGCATACATGGGAGATCAGACAACTGTTTTATCTCTCCCCTATTCTATATTAGAAATTACATTTGTCAATAAACCAATTTTATGTCCATAATAAAGAAAATGCTATCACAGTAATGAGAACAAAGAGAACAAAGAGAGAGAACAAGGTTCCTTTCAAAACACTAATAATATACCAAACCCTGTGATGATCTATGACATATATTCAAATCAGTGATCAATAAATAGAAAGCAACCTGTACTGCAAAACAAATGCTACAAAATGAATTAATTTGACATTCTATTCAATTTAAAATCTTCAGGTAATGCTATAGATTTGAAGCAAAAATTGAATACATATTTTTTTCCAGAAGCTTTCCAAGTCAACACTACTAATATCAGTTGTCAATAAACCAATTATATATCCATTATAAACAGAAACTGCTAGCATAGTAACAACAATTCTGTAGAACCGAGAGATACAGACCAAGGTTCCTTTCAAAGCAGTAATAATTATTACTGAACCCTGGGAAGAAACTCTCTATGACGTACATTTCAATCAATGATCAAAAAGTGTAAAGCAATAATTACTGCAAACAAATTCTACAAAAATAATTAGTAGATAATCAAATACATTTAACATTCTCTTTCATTTAATGTTTTCAGGCAATGATATAGATTTGTAAACACTACTATCAAACAAACCTTGCGGTAGATCTTTTCTATATGCTTTTGAAGATTTCGCACTCCAGCTTCACGGCAGTAAGTTTCTATAAGTGCAAGTAGTGCTGCATCAGTTACGTCAACCTGAGGAAATATATAGATTAGATGGTATATTTACATCAAACTTAAGATAATATTACAATAGATGGAAACACCTACTAGTTATTACAATATAAAAGAGCTAGCACCTGTTCAGGATTGATACCACAAGCCTCTCGAGTAGTCCGCTCAAGGTAGTCACGGGCAATATGCATCTTTTCATCAGTGATGTAACCTACAAGGCTAATGATTTCCATTCGATCCAACAGTGGATTGGGAATTGTCTCCACCACATTCGCAGTGCAAACAAACAAAACCTAGCCCCAAATAACACAAGTGCAACAAAAGGAGTGATTATTAGTCAGATAGTTTTACTTTTAACATTTAAGATGTACATGGAAAGTGTGCAACAAGCAGAAATTAAAAGCTCATTTACAAGACAAATGCAAGATACAGCAAAAATGCATGCACCATTGTTGTATTTGGGTGTCCTAGTATGCAAGGGATTAGTGTTTGAGCCCTATGCCCTACAAGCTCAAGTTCAAAACATTATTACTTGTAAGCTCTTAAATGTAAAGCATCAACTGGCTCATGCATGTAATTTTTTCTCATAGTAAAGCGGTGAAAAGGAAACACCTCTTTAGATTTTAATTATAAGCTTATGCCAAAAGTTCAGAGTGGAGGCTTGATTAGAGAAAATCTGGAAAGAAGCAACTCCAAAGCAAGAATAGATAAAATTCAAGTCTTGAAAAATAGAAGCACTCCAAATTTATATGACTTGGAGACTTGCTGCAAGATCTTTTTATGGACTACTCATAATATTGTCCTAGAACCCAAACATTCTAGATGAAAGAGAATTCACTACACAATATGCAGTAAACATACCGTGCTAACTTTACTTTCATACAACATTGAAAAGCCATGAAATATAGTAAAATGCCATGGTGCTGATATTGAGCAAACCAATTATATGCCATCTAAAGTATCAAAGCAAGATCTAAGAGATGTTAAGCCTACTATCTCTCACTATTATAGCATCCGATAGTGAAAGTGTTTAAAAAAGGAGTGGAGAGGCAGCATTGGAAGATGGAATAATTTGTGTCCCATCAGTTATGGAAACTCAGTTGGCAGTGCTTATCGGAAGCATCACAGGATGCCGGCATCTAAAGATCACAATGCTTCATTATGGCCCTAATCAGCTACTAAGACTATTGGTTGGAACCAGAATGGGCTTGGTCATCTGTTAAGGCAAGCAGCTTATGAAAATTTGACTCAGCTCTTCAAGGACTTGGATATTTCCCAGCTTTTGTAACATTTCATCCATGATTAAATTTATGATCATTTTAAAATCGAGGTTCTAGGATCCTCCAGAAAGATTAAAATCCTCACATTTGGCCAGAAACTGCAAACTCGATGTTTTAACAGTTTTTCTCGTTTTCTATGGATTTAGTCAAAATTGGTCAGATATTCCAGAAGTGAAGCCATGGTACTTACATCCATTAGTTTTTAGAAGCAAACAAGAGAAATTCCCTTCTATCCAGTTATTAGTAAAATCACTTTTCCTGATGGATAATCTACCCTTTGGCTTGGCAAACCAAAAGTGTATCACCAGTTATTGGGTGTATTGTATGCCCACACCTTGCTTCATCACTGCTGGTGTAGCACAATCAGAATTGAGCTCTGCAATCTCTACTTGCTCAGTTATATCTGAAGTGTTCAATGGCAGTGAGAATGATGGCCAAAGATCTAAGTTGAAAACAAGATGTAACCAAGGAAAAGTTGATGGTTATGCTCAATGTGATATGCTTGCTTGAAAATAACACAGGAAATATAAACTCTCCAATTGTAAACAGGAACAGATATCAATGCTTTGCGTTATTCAGATTTTTACAATGCACTCCAAACAACAGTCGAATAGAATTATTGACTGAGAAATGAAATTAGCCACTCAGAAATCATGACGCAGATAATAGACTTCAGATTTGAATATCAGAACACACATTACAGTAGACTCCGAAATTATAGAATTACGGAGATATAGCCAGATCGCATATTATTTGCGAACACAGAGCCAAATGATCCAATGATATTCGGAGAGATCGCTCCAGGTGACACCAAGCCTGCTCAAATGAACATGGGAATGAACACTCAAGCCGCTGGTTACTTCACTTATGCTCGGTTGCGGACGATTCATGATATCCAGATCCTTCCCGTGAGTTGCTTGTGGCTTTGGAAGATGACGCCGCCAGTTCTCCTCTATCTCCAGTCACAATATGCTATTCCCGACAGGGGTGATGGACCAGCCACGATGAAGATCTCTTCAAACTGTTCCATGAATGAGGTGGACGGAGTAATCGAACTATGTGAATGCTTAGCGCCTACACTCGCAGTATGATACTCCCGGGTGAATGATGCGCGCCCAGGACCCAATGAATCCCCTCCTGCCGTGATGGATACGATGCACTGCTGTAGTAGGATCCCAAACTCGTGCACCAGAGGTGAAATGAATTGCTCGATCCAATATGAGCCAAGTCTCCAACTATAGCGAATGCAAGTTGCTCTCTGTAATTGCGCCCCACTAGAGACCTGATGAGTTTGCTACTTTCCCTGTGCAGAACCAAATGCAATGAGTAATCTAAATGGAGATGAACGGATGCTAAAAGAATAGTGAGACTTAACACGAATTCCCCAGAACTAAGACTACGTCCAGTACCTGGGTGCCAACGCGTGAGCGACTACATCCTCACTGATAAACTAGCAAGATTCTCATCCAAATTTGTGATGATCAACAAGGAGCCACGAGCCAGTATAAATACTTGCTCTAGAATGCCTTTCCCGAGTGGGTCGGCCACAACAATAAAAATTAAATATTATTATTCAATAATTTAAATTTAATATTATTATTTTATTAAATATTTAATTATTATTTAATAATTATAAAATTCAGAGGTAGTGTTTAAAAACACTATTTTACTGCCAAGATTTGAAATGGGTCCACAATCACATCAATCGGCGGGGACATGACACTCAAAAGTGATTTCCTTAACTTGCTTGAGTATGATATAGTCTTACTAACGAAATGGTCTGATCTTCCTATCAGAGCATTTGAGCCTATCTTTCTCTATACACAACCTGCCCCATCACTAGCTTCTAGTGATTTGGCACCTGATGTTGCTCATAACTTTGCTTGCACTTGGCATTTGGCTTCTTCTCGATTGCATGTACCCAATCTTAAATGTGTCAATCCATTCAATAATTTTTGCTACTTTGTTGGATTGTTTCTTAGCAAGAAGTCTCCTGTAATGACCACCCTTAGTTACTACCTTTTTTTGTTTACCATTTTTATTAAATTTCAAGTACCATCTTGATTGACCAAGCAACTTCTTTCCATCTGAATAGGAACATTGTGACTAGCTGACTGAGCTTTCATAAGGAAAATGGACAGGAAAATCACGACAGGGTCCAATCCTCCAGCTGGTGATGGACCACCTGAGGCTGTGAGCCTCCATTAAGCATCTTCCATTGTCGAACATCACAATGCCCCACTTCCCACATATATAAATGCAAGCATCCCCGTGCTTCCCCTTGCTGACATCCCAAAAGCTTTCCCTCCACTCAATTATGTAAATTGTGGAAAGCCCCAAACTAGCAATCCAAACCAAGCATACCTCTCTGTGAAGTATATTTTTGGAGCTTGCTTTGCAAGGAGATTTAGTTTATACATGTTGATACAGTGATAAAACTTGAAGAAAATGCATTTCTCGCTAGGAATTATGAAAAGGAGATCCAAAAATGCCATTGTGTAAATTGTTTTTAATAAATTGGAAATCAATACTCTTTTGCTCCTTGTGTGTGCTTCTACATTTTGCATTCATGTCTACCAGGGCAGTGCCAGCTACCACATCCAATGAAATTCCCCTATCCTTATGCTTTGATGGATGTCCATACCCTGTTCCACAGCTCCCCACCAAGCTTCTCTCAAATCACTTCAATATTTCCTGCCACTCATGCATCATTTTCTTGATTGAAAGATCTCTTTTAATTTATTTTTGTTTTAGCCCATGCAACGTTGGTAGTTTAGAGTTAGACTATCTTTTTATTAATAACAAAGGTAGATAGATAGATAGATTTGCATTACAATTAAATAAAATGTTTTATATTTGATATAATGTGTTATTTAAAATTTAGATTATCATCGTATATTAATGACTACATAGCAAGATATCCTCCTAAGACAAGGTCTTGACTATAATTAAACAAGAAGATATTGTTTATGTCCTCATTCTTACATCAAAGAAGGCTATTGACAAGCACCACTTGACTTTAAAATTGAAGCAGGTAGAGGTATATTCGCCAACGAAACTAAAAAATCTTGCTTCATCTAGCACCTTACAATTGGCAAATCGGTTAGTGCACTGATCTACAAGAAGTAAAATGGATGCCTGCAGGGGATGTGACAGTCCTATGGTCTTGCATTTACCATGTTTGAAAATTTCAGTTCATTCAAAAGTCCAGAATTTGCAAAAGCATTTAACTTTTAAAAGAGAAATCAAATACAAATAGAAGTAAATAAAGATACAATTATGTATACTAAAAAGATTATCCATAGTATAAACATAAATGTTTTTAGCATCAATTTGGAAGAATAAAATATTAAATATCTGCAACAACAAAAACTTGGTTCCATATCAGAAAGAACTGTTAGAAGATTCATCTGATCCTGTTTGAAGATCCAGATTAATTCAACAATTGTGGAGTATCTGCCCCATAATTTTGTAGCTGCTGAGCCTTCTCTGCTTTTGTTGGGCTTAAACCAAAATCCTTCTAGTGGCTCTTAAAATAAGAGCTTGCTTTCTTACTATTCCTTTCTCCTCTGCATCAAAAACCAGCCTACCTATTGTTGCAAATAAACTTTGTGTTTACCACAACATCTATATCATGGATCATCTCTACTTCTTTAGGTTATCTAAATAACAAGCTGTTAAATGTAGAGAATGATGTAGCATGAAATAATGTTTATCCATGTTTACTCACTGGGATAAGTTCAAAGTACTATGCGAGTAAACAGGAATAAACTTACAGAACATAGAGCGTGTACAAGAACACAATGCACAGAATAATCATACTGCATTTATTGTTTCAACATATCCAAGTACAATCATCTATACTATCACAATGGAACACAAGTACATAACATAAAAGTCTCCAAAATCATAACATTGTTTCCTGACTACATGATTCGAATACATATAGTACGCTGGCGGTGGTTGAGAGACCGACCGTTGCAACCTTTCATTACAACTAATTACTTTCGTTGGGAACTTAATTCCCGAGACAACAAATAACACAACAAGTACATGAAATATTTAACATTAACTAAAGTTTTATTCACTTATGACTTTCGGCCGACTAAGTACACTCTCAACCGGCTACAATCCACCTTTTTGCAAATGTTAAAAAAAGTGTTGTTTTCTCTTGTACTTGCCCTAAGTGATGTTTTTCTTTACAATTGGCTTCAAAAATGTAGATGAAATGAACTAAATATTGTTGCTTTGTTTTCCGTGTTTACACTCCTATCTGATAAAAATGAATACTTGAAATAGTGAACAGAATTAATAATGCATACCAGATAGAGGAGTAAAAGTATATCTTTATTTGAACATGAAATTATTACAGAAGTAGACCAGAGATGGTCAGCCAAGGATCAGAGTTGATCCGACTCACTCATATTACTTTCCTTGACAATACAAAATCTATTTAAAGGACCCAATAGTTGCCAAGAGGAACACAGCCATTAACTAACTAATTCTTATAACCACCTGAAGCCAACAAACCATTAATACATAGTTGGATAAACAATAAGCATTGTACACTAACTAATCATCCCCCACAAAAGAAAAAGTTGTTTTCCAAACAACAAAAACCTGTAGGAAAACTTTGAAGCATAGTTTGCAAACTCAGACTTGGAGAGTACTTGGAAAATCAAATAAGTTTGGTGTGGGTCTAGGGGCAACGCACTAACTGTTGTTTTTTATTATATTTTACTATATGTTTTTTGCAAATGCACTTTAAATAAGCTAAATATGTTGTTTTTCTGTTTATATCATTGTTTTGTTTTTGCAATGTCAACATGAGTTACAATGAAGAGCATTATTAGGTAATGAGTAGTGCAAATGAGGAGGTTGGAGAAGGGGAAGAAGCAACACAAACTGAAAGTTGAATTACAAGTGCTGTGAAATTTGATTGATCCACAAACAAGGAGTGCCCCTCGTGTGCCATTGTCAACTACACATATCATTAAGAGTAAACTTTACAGCAACCTCCAAAAACATTATTCTACCAGCAACAAATAGTTAATCATACAATGTTTTCTTGTTCATTAGCCTTGCAACATAGAAATGAGGGTATAGCAAAGCAAACAAGATGCCATGAAACTCATATGCATTGAAACACAATACCTTGTTGCTGGAGCACACTCCAGTCAGAGTGAGTAAAGTACCTCGTTCCACTATGTCAACCTTATACAAGTGGCCTAAACCAGCTCCAAACAACAGCACTTAGTCTCAACCATAGTTCGCAGAATCAACAAGTACTTGTGGGTTTGAAACCCAGGCGAGTTACTCACGAGCCAATAGGACCAAAAAACTCGCTGATGAGATGCCTAAAACTCACCAAATTTTCACCTAGAAATCATTGGCAAAAAACGCGAGATAAAAAACACGCCAAGAACGTGTGATTTTGGCGCGTTTTTTCCTCTGTAAACCCTTAAAAATCCATTGTTTCTACCTTAATTGATAGAATTGTGAATATCGTGTGCAGGATAAAGTTTTTTGCAGTTTCGAAGGCCTTAATTTGGGCATGGTGGCAAGGGCTTTGCCCCTCGACCCCGCCTTGTATCACAACAAGGAATGCGCCAGGGGCGTTGCCCCCAGACCCCATGAGGGGTGTTGCCCCTAGACCCCCATAAGGGGTGTTGCCCCTAGACTCCTACGAGGGGTGCTGCCCCTTGACCCCATTGGGGGTGTTTCCCCCAAACCCCCACCAAACTCATTTGATTCATTTTGTAGCTATATTTTGCATAAAATTTATATTTTTTCAAAAAATTATGTTTCTTTTCAAAAATTTAAGTGTTTTTTAAGGTGCTGAGTTTTGTCGAGTACTCTTCAAGTCAAAAAAAATTTGGCTTGTCGAGTTCTCTCTGAGTTTGAGTTTGCAAACTATGGTCTCACAAACTCCAAAAAAATGCTCGTCTACGCCATAATTGTGGAAAAATGAACAAAAGAAGGCTTACAATAAGATTTCCAAGATCTCCAATGCCTCCAACAGGGAACAACAATGTTTACTAAACGCCTATGGCTTTCCAATAATCTACCACACTCAAAGACTGGAAAAGCAAATGCCAAAAAGAGGATTTGAAACACCAAATTCCATGTGTTGCTTGCACTTTGGCAAATACATTGCTTCTATTAGACCAGCATTTGCACATTTGATGGGTAGTTTGCATTTTTGCCACTTAAAAAGACCAGTGAATTCACTAAAACAAGATTTATAGGTCATTTAGAGGTTTGCACATTAATTCAAAAACTCCCGAATATGTCCCATACCTTCCCAAACACCCTCCTAACTTCATCATAGCCCCTACTTTAATAAACCCCACTAAAAGTAACAAAATCCATGAAATTAAAACACTACTCCAAAGACTAGTGACAACAAACATTACACTAATGGTACTGCAACTTGACCTGAGTTTCTGGATCATTGATTGCCCTTCAAAATGTTGGCTTGATGGGCCAAGTGGTTATTTAAACAAAAGAATCCTCTGTGACAATTTTCTACCATCATTAATACAAACATACCAAATAACTCCAAAGGGGAAGTTAGGATTGAATGCACAATATTTGCTCACTTGTGGGAAAGGACAGCATTACCAAGGTAAAAGCACATTCTTCATGTCATTGGCAAAGCAATTTGGTTGAGTAACTCACATTTGCTCAGAGAGCCGAATTTATTGCATTGTTGAAAGAAATTTCATCATTCCATTTGCACCTATCCATTCTAAGAACATTTTTAGTTCCACACTTACATCTTTTCAAGCCAATAGAGTGGAGCCTAAGAGAAATATAAAGATCATGGGTTCAACTTTCAATCTAATTATGGACATTTTCAATGCACAAGCTCAAGACAAGGTAATCCCATTGGAAAATTCTTCTTTGCCAATGTCATTCCATTACATGTTGCTCACTAACGAAAGAGGCTATGGCTAAGGTAGTCAAAATAGGTAAATCTTATTTTCCTATAAAGTACCAGGTCCCAAAATTGCAGGTCCTAAATCCTAAAGCTTTTCTCCACCTTCAAGGCTAGGGGTTTGTCTTCAAGAAGGCAAATAAAGGCTCATTCACAAACCTAGGATAGTTAAAGGCCAACTATGAAAATGGATAGTCTCTCCTACACTTTGAGCTCAACTTAAACTCAGGAAAGTGTTCCTATAGCTCACCTAAACAAGTTATTATATCAATTTGGGATGATTCATTAGTGTATCAAACAACAATGTACACTTAACCCCAAAAATTGTCACTAGGTCAAGATAAACTAGTTGCATAAGACCTCTATACAGCTGATAATACACATTGCACATGCACTCATAGATGACAGCAGTTTTGTAATCTCAAAATGGTTTTTGTTAATGTTGCACACACAATGGCACGGTGCAGACATTATAGAAATGATTCTCTGTTGATTTAACAATTTCAGCTTGTATAAAATAGTTCCCTAGTTTATATTACTGAACAAATTAACAGCAAGCATAGAATTCTAACTATACCTACAGCTTAACAAGAAGAGAGATAGATTTGAATAAAAGTGTTTGATCTTGATCCAATAAGTATTGATGCCTACTCCATTGGGCAACTGAGTCATAAACAACAAAGAGGAAGGGAATATATTAAGGAAAAGAATCCACATAATTGGATTTACATGCAAATGCAAACCAGAAGTTACTTCTACAATATACATGCTTAATAATCCATAACCAAAACTGCAATAACCCATATGAAAGAAAGGACTGGTTAGTACAAATCATTTGAAATACATTAGGTGTTGTTACACACACACCAAACCCTTGCTATAGTGTGGTAAGAGAGAACATATAATTTTGATTATATATTTCCCTAAGTCACCATAAGAAGCCATGGAGACATCCATTAGAAAAGATTTACAATACAAAACCCCTCCTACGCAATTGCAGAGCATATCCCCTCATTTACAATTTAGACACACATCATTCGATGCCCTAGAACAACCAACAAACCTTACCAAACCCAAAAATTAGCTCAGTGAACAACTCTTTGCATGAAGAGCCAATTGGCATATGTAGATCCATCGTTCCAGTACCCAACTCACTCAAGGAAGCATCAAGATAAGAAAAACTTAGACGGCATGTGAAAACCCATCATCCTTATCAATCGTTGTCCACATGTCGCTATTCACATTTGAAATTGTGTGAAATCCATCGAGAAATGTGTTGAAATCTGCACAAGAATCATGAGGAACTCTGCCTTGACCTACAAATCACTGCTACACTAATGATGCCTCTAGATCCAAACGGAAATGGCATGTGAAAGCTTGGGAAATCCATTGCAGACATTGCCAAAGGATGGCCTAAAGAAAAGGGGGTTAGAAAACCCTAACCGATGTATTAAATGCAATATGAGCCAATTAATATCTTTTAAATGCAATGGAAAAGGGGACTAAAAAACCCTAACCGATGTAGCAAGCTAAGTGGGATTAACCTTGGGAAAAACTCCATGGTTAAGTGCACTTGAGTTGGAGTAGTACTGGGATGGGTAACCTCTCGGGAAGGCCCAATGCTTCACCTCTATGAGCATCACCTAGATGCAATAAGTGCTAAGTGGACCATTCATTCTCATGAGAGATGGGTTCTTGTGAACCGCTACTCATGAAACATGGGTCAATGAGTTTGACTTGAAAAAACTACATGGTTGAACCTAATAGCAATATCATAATTTGACACATTGTGGAAAATACCTCCTACTTATCAATCTTTTATTTTCTTTAAATCTACACCTTTTCGATTAAACAATGATCCTTGAGTGTTATCTAATTTGATCTAGTCGTTGCAGAGATCCATCGGGTTGATTTTGGCATATTTGAGTAATTTCTACCATTACCAATTGAAAAGACATGCAAATCTATCTTCATTAGGTCAACAATGTGTTTTGGGCAATAAAATTCCTGCATGGGAATTAAGGCAACCAAACTAGTCATAAATGACCTTCAGGACTATACCGGGGGGTAGGGAATACTATAGTCAAAAATGATGAGAGTTCTGAATTGGTGAGGATAAGGGAGAATCGATACCACATACCTTTGGTCAATGTGTCAAGAGTCTGAGTTTGTGGAGAACTCATGTCATTGAGATACATGGAATGAGGGAAGTTTCAACAAGCAATCTCGAAAAAAGGTTATAGTTTTCAATATGTTGGGGATTGGGAGTTAAGAGTGCCTCGTGACAGGTGCTAAGGTGAAGGGAAGGGAAAAAGTACAACTCCTAAGGGAAATGCAAACGGATTGGAAAAATCTCTAAGGGTTGTGGGAATCAAGGAAATGGTTCTTGGGAAGTGAAAAGTTCAACGAACTAATAGGTAAAAAGGAAAATTCAAACTTTTCCAAGGGTGGCATGACAAGAGAGGGAAGTTTGCAACCCCAACTCCAACAAAGTACTTTTAGTCGAGAGTTGGGAGTCAAGGAGAAATTGAGTAAGGTATGCCAATAAGAGATGGTTCAACTCCTCGATCTGAAAGACTGAAGCAACTTTTTTATAAAAAAGGCCAATACAGGGAGGCTAAGGTGGAAGGGATACTTGAGGAAGGGGAATCCTAATGACTCGGCTAAAGGGAAAGAGTCGGGCAATTTAGTGGAAATCTTTGGGATAGAAGATCAGTGATGGTAATGAAATGCTATTAGGGTAGACTCAAGTCTGATACTCTAGCAATAAAAAGTTTCTAAGGCATTAGGTCAACATGTCGAGGCTTGGGTGAATGAAATGAAGGTAAGGAAAAGATCGTCAATCTGAAACTCCAATAGAACACAAAGAACACCCAAAACATGTCCCAAACTTAAAATTTTCTCTTACACAAATTTTTGACACCAAAAAGGGTATGCAGAAGACAACACTTAGGCAAAACACAAGAATGAAAGCCCATACAAATATTTCTTGAATCAGTTATAAACAATGGCAAAAGAAACCAAAGTGGACAGACAAACAACTCGATGAAAATTTTGACACTACAAGATTGAGTCCCAACATAAGCAATACATAATTGAGGACCACCATCTTGAACAAAATTATTCCATGGTAAATTTGTTGATGGAGAAGAGGAAGACTGCATGGGTCTCTCTTGGATGCAATTTCATCACCAAAGGGTAGACAATTATAAGACATTGCCCATTCAAAAATACTATAGTTTCACATAAGAATGAGCTTTACTTCCGTACAGAAATTGCCTCCTCAGAAAAATGTAAGGATGTAGAGCTCCAATTTCAAGTCCCAAAAATGTTAGGAAGGAGATCCTTCCGATGTAGTGCAAGAGGTTATTAATGCATCATGCATGTTGAGCAACAAGAAAATTAGTCGAGTCCACCTACAAGTACATTTACTAATCCCTTATGTGCATGCTATCAATAATACACTAAAGGACATCAACAAAATTGAGTTGATTAAGAAGGTTGAGGTAAATGCAAGGAGGTGATGTTCATTTGCAACCACCACACCTCCTTGGCATTACATTAGTCCTTTTTGAGGAAGGAATATATCATACGATATGAGATTTGATTTGCTTCTTACTTCAATCTAGTATGTTGGATGAGCCCTTACAAGTCAAAATCATGACATAAGAGTGGACTAGGTGAGGAGAGTGCAAAACATAGCAAAGGATGAGGGTGAAGTTGTGGTAAGTGATGTATTTTTGGTCAAATATGAGATATATCACACTTATTATATCCCTACGTTTTCACTGTCACTAGATATGGGACTATGACAACCCTAGCCTTGGGAAGATCTACAAGTGTGTTGATGGCATGATGGGTAACATGAAGACCAACATTTGTGAGAGAGAACCCACCTTGGAGTTCTAACACAAGCATGTTCATCCCATCATTCAATAGAGGTTGAAAAATTTGAACACTTCTTATGGTTGCATATGCAATCAAACCAAAATGGTATATAGCCAAGCCAAGTAGAGTCATCCCAATTAATGAAAAGGAGTTTATAATAGAATCATGAAGCATTCAAAAAATAGTGTCTAGATAAAGCTTGAAAAACTAAAATTGAATAAGGATGAAATATGCTAACCAATTTTTTGCCACAATTTTTACACCATAATCAACACTTGGCCAATTTGATTAGCGTTAGTGCCAAAATCAAAACTCTATCAAAGCAACTCTAACCAGAAATGCGCCCTAAAACCACTTAAGGAAGAGGGGCGGGCATATGGTCAAAGGATCCCTAAGATCTAATAACTCAACAACTATAGGATGATTATAACTGGAAGTACAAAATAAACTCAACACCAAGAATGTGCACACAAGATCCCTTTGAAGGCGAGGTGCTAACATATGGCGGAGTAAGTATTACAAAACTGAAAGAACTTAGGCGGTGAACTAGCCATAAAGATTTCCGCTCAACCACTTAAACAGTGGGGGGAATACTACAAACAAATCAACCAATTCATCCGTTGCGGCAGGCATCCACTTAAAAGTGGGAATTCTCCACTTGACAATGGATGATAAATGAAATTACAAATAAGATTACTCCACACTAGCGGTAAACCATCCAGAGGTTATAATATTTGCATCAATTAGTCACAAGTAAATGCAGTAATAAAATGGTTGGATTATTACTACTAATTCACAACCTTACAATTAAAAAAAAACTACAAATTACGAGTGTTACAATGATAGAATGATGGCAAATATATAAAGGATGATTCTTTCAAGTTCTAAACCTCTTGAAGACTAAAATTGAAGCCAAAAACTGAACTTATAGCAATCTGATTTTAAAAACCAGCAAACTGAAATTGTTCAACCAGCAACTGTAAACTAATAAAATGCTTATACTTCTTCAATATACCTCCAAATTGAATGAAATAAATTGTTGAAGCTCCTGTGAAGGTTGGCACCCAAATTGCTACATTGAAATTGCATCAAAACTCAGCCATTTATTTTTGCACAAAGTCCAATACCTCCTTAAATGGTACGGCCTCCTTGCTAGTGCGATTTTGGCAAGATAAAAATAAATACTTTGAAATAAATTCTGATCTTCTATGGGAAGGGGCGCCCATATGCTAGGAATCCATATCTTCAATACCCAGAAGCACATTAAAATCATACAAAGAGCTGTTAATGAAAATCACCTTCAGCCATGAATGAACCAGCAAGCTCAAAAACTGAAAAATACTTTAAATTCTCCAACAATGAAACTCAATGTGCACTTCTAAATGAAGCACACTCTCAATCCACCATCTAGGGAACCATAGTTTCAGGCCCAAAGAATGGAGACAAATTGCTAAGCTTCTCTTGAGCCGGGTTCTGGATTCAAACCAGCAGCATTTCGTTATAATTTTCCAAAGATAATCAGCTCTTCAAACAGTAGCAATATATAAGTTTCAATTGGCAAATGAAACACTTCAAATTTTAAGAAGTCGAATCACTTCAACTTCCAAGAGGGACGCCACCTTTAAACATTTACTTTTTGAAATAATAAAACATTATTCAACTTTCCTTTTAGGTGTCCATTTCCAAATTGCAACAATAAAGCATTTATTTAAATCATTAAATGCTCAACATGACCCCTTAATGACCCTACTTTAAAACAACATGAAGTTATTAAGCCTAGGCGTGGGGTACAACTGAAAAACATGAAATTGACTAAGTATAAAAACTCAGTCCATGGAGATAACCAAAACCAATGCCAAAACTGAAACTAATGGATAGCAAGATGACTTGAGTTGAACTGTTGATGATGCCACTGCCAAAATTAGACTTACTAAAAATAGCCAACTGCTATAAATAGTAAGTTCAACATCAAAACAACAAAAAGCCAAACTAAACACTGAACCGCAAAGGATTGAACTGCTGCTAGACAGATATTGCCAAAAAATAGACTTGCTAAAAAAAATAGCAAACTACTATAAATAGTAAGTCTGCACAACATCCTCTGAACGCCAACTGAGCAATATCTGAAAGAGAAAACCCTATTTTTGCACAACTGAGTAGCCTACGGATTCTCGGAAATAGGCTAAATCCAAATGAAGAGCTTATGGCCAAAATGGGGACATTACAAAGGATCAAATTTCTTGAGCTCAATGGCCATAAGAGTTAAGCAAGGATAGACATGCTTATTTTGGCACAATTGATGTCAATTAGTTGGTGACTATTGGACTCCATGATTGTTGCATACATTACATTCATCTCTTCTTGTGGGTTTCTAGTTCTACTCGTATCAAAAAGAATTGGTTTGACATATAGCTTCATCTACTATATTAAGCTATACTAAACCAAGTTCCTAGGACAAGGACAATAGAAAATGGGGGGATGTGTTTCTAGTATAGCAAGGGACAAGAGACCCTTTTTAGGGGATGACAAGGCAAAAGAATTTTTCTTAAATTGGGAAGAAGTTTAAAATATAGGAAATTTCAATTATGCATATATAAAAATACAAGGCATTCATCATATACATTCTAGAACCATACTATGAAACATTGAGCTAAATTGAGAATTCACAAGAGTTGACATACAAATTAGCAAACTTTCAATGTCTAACAGACTAATAATAGTAATCATTCATTAATTTTAATTTCAGTTTCATCACCAATGTGCATATACATAATACAACAAAATGAAAAGTTCAAAAGACTACAAATAAAAAATGATGAAAAGTAGACAATCTAAGATCTACTACTGCTATACCTTTGTCTCATCCTCACCTAAATCAAATCTAACTCAATCTAATTCAGTGCCAATATCAGATATTGCCTCATCCACAGTAACACCCACCAATCCCTCTTGTGCCTCCTATTCATCAATTTGTGTGTCATCCTTGGGACCAACATCCCACCATAAAGCTAGAGTATGTAGATACTTATCAATCTTAAAGTCTCAAGGAACTATACATTGCCACAAATTTCTCCTCTTATTGAGAGGTAAGCCTATTCTTCAAAATAAAGTAGATGAAGCTATAAGTGGTCCAATTCCTCTCTATAGTAGAGGAACTCGCAACCTATGAAAGGAAAAGAATGGCAAGCATCTTCAACTCTCATGTATCCTTATCATGCCATGTCCACCATCCAATAGGTGGGTTGAGATAATATAGCTTTATTTGTCCTCACCTCTAGTTTGTTGAATGTTGGACTACAAAGATTAACAATGGCAGTCCATTATGTTTGAAGTAAAGTTGCCTCCTCATCTAAATACATCTTTGAAAGGGCCTTCATTAGCCCTCCTTTCACCTCTTCATCATCAAAAAAAGGAACTCTCCCAATCCTTGGTGCAAACCCCTTGGGATTTAAGGAAAAGTATATCATGTGAAGCAGAGTATTCATAGTGTTTGATCATCGTATCACCATGGGCCTACTACAATCCTCACATAATCACAAATTAGGATCTGTGTTATGAATTTCTTGCTTCACCCACACACGTGTGTTGTCAAACATCTCATAAATCTCTCCAATACGAGAAGAGTTTGTATCAATATATCTAATGATATCTACAATAGGTAAGATGAAGGAGCAAACATATCTACAAACAAAGTTTTCAAAAAAGAATAAGATAAGACTCAAACAACAAAGAGTGAATGGTCATACAAATAGTGCTAAATTAATAGTTTAATAGTAAAATCACAATTCTCTTACCTCATAGTGGACCACCAATCATCATCAAGGATCTCTTGTTTCAAAAAATTTCCCTCAGCAATGCTCACATCAAGCCATCTACCCCACTTTGGATTAGTCGTCAATGACTTGTTATATTCCCTAGGAACCCCTTTATTCTCTTGTGAAACCCCCCTAGTCCCATTACAATTTGGATTAGGGGTGGAACTTGTGATCATAATATGTTATTGGACCTATGTGTGTGTATGCATGGTGTTATGAACTATTGATGATTATTATTAATGAATATGACTAAGTAGTTGTTTTATATATTAAAATTCATGCACTAATTATGTTTTTGACTAGCCTAAACTAATATTGGTTGCTAGAATCATGCAAGGAATATGGTTTGTTTGTAGGTACTCGAGGGTTCAAAGTGAGGCAAATTATGTGGTTCCGTGAAGAGAGACAAACGAATATTAATGCCTACCCCAATGTCAAGATCCTCCCTGTAACCTTTTCCCAACCATAGGTTCACCTAACTAGTTATAAGTGCGTAGGTAGCTTTTCAAATAATTCTTTTAGCAATCAATTAATTCTACTGGGACTTGCCTAATCCTTGTGCCTAACCTTGGGGAATGGGAACCTATTTAATTTTATATTTCAACTATTTTCGATTATGGCTTAGGAACCAAGCACCTATAATAGCCCAATTCAAGTTAGGTTCGACAACCTAAGGCAAGGACTAATGCTAAATTTTCAAGATATATTTATACTAAATTTAACTTATATGCAAAATAGAATACAATGGCAATGATAAGTGAACAAATAAATAATGAATAAAACGGCTCATCCCATCGACCCCTATGGGAAAACAAAATAGAAAACAACACACCAAAAAAAAAAAAAAAAATGTAAAAGAAGACGCAACCAAGAAGAGAGGCAACCTAGCAGAGAAAACAAAAAAGTGTCATTTAAGAGTTGTCCAATCTTTCCCATGGTTGGGAAACATCCTGTAGTTAAGGAGAATGGTGCAAGGTAAGGTGTAAGGGGCGACTATGCCATTAAGAGGCATGGCGACCCACAAAATTGTGGAAAAAAATTACAAAGTTTGATGAAGGGCGGCACACAAATGGAGTGCAAACCCGCAAGCTTACTTAAATCTGCATTTTGAGGCTCATTCTGATAAGGAAAATCTAAAGGAAGGACCTGATTGAAGGTGTCTAAAGTTGTGAGGAAGTTAAGGAAAGTAAAGAGTGAAGGGCGAGTGGACAAGAGCAGGAAAGCTTGCCATTTCAGATGCTAAGACATTTTGGGACGCCTTATTCCAAGTTTGTCAGAACAAATTTCATTTTGTTGGTTTGTACTATTAAATAAAGAGATCGATTGGGTAATAGAACATGGTGACTGGTTACATAGGACAACAATTTGCTTGATAAATTCTTAAAAAAGGGACTACCTAATCTACCATCTCCATATCAATGATATTATGCTCATTCACATATTTGTTAAGCACTGCATGTTCTAATTTACTTGGGCTTCCACCCTTGTCACCGAGATATTTAAACCAAAAAAAAAAATTAATGTAGAATTAGAATATGAAATATTTATGTCTGACATGGGGCAATGAAATCAAAATATTTCATAGATACATATCCTCAACATATATTTGAATGCCCTCAACATGTGGGGGAAACTGTTAATTGAAGACCTCTAACCACTAAAACACCAAAACTTTGGTCTATGAGCATGGATGATATACAAAAAGTGCCATGGAATAGGTTTGTACTAGTGTCCATGCAGATGCTAGAATCATTCTTAATTTGCAACAATGGAATGATGGAAACAAATAAGGCATAGGACATCTAAAATCCTAAGAGAAATTTTATGTTGGCATGTTTCATCGTGAATTATATGCTTAGTATACATAACTAGATCTACGCATTCTACTCACATTAGATTTTGTTAGCTTAAATTTTGAAAATAGATGGAATGAAAAGCTTGATGAATAACATGACTCTTCCTCAGTCCTAAATGATCAATTTGTTCATGGATTTTATAGCCATAAATGGTTTTACTCATGCCAATCAATCTCGGTGACTATGATAGCTTTGAGAAGAAAGAGCTCAACTACATTTTACATAATCATGCCTAGAGGGTGGGTTGCAACTCTCACATTTTGAATCTAATACTAGTTGTTTACTTTTACCCACCTTTCCTTGGATCATTGGATGCCTCCTACCAGCTGAGTTCTAGCCTAGAAGGACCTTGGAAATAAATTGACTATCATGTCCATCCCGTCATTCCAATGCCAAAAATTCACATGACCATAGATGATTCATATCCTAGGTCTTTGGATCAACTTATTCCAAATTAGGAGTCTCTTTCCTAGTTAAAGAGGTAAGTGTGGTACAAGAGCTAACTTCTAACGCAACACAAGAGAGATGGAGTAAGGACTCTACAAGGGCATAGGTAAAGGGTGCATACTCCCTGACATGTAGACTATTCCTCTCCTTCCAAGGTGATCACCGGTTGATAAATCCTATGACCCACATAAGATAAGATTATCGATGCTCCAATGTGATGGTAATTAGGAAGTGTGCTCTACCTACAAACTGTTTAGTCATACCCCATAGATAGTCGTATGGTTTCCATCAGTGGCCTGTGAGTCCTAGGGCCAGTCGCACGTAGGTGATGGATGCCCCATGTCACTCTAGATGCTTGGATAGTTTTCATCTAAGTCATGTAGACCTTAGGGCCAATAGCATGCAGGTGATTGATGCCCAATGCTACGCTAAAGAGTTGGATGGTTTCCGCCAATGGCATGCACGCATTAGGGCCAACAACATATAGAAAATGGATGCCATATTTTAACATTTAGTCATCTAATGGTATGCAAGGAAAGGGGAGCTCTAAAGACAAAGACGTAAGCAATTGGTCTAACCCCATAGTTAGATCATTGGCCTACCCTGTTGTGGGAAGTGGTAACACAAATTAGCAGTAGTAAGTGTGTGCATGAAATATTGTGCTATAATGGTCAATCTAAGCACCTAAATTGAACAACACAACAAACAAACAAAAACTCAAGATTAGGCATTAGGAAATCAAATAAACATAAAAACAATTAAACACTCTCTATTTGATCACCTAGTTGCATTAAAATGGTTTTTCCCTAAGTTGTCAGTTCTAGTACGGGATCGGGTAGTGGTACGGAATATGGGTACGGCAATACAACATTTTTTTTCTTAGGTACAGTTGTCTAATATATATATATATGTATGCAAAAAAATAAAAATAATACAGAATTGTAAATACATTAGGCCTATCTTGTGAAGATTTGATAGAGGGGCAAATTGTTTTCAATTTATTGGAAGCAGCCTTGGGAAGAGTAGATCACCTTTTATTGGGCAAGGCAAACGAATATTGTTCACTGAATAGATGTTGTGTCCAACCTCCTAGGGAATCAAATTAGGTCTCAATAAAGATAAGAGAGAAATGAAGAGAGCTTGGATAGAATCAAGTGCGTGAAAGAAAAAGGAAAGAGTCAATGCTGAATGACTTAAAGATGGCTGTATAATCTGATAATCATCCATGAATGCTATAGATTGGCCCCTCTCTCCACTGTGTTTGAGGATTCAAAAGCAATACGGCAGAAAACCCATCTTTGGCCCCACCACTACCACTTTGATTGGACAATGCAATGAACTAACCATATAATACTACCACTTCCATTTTAGTTTGATTATTCTTTACCTTTACTAGATCCCCAAAAATATATTCCAAAACATTTAATTCATCTCCCATCTTTCCCCTTTCACCTTCCAACAATGTGACATCCACTCTGATACACATAAAATGGATCAAGGCACTTCTTACATTTGACAGGCTAATGGATTTCTTTGCTCAAGATGCCTTACACATTGATATCAGTGATGGCCGATCAGAGTGGGACACAATGACCAGAAATGATTATGTTTTTAACTTCATTTTTGGTGCCCCCTACGTGCTAGTGCCCACGGGAGTGCCTGGAAGCGCCCCAAATGCCTCAAGTTCCTTGTGGGTATGCAAGACGCATACGCACAAGGAACCCAATGTGTTTCAAGCGCTCCCAAACCGAAATGCTCCCGAAGCAAGTACAGGAGCCCAAACCAAAGAACCCAGTAACATAGGTTTTGCCCTTTGATTAATTGAATATGTGCTCTTCAATTCTACAACATAAACTTGCATTCCAAATTGTGATAAATTTGCATGGATTGAGGATGGGTTTATAGATTTTTTGTGTCCTTTATTTCTTTAGTTCTCGATTGTTTCCTTTTAGAAACATCGTCTTGTAATTTATTATTAAAGGAGTATTCCTCTCCTTTGTTTAATACAACAATCAATAACCATTTCAAGGTATCAAAGCTGAGGTCGAATTTTGGTGAATTTTTGCAATAAAATTCGTGGCTTTTTACCTGAAGATTTTGAAAAAAGAAATTAGAACTTTTTTGTTTGATTTTTTTAAATAAAAAAGCATGGCATTTTTTTCCTGTAAAAATTGTGGATTTTTTGTCTCTAAAATTCATGGGGTTTTTTGCAAGGAAAAATCGCGACTTATTCATGTGAGTTTGTGTTTCGTGGGCATTTTTCACATCATAGATTTTTTCTAGATTCACGTCTATTCATTCCGCGATTTATTCCTATGTATTTAAGCCAGCGACCTAGGTGTGTTCATTCTGCAATCTAGTCTCTACAACTCGCGTTTGGAATGCACCTACTTTTTTGAAGAATCAAGACTAGTTTTTGAGCGCCATTTTCTGTAGAAATCGCACGACCTCTGAATCACTGATTTATCTTTCCTCTTTTGTGCGGTTTTCTTGATTTTTTGACGTTTTTTCTGCAAATCATCTGTTCTATCAAAATCGCAACCTATGACAAGGAGAAATTCAAGGGTTTTTGCAAGTTTTTGCAAATCGCAATTTTTTTGAAGCTATCTTTTTGACTATTTTTTGAAAATTGTGCCTTGATCCTATCATTTAGGGTTTCAAACCCAAGGGTTTTTTTAAAATTCTGCAATTTGTTTCTTGATTCTTGGACAAAATCGTGGGGTTTTTGCCAACTAATCACCTTGGAATTCATACCAGCTAACTACCTCATTTTTTTTGCCTTTGGAAAACACGAGGGATGGTGTCTTTCACCAACTTCATGTTGGAAAGTAGCCAGAGATTCAACGGGAAAAATTATAATACCTGGAAGCAGAGGATGCTCACCATTTTCGAGTACTAGTGTCTAGATTCGATTGTTTTAGGTACAGAAAGACGCCTCACAGTTGCGGAAAAGGACCAAGATAAATATGATGGAAGTAATCGAGAGGAAGTTATGCTTCTCAAGTTATCTATCACCGATGAGATGTTACCAAAAACACCATCAAGCAAACTATTGTAGAGATCTAGAAACACTCGAAGGATCTGCATGAAACCTCAGACAAGGGTAGAGCGTTCTTCCTTAAAAATATGTTCTCCATTATGATGGATGACAAGATGTCTTTGCAAGATCATCTCATAAAGATCAAATTCACAATCAACTGGAGGCCATTGGTCGCAAGATGGATGAAGAGGATATGGTGGTTATCACGCTGGAAAGCTTACCATGATCCTACGAGCACTTCATCGTAACTCTCAACATTACCTCCACCAATGATGACTTGAAGTTTGATTACCTATGCAACAAGCTCTTGCAACAAAACACGTGGAAGAAGCAGTTTCGGAGCAGAACGACACACCCGGTGTTGAACAAGCATTTATTGCCAAAGACAAAGGCAAAGGTAAGTCCACTCAACAAAAAGGACAAGGAAAATCTAAGGATAGCTCCAAGAAGTCTATCACATGTCACTATTGTGGTAAGCTTGGCCATATGAAGAAACATTGCAAGAAGCGGTTGGCTGATCAAAAATCCAACCAAGGAGGGTCTCAGCAAAAGGCCCAAATTGCAAAGCATTCTAAGCAGGAGTCTTCCTTTTATGCATTTATGGCTAAAAGACCAGCAAATCATGTCAAATCATCTGCAAGGTACATTTATTCTGGAGCCTTTCGGCATATCACACACAAAAGAGATTGGTTCATAGAGTATAAGGCTTGCTCCGATTCTATCATCTTTGGTGGTGGCAAAGAGTATACAGTTTTCGGTAAACGCAACGTTCAAATTACATCCGGTGGGAGAAATCTCACATTTCTCAATGTATACTATGTTCTAGGAATGGAGCTCAGTTTGCTCTCTGAGTCAGATTATGCGACACTGTCTAGTTGGACATCATCTTCAATTCACATAAGTGTCGCATTGTTAATAAGGAGTCCAAGAAAACTATTGCAGTTAGGCCCGAAGATCATGGTTTGTATCGACTGGTTGATACTAGAGAGTCTTAGGAGCATGCAATAGCTGTGAATTCCTCCATCAACACTCTTTGGCATCAACAGTATGGGTATCTCAACATAGCCTACCTCTCTCAGCTAGCTAAGGAGAATTTGGTAGAAGGCTTACCTGAGATTCAATAGTAAACACGTGGTGTATGCGGAGCTTGCCAAGCAGGGAAGAAGCATCAAACTCCTTTTACAGATGGTCGATCTTAGAGAGCATCCAAGGTTCTTCAGCTAGTTCATGTGGATGTTTGTGGACCAATGAATACTGCGTCGGTCACTGCTGCCAGGTATTTTCTGTTATTTGTTGATGATTTTAGTAGGAAAATGTGGGTGTATTTCCTCAAAGAAAAATCAAATGTGTTTAATGAATTTTATAAGTTTAAAGCATTAGTTGAAAAAGAGTCGGGATGTCCAATCATCACTCTTAGGTCAGATAATGGGGGTGAGTTATGTTCCAACCAATTCACCAACTTTTGTGCTAAACATGGTATCAAGTGTCAACTTACCACCCCCTACACCCCTTTGCAAAATGTATTTGTTGAGCGGAGAAAGCATACCATTACGGAAATGGCCCATTGTATGTTGGAGAACAAAAATGTTCCCCAGAAATTTTGGGCTAAAGCAGTATATACTTTTGTATACCTTCTTAACAGGTCTCCCACACAGTTCATCAAGAAGATGACCCCAGAGGAAGCATGATCTAGGAGGAAACCAAGAATCAGCCATCTCAAGATTTTTGGTTCTATTGTGTATGTTCGGATTCCAAATGCAAAGAGAACCAAGCTGGATTCCAAAAGCCAGAAGTTGATGCTTATAGGATATAGTGACAATCAATAAGGCCTATCGGCTGATTGATGTGGACACTGATCGTCTAACATTCAGCAAGGATGTTGTTTTTGACGAAGAAGGTGGTCCCTTTCAGCTCTCTTCTCCCATCAAGATTCTTGAGGATTAGCCTCTAAAGACTAAAGATTTAGCTGTTAGGCTTCCATTAGCTCCACCTGAATGGAGGGATTGTGATGATTCTAAACTTGTGGAATCTCCAAGGCAAGTGGAATCGCCAAGGCACGACTCTATACCAGTAGATTTCCCTCAAGACAACCTGGATCAGCATCCAGATGACTTCATTCCAAGCAGCCCAAGTCACGATGATCATCCTGATTTGGAAGAAGATGCATCTCCTCCCCGTCCTAAGTGGTGGGCGAAGCTCATTGGTGATGTTCGACATGATGAGTTAGTTGAGGGTAGATTGTCTAAAGGCAAGAACAAACAAAATACCGTGAATTTTTCTCCTATGGCCAACATTCAAACTATTTATGAGCCCCAGGACTATTCAAAGGTGAAAGGTAAACCTGAATGGGAAAAGGCTATGGAATTTGAACATCATAGTCTTTTGAAGAACAATACTTGGGTGTTGTCAAATCTTCCACCAGGGAAGAAACACATTGGCTACAAATGGGTCTGCAAAGTGAAATACAAAGTTGATGGAACACTTGATAAATACAAGGCTCGGTTGGTGGATAAAGGGTTCTCGCAGAGAGAAGGCATTAACCATGAGGAGACTTTTGTACCCACAACAAAGATGAGCACCATCCGACTTGTCATGGCCATCGCAACACAATTTGGCTGGAAGGTCCATCAAATGGACATGAAGAGTGCTTTCCTCAATAGAGATTTGGAGGAAGAGGTTTACATGTCACAGCCTCCTAGTTTCAAGGTTGCAGGCAAAGAGCACAAGGTATGCCAATTGTTGAAGGCTATTTATGGCCTAAAGTAGGCTCCCAGGGCATGGTACCTGAAGATTGACAAATATTTGGTTGCACAGGGTTTTCAAAGGAGTCCCTCAGATGCCAATTTGTGCATAAAGAGCACTAGTAGTGATGTCATTCTCTTTTCATCTATGTGGACAATATCATCATTAGTGGTAGTGTGTTACATTTGCTTGAACAGATCAAGTTGAATTTGTGTCAGGCATTTGATATGACAGATTTGGAACTTCTACACTATTGTCTTTGTGTAGAAGTTTGGCAAACATCTGGCAGTATTTTCATTTCACAGTCCAAATATGCCAAGAGTTTGCTAGAGAAATTCAGCATTACACATTGTAAGATCTCATCAACTCCCATGGAGAAAGGGCTGAAACTTTCAGCCAAATTAGACTCACCAGTAGTGAATGAGTCAGTGTTCAGGCAACTAGTTGGCAGGCTCATCTATCTTACAGCCACTAGACCTGATATAAGTTACATTGTGAGCTACATTTCTCGTTTCATGACTGCCCCTAAGGCTAAACATTGGGTTACAACGAAGTGAGTTCTGAGATATGTGAAAGGGACATCTGACTTTGGCATTTTGTACAACATATGCAAAGATCCGAGGTTGGTCGGTTTTACAAATTCAAATTGGGCAAAGTTTTGTTGATGACAGGAAGTATACTTTTGGATATGTTTTTAATCTTGGTATGGGTGCAGTCACATGGACCAGTAAGAAGCAGCAAGCAATAGCTCTTTCCTCGACAAAAGCAGAGTATCAGGGAATAGTTAAGGCGACATGTGAGGCAGTTTGGCTTTCAAGGATGCTTTCTAACATGAAAATGTCTCAAATAGGACCTTCACCCTTTTTTTGTGGCAACCAAGGTGTGCTAAAGCTTGCCAAAAATCCAATCTTCCACGAGCGAACAAAACATGTAGAGCTTCATTGCCACTTCATCTGACAGCTTGTTGAAGATGGATTAGTGAAGTTGTAGTATGTTCCAACTGAGGATCGAATTGCAGACATTCTTACCAAGTCCCTAAGTCCAGAAAAATTTGTAAAATTTAGGGGTAAACTTGGTGTAGTTAGTAGAATGACCATTAAGGGAGGGTATTAAAGCAAAATTGTAATATTTAATGGTCATCTTAGTCGTTTAGTTTACTTTCAATTAACTTAGATTGATTTCAATTAGTTTTAGCAACTTCCTTTATTTCTTTTGTTCTTGATTGTTTCTTCTTAGAAACATCGTCTTGTAATTTATTATTAAAAGAGTATTCCTCTCCTTTGTTTAATACAAAAATCAATTACCATTTCATGTGGGTGGGGTGTACTTTTGGGACAAGGACCCATGTGGGGTTCCTTCCCAAAAGGGGAAAGCCTTTAAGTTTAGAGTACAAAAGAGGGTGAGTAATAAATGGAAAGGATTTGACCTTTCCTAATGATGGATTAGGAATGTGCACATGTTTAGGGGTGGGATTAGGTGGGTGACTAAGATTAGATTAGAGGGCAAGTGGGAGAGTTGGAGGATGTGACGTGTGAGGGTAAATTAAATAAATAAAATTTATTTATTTAATTTATGAGGATGTAAAGTAGGATAGGTAAATAATTAATTAAGAATATTAATTAATTTACCCTAGATAGATAAGGAGTATTAATTAAATAAAAATATTATTTAATTAATATAGAAGATGGGAAATATAATTAAATAAATAAAAAATTATTTAATTAATATAGAAGATGGGAAATATCAGTGTTTCACGAGGTTTCGGGGAGGGACCGGGGAAGGGGGGGGTCCGATAGGGGACGTGTTCAGAGATGCGGGGACGGGGGGTCTAAGTTTGGGGGCGACAGGGGGGACAACGAGGGGGCCACAGGCTGCTGAAATACATATAGTACTTGAAAAAATAGTTATAAAAAGATGCATAAGTATAAGAATTATACATCTTGGAGACAACTAGGAGTCCCCTAGATGTCTTGAGGACACCCCAGCATCCTCGAAGTTCTAGCGGCGTCTTGGAGACAGCGACATTGGTGGTGGGATGGTGGCATTGGTGGTGGGGGGGCGTCACCCCCAAGTCCCCAAAAAATAGTTATAAAAAGATGCATGAGTATAAGAATTATACATCTTGGAGACAACTAGGAGTCCCCTAGATGTCTTGAGGACACCCCAGCATCCTTGAAGTCCTAGCGGCATCTTGGAGACAGCAACATTGGTGGTGGGATGGTGGCGTTGGTGGTGGGAGGGTGTCACCCCCAAGTCTCCAAGACGTCCCCATCTAGGAAACATAGTGTTTTTTTTCTTTTTCTTTTTCTTTTTTTTTTTGGGAGGGTGAGGGACGCATCCCCATGGAACACTAGGAAATATCAATTAAATAAATAAAAATATTATTTAATTAATAGATGTGATCGAGAACAAACAAACTAGGATTAAATTGACCAGATATAATGGTCAATTTTAGGTGTCTATAGTAGGAATCTCCTTGGGTGCTTAGTTAATAGGGAATAGGGAATTATCCTATGCATGATGGACTAGCATGATTGACATCTGTAAGGCACCGTAGAATCTACTTGGATGGGGTAGATAGGGACTTATATCCACTTGGTTGGGATCACATTGCACCCTCTTTTGAACCATGGCCAAGATAAGGCTGAGGAAACAACCTACCTTCAAGTGAACAAATAAGCTATGGTTTCATTTAGTAATGGCATTTAACCTTCCTCGATATTGTCATATTCAGATCTGTATTGTATAGAAGACATATTAGTTATACATGACTCCATTGAATCTTATATCGCTTGGTACTTCATTGAATGGCTGTCCCTTAGTTGTTTAGTTTTTACTCATATGGTTACTGTAATAACCCTTGCCCAAGATTGGTAGTTTTTACAATTTAATCCATTAAGGGTTGACAATGTAAACATGTTGTCAAATGATAGCAATCACGGAATTGTACTTTGTAATATCTCTTGTAACATTACTTTAAATCTTGCCTTTGTCTTTATAGATTAAGATATCAAATTATGCTAAAGAGCAACTATAATTACTGATTATGATAGTATGTTATGTATATATGAATAAGAGTGGATATTATGATAATCACAATAATATCAATCTTCTGATGCAAATTCTGAAAAATGAAATCTAAACTGATAATTAGCTCAAGAATGCAGGATGGACAATGAGGAACGAACACTGTATCTATTAGATCACTTCAGAATCATGCGATAGAATGTCATAGATTATGGCATCAATATGAGTACGATTTTCTGGTTTGTCCCTTTAAGAACATGCAATTAATGATTGTGAAATCGATGCCTCTTCGCTGTCTCAGATTGTATCAATGTGCTCATGCGAATCCCATATTTGGCGGTCTCGGGTATCTATAATTAATTCATGCGTCCATATGCCAAGGTGGATTAAGACTCTTGGGAGCACTTAGATCTGCTGTTTAAAATGTATGCATATTTTTGCCAAATTATTCCATGCCCTCCTCTCACTTGTTATCTTTTATACCATTATGTAAAGATGGAAGGATACATCTCTTTGAAAAGAGATGTCTATAGAAAAAGACATCACCTTAGTTAATAACCTCCTAACTAATCGCTGCCTTTGTCCAATGTAATCGCTGCCTATATTAGTTTGTCTTTAACTACAATTATAATTGCTACACTTTAAATCATGAACTATGTTTTATCGAACACAACCTTTACTTTATGAGATCGCTCTCCATATTAAGGAGGCCTTTTAACCATTGTTTTGCATTTCTCCTCTAACATCGGCTAAGGATGATTCCACATCCACCTTAGATCTCCCACAGCAGTCCACAGGTATGTATGACCCGTTCCCGAATAGCGGCACTCTCTTGTTTGTACTATGTCACCAATATTCTAATTGGTTCAACCAGATGACTATCACCTGATTCCTTCCTTCCCATGATTGGATAGTGCACTTCAATCATTGGCAGATATGTTATGGCTGTTTCAGTAGATTAGACAGCTTCTTCCATCTTTGACTGATCTGAATATTAGAGCAACTTCCCATTTAGACTGCCGCGATCCATGAAGTTGGCGTTAGTTTGGCTACTTTTCACAACTCCACATTAATCTGATAAATGTGATGTCAAAGAAAGGATAATATGGCGGCTATGGTATTATGATGTCTACTGTGAAGCAGGCAGAGATAATAATACGCGATTCCTTTTCTTTCCACAAGCGGTAGTAATTAGAAGTTGGAGTCTTCGCCAGTCTCAGATTATAATCGACCAACACTTCCTTTGACCACAGTCAATACTTAATAATCCTTCAAGTGTTGCCGCTAGCGATATCTTCCAATAAGCATTCACAACAGAGTATTTTTGGCGAATATAGGAGTGTATACAGCTAGCAAACAAATTACCAGGTTGTCTATAAGACCAAACTTCCCACGGAGGCTGCCCGATAAATAAAGTATTGCCTTCATAAAATATGGGACATTACAGTTACTATGATTGAATGTCAGTAATTTGGTCTATTTAGTGATTTATTACATGACTATAGAGCTCGCTGCACTTCAGTTATCCTCTCTAAGAAAATGAAGTAACAGTAACAGTAATAGCATTTACCTTTGTCCTTCATCTTCCCAGTCCTTCATTATTGCTTCTGCCTCAAAAGTTCAAATTGAACTTCAAAATTTTAGTTTTATTCTCTGTCAACTTGTTGCAGCTAGCTAGGATGAAGAATATCATTCAAATGAATAAAAGCAACTATGTTGAAGTTATTTAGGGCTAACTCTGGTGTGGGGGCCCACCAATGAACACACTCTATTTTTCAACCTAGGTTTTTTTTAATTCTGACCATTTTACTACATGGGACCAGTCGGCCATGCTTAAGATGGTCAAGGGGCATCATTGATGTCCCCATTTTTTTCTATCGTCTACCATCTGTTCCTAAATTTTGTCACAGTTAGGGATTGGGAAGATAAGTGGATTGTTATTCCATAGTCAGCACAATATATTTAAACTTACTTTTTAACTTTTATGGTTCTTTTAGTTTGTATTTTAAAATTCAAATATTATCTTTTATATATCACTTTATGATCTTCCTGTTGTCCCTTATCATCCCCAAAATCCCAAAAGTATTGCCACCTTGGAACTCTAAAAAGCGATATGAATATCCATTCCCATAATGCAAATGGACCTCGATATATTATATCAAGTGATTTAGCCAAGTAGTTGTATCTCAGCACAACAATAAGACACTGGGAGTAGTCAAGGTGGAAGATGTAAGCATGCGATGGCATAAATTAAAATCTGTTTCATAATAAAGCCACCTAAACCATGTTCTCTATGGAAAACTCTATTTTGTAGAGAGCTTGTAGCAGAATTTAACTTTTGCAAGTTTTGGGTCGGGATCTCTTTAGAGGCTATGTTCCCATCAGCAAATGGTTCTCAAAGGAAGTTTGAGGAATATAGCAAGATGGGCTAGTTGAATGAAGACCAATAGCAATGGAAGACTCTTTGTCTTAGGTGATGTTGGAGTCAAACAATTTTATTTGATTCAGCAGTTAAATTTGGAGATTTGTAGCAAAATGTGTTTAATCTTAAATGTGTCATGTGATTGCAACTTAATTTATATGGTATCTGTAGGTATACCAAGTCCAGACAACATATCATCTACATAACAAATGGTCAAGTTTGATGTAAATATTTTCTTGACACAGAATGTCTTGTCTGTACAAGCATGTATTAGATTGCTTGAAAAATAGTGAATTTGCTTAGGGTAGAAGAAGAAATGAGTAATTCATTTTTTTGTAGGTAAATTGAATTAGGCCAAGATCAGGGTCCGTGGAGAAATGTGAGTACCCCAAGCAAAATCTGCATCAACCAAAATATTCAAGTGGCTGAAGCAAGCAAGCAAGCAACATCTATGTGAGTACCCCAAGGATAAGATGCATAAAACTAAGTATTCAATGGATAGAGGCAAGCAAGTAGCTTTAGTGACTCCCTAATACAGTCTTTGAAGCAGCTTGAAATGAAGACATATTTGGAATACTGGTCAAGGTTAGTCTGATGTGGAGGCACTCAAGGATGAGTGTAAGCTTCCCCTTCAAATTCGAAGAAAGATTCTACCTTACACGCAGTTCTGTTTTGTGTTGTCCTGAAAGAGGCAAATTAAAATGCTAGTAGGGATAAAATGGAACTAAATCATTGGTCTATTAGGAGTTACAATCAATTAACTTTACTGAGATTAACTAACTATATGGAAATATTGTTTTTATTACAGTTGAATTATTAACAACAGACATGAACAATTGAAGAATGTAAAATCCAAGATATCAACCAAGATTGCACACAAATAAATGGCTATGTGGACCTAGCATTCAGCAGCATTTCTACTTTACTAGGCAGTTGCAGTAGCTAGTTACCCATACACTTCAATGAGATCAAATAGTGACCATATGAAATATGATTGTTACATTTGTAGCAGGAATGCACTTTAATTATGTTCATATTTTAACTTAATCATGCTCTTCAAGCCTTGTACACCATGGCTTCTAGTTCTTTACAAGGGTAGATTGCCGATCTAATGAACAGATCATATAGTGTATATGATTTAGACTATTAAATATTGTTATAAATTAGAATATTGATAGGAGGTTGCATTAGTACTTAAACAAGTAAACTATTTGAGGAGCTGGTTATATTGCATTTATTTGTGTGGCTAAAAATATAGGTATTTTTTTAATGTTGAATATGGCCTCTGAAATAAATTCTGTAGCACGCAAGATAGCTCTGTGCTGCAAATGCAGTTTAGACAAGCAAAATATTAAGATCAGTGATCATCCACCATTGTCACGATGTAAACTCATCTGTAATCATAATGCGTTTTGATGTCTACCCAACAAACATCAACTATAAGTGTTCAATTTTCTGTTGAGGAAGAATCTTTAGAATAGATCAAATAACATTGTGCTTAATGATATCTACCTAAGAAACATAAATGCAGATTTCTAGTTTTCTATTGATAAAGAATCTTAGGATAGATCCACTTAACAATTGAAAAATCAACAAATATGTTAACTTAAAACAAGCAAAATATAATGGGAGAACAATGGAACTCACCTTAGAAAGATCTATAGGAACGTCAAGATAATGATCAAGAAAATTAGCATTTTGCTCTGGATCAAGCAGTTCTAATAGAGCACTTGCTGGATCCCCTGCATGTCCACGACCCAGCTGTCCAGATTTTTATAGGTAAAAATGTGTTGATGTTAATACAGAGAACATGAAAGAAAGAACGCCATAATTAAATGGCAACAAATAGATTGGTCTAGCCTTCATCACAAATAACCATGAATATTTTTTTATGCAGTCATCTTCTAATTTTCTTGCTTTTCCATCTAATGCAGCAGAAATCTTTGACACAGAGAACATAGTTCCAGCTACATAAACCAAGGTATTCACCTTATCAATCTCATCAATAAGGACAAGAGGATTGGATGTGCCAACAGTTTTAAGGCATTGAACCATTTTTCCTGGCATTGCACCAACATATGTCCGTCGATGTCCCTATATTCAAAACCCATAACTTAGCTCATATTAAGCATAAGTACTCAGAATTTGGCCTTTGCATGAATATGAAATACCCATATCCAATGCATTCCTTTTATACAGCAGTTGAAGTAATGTTTGCTATTCCTTTAATCAACAACAGCTAAATTATGAGGATACATAAGACAACCAGTATTTGAGTACCTTTATTTCTGCAACGTCAGCCAAGCCTCCCACAGAAAATCTGTAGAATTTGCGATTTAGAGCATTGGCAATTGATTTACCAATGCTAGTTTTACCTACGCCAGGAGGCCCAGAGAAGCAAATAATTTTACCTGTATTTCAACAGTAAAATATGGAAATGACAATCAGATGACCCTCTCAACCAAGAAGGATACCCTCTACCCAGGTTGCAACATATTCTTGCAGACAGCTTTTCCAAATCCAATTCTAATTTAGATGACTTCCTTTCATCTTAAACAAATCAGAAGAAAAAGAAAAAATCAGACTTCAAAAAATCCATACCCTGAGCTGTTCCTCTAAGCTTTCCAACTGCTATAAATTCTAAAATTCTTTCCTTGACATCGGAGAGACCATAATGGTCTTCATCTAGTATTTTCTGAGCTCGGAGCACATCAAAGTTTTCCTCACTGTGGAAAAATAAAGAAATTAACATTACAACTCAATGGGTGTTTCTCTTATCATCTAGCCTCGAGCCACTGTGCAAGAAAGGCAACATATAAACAATAAAAACATTCAACCAATACTAGAATTACACTTATTCTCAGCCACTAACAATAAACCCGAATATAGATTATACTTCAATCTAATATATGGCATAAAATTCGGTGTTGCTCAATCATGCATTACAGTCTCTGATAAGCAGGGAGAGATACCATTTTATTTTAATTTTGTCAAGTTATTCTATGAAAACAGACAAAGTAAATAATGTACAACCATTTGTAACACCTATTTGTCAATTATCTGCAACAATGGTAAAGCAATCTACAAACAATGATGTAAGAAACACAAAAAGAATATATGATAAACCTATCCCATTTTGTAAGACACATCATGCACAAACTAAGCAATAATCTGAATAAAGATATATTAGGCATAAAATAATGAGAAAACCTGTAATGGCCCCAAGGCAGAGAGGTAAGCCAATCAAGATAGTTCCTAGTCACGTTGAACTCGCTCGAACTGGCTTCTAAAAGCTGCAGCTTTGTAAGCTCTTCTTCAATTACCTGCAGGACATGCGGTGGACACTTCTCCTTATTTGGTCCAAGTCTCTCCCTAAATTTTGCTGCCACAAAAATTTAAAAAATAAATATTTCATTCATAAGGTAATTTGACCCAATTCTTTTGCAAAAGAGATAGTTCAGTTAAATGCAGTCTATGCCAAATCAGTAATCAAGAGGAACGGACCAGCATTGTAGCATGTGGTTCAACTAGAATCTATAATATTAAGAGTTTCATGGCTCTAAGAATGCCACCGTGACAAGAACAGGTATACTACTGGCTTTGATAATAATTGCACTCAGTCTCTTCTCTTCATATTCTCATGAATCACTGAGACAGGTTTCAATGCAGTGCAAAGTTACTCCAAATAGATTACCCATTTCTACATGCTTAATGAATATTGAATAATCACTAATGCATTACTTAATGTATTGACTTCTAAACAATTTGGATACAACATTAATGTAGAAGGCACCAACCAGTAAGAGCTGTCTTATCATCTGTCTCCAAGCCTAGCTCCTGGAAAACATCATTACACAAATTAATATGAACACAAAATATTCAACATGTATAAGCTTACAAAAAGCAAACAATTTGTGACAAATAACAGGAAAATACAAAGAAAAGAATACAGAAGGCAAAAAGCTTCATTCATACAAAAATTTATTCCACTTTGTTTCTTAAATAAGGCCAAATTTACTGATATTGAAAATATTACAAGACTTCTCTGATCACAGCCAACTAAGGGCAGAGAGAGAGAAAAAAAAAAAAGAGAACCAAAAACCCAGAACAGAAGGAAAACAACAAGATATTAGATAAGTTGTTTGTGGTTATTTTTTGTCAAAACAAAAGATACAGAGAGAGTTAACTACCAGTATTAAAGGAGATTACTGCACAAGCACAAGAAACAAGATAGTTCATATTAAATTTCAGAGTGTATAGAGGGGTCTCCAGAGCCACTGCAAGATCAACAAGCAAATTCTTTGCCAGAGTGACAAATCCAGTCTAATGTTGGAGACTCGGGCTATAGCAGGGGTATATGGTGACAAGTATTGTCCACAAGTTTAGTCTTGGAGGATTGTGGTGTTTATTGGAATAGTAGTAGTATGCATGCCCTTGTATGAGTTCATTACTTGCAGTCACATGAAGGATGCAATACCAGTATTTGTAGTACATGTGTATTTTTATGAGAAGGAATATTGGACTGAGGAGGCAGTTAGGTCTAGGAGTAACAATAAGGCCTGTAAATCTGATACAGATCTCTTTAAAGTTAGCAATACTGGTGGGCAAGGGTCTTGGTACAATCCAATAATGAGGGGTTTTGAGTCAGTTTGCTGAAGGGACAAGTGGAGTGTTTGGGAGCAATGGAGGGGCAGATTTGATGGGCTTTGGATTGGGCACGGGGGATGAAAAGGGTAACTTCACCATCGATCTCGACCAGCATTAGAGCCTTCGGGTGGTAAATTCTACATTATAGAGATATCCTTTAACTTTCTATGACAGACTCTAAATAGGATTTGATTGCACTAGCTCTTCAAATTTTATGGCCTTATACAATTCAACTGTGAGTGGATTGAAATTTGATTGCCCTTTAGAGTTGTTGGCACAATATGCCAAAGGGCAGTTTTACAAGAAAAATCCTTTACAACAGTTTGAAAAAATAGTTGACACACATATAACACCTAATTTAGCTGGAAGTACAAAATGGAAATGTAACATTTTCCTAGAGGGTTGGAATGGCAGCAAAGCAAGGACCAATGCACACTTTTTGCATATCAATGATAAAGGAGTTGGGCCTTGTGAGAAACTCAAACTTGAAATGACGGCTAAGATGATTAAAATTGTTCAAGGGGAAATCACTGCACCATCCCGAGAAGAGAGTGTTGTGGTATACAACCTCTTGGGTTTGGCAAAGGATTTCGGGCGGATCCACCCATGCCACTCCTCCTATGTCTTAATAACTGCTTGGTGATTATGTTTATAATTGGATATCCAGATATTAATGCTAACAGACATATGTGTATGTAGAAATATTGTTCATGTGATGAATGCAGGTTTCAATCCAAGATTACACCATTAAGGGGTTATTTAATTGATATTGTGAAAACCTTAACCCTAGTTTATGGAATTTATGAGTAATAGGCGAAATTTAGGGCAAACTAGGACAGGGGACATTACATTGAGGAAAAGAAGATAATTTGGGACTGAATTGAAGTTGGTTGAGACAAGCCCACGAGCTCCTTGAGTGACAGTAGGCCTTGTACATCTATGACAGATTGGAAAGAAAGTTGTAGTCTTTGGTAGTTAGCGAAGGAGAAAGGAAAGGTAAGGAAAATCATTCAAGACTCAGAACACTTATTTATTGATTCCACTTTATATACGCAGAAACAACGAAACATGATATGATTGAAAAAAAGGTTTCCAACTTTAACTAACAGACATTCACATTTCTGATCAGGCTCCATGACCCATTATCAGGATACATGATGCCAAAACATTCACAACATAAGCTTAAAAAATTTAGTGCATACTACACAAAATGGCATTTGCTAGTTCAGATTAAAATGATGTGCCCCTTGACAAATGATGATTTGGTATCAAGGGCAAGTTAAACGGATATTTAAACTATTTAAAACAAAAAGAGATGCAATTCTAAGAAGTTCCTTATTTTTACACTAGTTAGGCACCTTCTTTATTGCTTTGAGCTGCTCATTCAAAAGATACCGACGCTGTTCACCACTTATTTTCTCTTCAATTGCTTTGGCAATAGATTCCTGACAAACAGCACACAAAAGATTAGTCTGGCAAGAAATGAAATTGGCTTCATAACTATGACAGTCAAAGTCACCTAAATTCATAGAAATAACTCAACATGATAAAGCAACCGTCCATAAAGCACAATACCTGTATCTTGCTAATCTCCATCTCTTTCTTCACTAACTCCAATGATAATTGCAATCGCTTATATACCTAAATCTCGTTTAGTGGCACTTCATAGTCAGGATATATGAGCAATCCCAATAAAAGCAGAAAAGAATATTTCTGTGGCATTAATTACATGCATAGTAAGATAACCCATTTCTCAAGCAATACAAACAGGTGGTTAAACCAAAAATCCCATTACACCTTTTACAATTTGGTCATCACTAAAACAAAAATATGTCCTCATTGAGTCACCTCAATACAGAATTGATTGTAACATTCTGGGAATATCAGACATGCAAAAATCATAAAGTTTGTTTTACACAACTAGATAATATTTTCCAATTTTACTCATTTGATGAGGTTGAGGTGTACAAGGACATTTAGGAATTGTAGAATCCTTATCTGACAGAAGGATCTACCAAGTACTACATGCTCACAAGGGAGCTCTAATTTCTCAAGCTAATTAGTATGGTCTTCAACCTACATTAGCTAGTATTTGTGGACAGTAATTATTAGTAGCATTCACGTGATGATGAATATCATGATTATTGACGGCACATACTGGCTCCTGATCTACGTATTAATATATATGTATCGAGCAAATGATTTTGCAAAGTATATATCTTGATAATGTTTCTTATGCTATTTCACAGTTCAACTATATTGTAAATGCAAAAAGAATTTGACCTTTTATCATTTCCATATACACTCATATCCAAGACATTAATTCATAGGTCTCTGCTCACTTAGCCCTAATGAGCTACTGGCACAATTGTGCATAATATAATCTGCGTACACTGGAATTTACAAGCCTGCAAATTGTTGCCAACAATTTATGTGATTTTTGACAATAGACAATGAATCTCCTTGATATTGGTAGACTCCTCTCTAGGCATTCGGTTGAATGTAATGCAGTCTCTATTAGAGGCTGCTTTGACAACTTTTAGTGTAAAAAGACTTCAAAGGTGCTCTCCAAATTTGGCATAATGATTAACGTTTACAAATATTCTCATAGGTAAGGTTTATTTAAGTTGATAAGAATATTAGTTAATTACAATATGTGAATAAATTAAGTGTCAATAAATGTTATGAAACTTTGCAATCATTCAACCTATTAGTGTGATAAAAAAATTAAACGTTATTTAGCATTCATTAAATTGTATTTTGGTAGTAATATCAAGTAAAGTTTATAACACTAACAAATATTTTTAAATATGCTTATGTAAAATCTTCCCTGATATAGTAAACTGATTTTCAAAGCATATAGGAAACAACAGAACAAATAAATCAAGCATAGTTTAGATGTTGTTCATTATGCATTTATAGCTTGGATATTCTCTAGCTATGCATTTGACAGGATGAAGTCTAAAGTAGTGTTTATATCTAAAAACTAAGTCACAAGATTTGTATTTGTGTTCTAGTTCGGCAATGAAAAAACTCATAATTAAGTTTGTTGAATATAGATCTAAAACTTTTATTATTTTTATTAAAATATTAAAATACTTATAAATATACCACATTCTCATTTAATAATATTAAAGGCTTATACATTAAAATCAAAATTTATAACCAAAAACTAAAACATAAAATATACAAAGGTCTAACGCATAAGTAACCTCCAATGATAAATACCACATAATAAATAATGTTTAATTGTTTTTATAATGTTATAAAAGCCAAAATATTAAAAAAACCTATCATATAAATTTCCTCTGATAAATATCACATAAGGTTTAATCAATAACAAGAAATTAATCAAGTAATGTACACATCATATTCTTTAGAGCTCTGTGATGTCTGCTGACCTACAACAAAAGTCTTCAGCATTGGATGGTATAAGACTAAGTTACCGGTTCGCTGAGTTTTGGGGGCAGGTCCGAGATGCAGGAGCATCTGGCTGGACAGAGTTCATTTTCTCCATATTCGACTTCACTCTAATAATGAATTGAGTGACCATGAAAGGTGAAAGGGAAAGTTTAAATGCTGATTGATTTTAATGCAAATTTAAATTCCATCATTGCCAATACCCGTAGCTGTCTATTGAATTTTGTTGGATGTATTTGCAACTGCCATTGTTCGAGATGTATGCGAAATATGGAGGCATAGACCAGATCCAGCATGTAATGATTGCAGAATATGCACAAGATGAAATTGTTGAATGCCTTAGAAACATTCAAACATATCAATCAGCAAATACAAAAGTATCAATTTGGCATTAATGTTCGATTGGAAGATTAATCGGGCAATTTGTTATTTATATGGCAAAATAACCTTAAATTGTTGAATCTTGAAATACGCCTTTTCATCTTCTATGAAGAGGGATCGACGAAACAATAAAAAAAAAAAAAGAAAATAAGCATCGATTTAAAAAAGCTAGATTCAGATGGAGAAAAACAGGCGAGAAGTGAAAAGCCAGGATGCGGCAGAGACAAGAGAGCGCGGCAAAGACGAGAGAGAGAGAGAGAGAGAGAGAGAGAGAGAGAGATTTGGGAAAAGAAAGCGATTTCCCAAGAAACCCGTGAGTAAGAGGAGGAGGGGCTAAGTGTGCAGATTTGAGCCAACATGAAGCTTCAAAGGGGAAGCTGTGACCCAAGGTAGTAAGGCAGGGGTTTAGCTTGCATTGGAGAAAAGACCACACCTCAGAGTAGTGTCTACAAATTCCCAACGATGGAAATGGAGTAGCATACAATGGAGAATATCATCAATTGAAATTACCAAAGAGCAAGTTGCGCCAAAGGAGCAATAGGGATTGCAAGCAAAAGGAAAAGAGTCCAAGAAGCTACCAAGAACAGTTGGAGAAGAGCGGTGGCAGCACTAGAAGACAGATTGGGAAGGAGAAACCAACGAAAGGGGTGCACCGTATAAGAAGGAAATGAGGCAATTTGAAGGATGATGGCATCGAACAAATCAAGGAGGGGAGACAAAGTACTGAATAAAGAGAAAAGAGGTAGATTAGTATACCCAGCAAGGGATGGCATAGAGGAGCAGATTAACTGCTTGAAAAGACAAAGCAAGGAAAACCAAATATTTGAAAATTGTAATTGCATTAATAAACTCGATGTTGTTTTGAAATTGTAATTGATTGAGTTATTGAATGAGTTTCGAGAAATTTGCTATGAGATTCATTTTGTAAATGATTGCTTTGCAAAGCGTTATTTGTTCTCTACATCAAATTGGTATCAAAGTGGGTAGTCTTGAGAGTGGAGGGGATCCATCACGACCTACGAGTAGAGTAGAAGAATAGCGTGTAGAGTAGAAGAATAGCGGTGAAGAAGAGCTCATGAGAACTATTGCAGGGTTGTGAAGTCCTGAGCAGTTGGGAGCTAAAGAGTCGCGAATAACTATAGATTGTGAAGAGTGTGATGTGGATTGCAGACGATTGCAGCAAGTGAGATGGCGGTATTTGTAAGAAAGAAGCCTGTCATATGGGATGGAGGGAGGCAATACCAAAAGAGAAAGATCTTCTTGATGATGGTTGATACTTGATATAACCATGAGAATGGATAGATTGGAAGCAAGGCAGCGGGAATAATTGGTCCAACATGATGAAGATAAGCATGAGGTTGCAGCAAAGGCATGCAATGAGGAACGCATAATGAGAGAAGAAGACAGGAATGAAGCAAGCAGCAAAGAGGTCGCAGTGGATGGCAAAGAGGATTTGTTAGCACATTTGTTGATGATTAAGGAAGAATGGATGATGAAGTTCGTTGGTGCAGAGAAAGGATAAGAGCGAGAAGTTGCAGTTGACGAGGAGGTCAAAGATGTTGTAGTGAAATTTGATGTTGCAGCTACGAGCTAAGATAAGGTAAATCAGTTCAGTGATGTTATTTTATTTTTTGATGCAGTAATAATAGGTGAGATGGATAGAAGACAGGAGCGTGTTGTAGACACTGCGTATTTGTTTGTAGAGTTAGTAGGAGATGTTGCAGGGTGTTTTTGGTGGTGGACGGTCAAAGGTGGGTTTGAACCCACGGAGGAGGAGAGGAGTGTGGAAAGCATTTGGCAAAGGAGGTCGGTCTTTGGTGGACATGAATCCACGAGGGCGAAGAGGAAGAAGATGTAGTGTTGCAGGAGGAAGGTAGTGCGTGTTCCGACAAGATGTTGTAAGAAGAGGAAAAAGAAATAATTTGCAGGTGTCAGTTTCAACATGGGAGCATGTTGTAAGTTGTTCACAACTTAAAAGACTAGTTCTACTACTCGGCTCCGTTTTGTGAGCCAATGCTCACAAACATTTTTACTGGTGTATTTGATGGAGGAGCATCTGGCTAGACAGAGTTCATTTTCTCCATATTCGACTTCACTCTAATAATGAATTGAGTGACCATGAAAGGTGAAAGGGAAAGTTTAAATGCTGATTGATTTTAATGCAAATTTAAATTCCATCAATTCCAGTACCCGTAGCTATCTATTGAATTTTGTCGGATGTTATATTTGCAACTGCCATTATTCGAGATGTACGTGAAATATGGAGGTATAGACCATAGCCAGCATGTAATGATTGCAGAATATGCACAAGATGAAATTGTTGAATGCCTTAGAGACATTCAAACCTATCAATCAGCAAATACAAAAGTATCGATTTGGCATTAATGCTCGATTGGAAGATGAATCGGGCAATTTGTTATTTATCTGGCAAAATAACCTCAAATTGTTGAATCTTGAAATACGACTTTTCATCTTCTATGAAGAGGGATCGATGAAACAAAAAGAAAATAAGCATCGATTAAAAAAAGCTAGATTCAAATGGAGAAAAACAAGGGAGAAGTGAAAAGCCAGGACGTAGCAGAGACAAGGGAGCACGGCAAAGACAAGAGAGATTTGGGAAAAGAAGGCGATTTCCCAAGAAAAAGCTCGTGAGTAAGTTGAGGAGGGGCGAAGTGTGCAAGCTTCAAAGGGGAAGCCGCGACCCAAGGTAGTAAGGCAGGGGTTTAGCTTGCATTGGAGAAAAGACCACACCTTAGAGTAGTGTCTGCAAATTCCCAACGATGGAAATGGAGTAGCATACAATGGAGAATATCATAATATCATCAGTTGAAATTACCAAAGAGCAGGTTGCACCAAAGAACAATAAGGACTGTGAACAAAATGAAAAGAGTCCAAGAAGCTACCAAGAACAGTTGGAGAAGAGCAGTGGCAGTGCTAGAAGACAGATTGGGAAGGAGAAACCAACGAAAGGGGTGCACCGTATAAGAAGGAAATGAGGCAGTTTGAACAATGGTGGCATCGAACAAATCAAGGAGGGGAAACAAAGTAAGTATTGAATAAAGAGAAAAGAGGCAGATTTGTATACTTAGCAAGGGATGGCATAGAGGAGCAAATTAACTATTTGAAAATATAAAACAAGGAAAACCAAATATTTGTAAATTGTAATTGCATTAATAAACTCAATGTCATTTTGAAATTGTAATTGATTGAGTTGTTGAATGAGTCTGGAGAAATTTGTTGTGAGATTCATTTTGTAAATGATTGCTTAGCACAGGGTTATTTGTTCTCTACATTAGTTTGGGTGTGGTCAGACCCTGGTTCGAGGTCCAGTTCCGAACCAGCACGGGTCTGAACATGGTTCAACAATCTATCTGTGGCTTCGGTTTCGGTTCTATCACGACGAATTTGTGACGCATTTGCCTGTTTCTTGGTTATTTGCTATTAGATATCATTGGGCCGGACAAGGTGAAATGTTGGTGACGAATCTGCCTATTTTTACAAGCTTCCCCTGGTACAAGCCGAAAAAGGTGAAATATGGGTGACTACAGGTGGGACATGACAGGCTTGTCGACGGATTTAGAGCTGGAAGTCATTCACAACCAGTGGGCAATGTTTGGAGCATGTTTCCAAGCTGCTGAGCGAAAGTTTGGGGTGAACAAAAATTGCTTGAAAATTACGAAATTTCCTCTACCCAACATCATTAATAGTTATTTAGGTTTATTAACTTTTAAAATCAATATTATATATTATTATATATTAATATATTATATTTTAATTTTTATTAATATTATATTATATATTAACTTTATTAATATTATATTATATATTTACTTTACTATTTATTAACAATTTAATATTAACTTCCTTTTATAATTTTATTGTGATATTATAATATTAATTATTATACATTATTAATATTTTATAAGGCTAATAAGTAATAAAAATTATAATACATTAAAAATATTAAAAATATATATATTACATCTAATATTCTTGATTTTCAGCTATAAAACGTATATATTTATTATTTTTATATATTTTTGTATTAACAATCCCAAAACAAACCCAACCCCAAGGCTTTTTTTGCTCGAACTTGCGAACCGAACCGTTGAACCCAAACCCGAACCCGAAACCGAACCGATAACTTAGGTATAATGAGACAAACCCTCTTGATGAAATTCCAAATCCTATGGAGGGCACTGATTATAGATCGACACTCCTACAAACTGTTTTGTTCTCATAGATAAACAGTTATTAGAGTCTTCGTTGTCATGTATGGGGCAATTTTGTAGCTCAGATGTTATACTATTGTACTTGTTAGTTGTTAGTTTTCAAGAAACATGGACTTACCTTTTCAAATAAACTCTTTCTATTGTGTAATATAGTTGTCTTATTTTTCATGTTAGTAAGGTGTATCTTTTAGACACCCCCTTGCTAATGGCATTTTGCAATCCAATTGACCATCTTTGGTAATCTGTGGACTTATATATGAATTACTCCATTCTTCTCTACACTAAATGTGTGCAAACAAAAGTCAAATGAAAGGTCAATTTCCCCTCCCAAGCAATATTGTACTTATTAAATATTTCCAATCCCATTTACTATTTATGGTAACCTCGGAAAATATTTGTATTTTCTATATAAAGAAAAAATTTATGGAAAACCTACGAAAAGGTTTGGAAAATTTGATATTTTAGACCACATAGAACACTACTCTATTTCCCACAGTGCTTATAGTTTCAAAATCTCTTATGGATGCTTACATGTGGCCATGAAATATGATTTATAGGGGAGTAGATTTGACTGTTATTAGCAATTTTTGTACACTACTTATGTTTCCTTTTGCAATTTGATTGTGGAAATGGTCAAAAGGAGACAAAGGTATAGGGACCCCCATTCCCTTACCCTTATTTATGAACACCTATACACTGATTTGAAAATGTCATTTCAATTAGTGTCACCAACTCTAATTGTGTCACCCTATCTAGCATCTCCTAGAAATTATAACCGGAGTCTGGAACTTTAGGAATTTTATTTATACCTACTAGTTGGAGATTATTTTGTAAAACCTGACACGGTTAACAGATATCCTTTCTTTACACTCTCTAGACCTACTGATTAGCTTCAAACGAAAATATAAGGAAATTGGTTAAGATTAGTGCACAACTAAATTACTTAAAATGATGGTTTGTACACAATGTATATAATAACAAATAAAGCTAAATATTCTTGTTTTATTACTGTTTTCTTTTATTTTTCTAAGTTAACATAACTTAGGGTTACATTTTCATTTTTTATTTTCCTTATATTATATTTGTTTATTTTAGAACATGTAGGTATAGAAATTATATTTCTTAATGAAAGTAGCTCGCTCTAGTTCAATGGGCGAAGAGATGGGTAGGTCTTTCAAATTTGACCAAACATCACCTCATTAGCAATATGTTTTGATAATTGAGCAGCTTCTTTGAGGTGAGGGTTTTCATTCATGTTATAGTTAAAGACATAGCAAGTATACAAGCTTGTATAGTTGAGCAAAAGCTCACCCCTATGCTATGGAAAGTCATGGAATTGAAACTTGACTAGGGTCGAACAAAAAAGAGTTGCCAAAGGAGCAAGTTCTCACACATATCAAAAAGAAAAAAGAAGCCAATAATATGATCAAGAGATCATCAAAATCTCATCCTTTATCCAAGAAAGAGTTGTACAAGCCACCTACTAAGCTTTCTTTCACCTCTCCAATAATGGTTGTCTCACATCCTTTCACTATAAAATTGTCTTTCCAAGAAGACAATATCCCCCTAAACCAATGGACATCATCAACATTGGTTTTCTTGGTAGACAAGAGGGAGGACCTTGGGAGTTTCCATCAAACTATTATATAAGATTGGGGGCGCAATACCATTGTAGAGAACAAGTTTTCATCAATGGCATTAAGCCCTAGTATTCTAAAGAAACCGACATCCGACCCTATCTTTACAGCAAACAATTACTTTTTTTATAGTTAGATCCCAAAGCGATAGGTGAAGCCTCTTAATTCACGATCTAACATGGAGAACGATGGAAATCCCAATTATATGAAAACCTGGCTACAATAGATGAACATAGAACTATAGTTGGGGAGGTATGATTATTTGTCAATATATATTTCCCACTACGCCAGGATATCAACAAGCCATCATTACCAACCTCATTGACATTGTTTTGAACCTTTGTTTATTTATTACATCTTATATTAGGTTTATTTAGGTAATTAGGTAATTAGTATTTATTTACTTACGTAAATTAGGAAATAGTTGAGCACATGTGTCATCTCCTTGATTGATGGGAGCACATGCCACCTCCACCTCATTCAAATTCCTTGAGTAATGGTAGTTAGGTGTCACTTCTCCCTCATCAAGTTGAGTATACTTGACACCACAACTCCTAGATGTAGAGTCGTGTTGGTTCACGTTTTATCATTCATTGAACATTTAGAATAAAATGTCAAGGGCACTCTATCCTCTCTTGAAACAAAATCACTACGTATGCCAAGATTGCAAAGAAGACCACACGACGACTCCAAGGTTTATATGTGCGAACGGGCGACTTTATGTTCGATAGATGCCTTGGTTATGTATGCTGAAATACAAGGGGGGCTTACGCTAACAAATCATTCACAAGCTAGGACTTAGACGAATTTGATAGTAAATACTCTTTTTCTCTTTTTTTTTTTGGATTTTCAGGTTTGGAGTTTCGAAAAAAAAAAATGCAAAAGGATACGGGTTTAGAAGTTTTATGCTACTCATAAGAATTCAAGAGACGATAAAGACTAGGTGAAACCAATAACAACACTTTGCTTCGCCACATGAATGACAACTACACAAAGTGAGTGCAATCTTCTAGGGTTGTGCTCAAGATTTTCATACAATGAATAATACCATCAATGGAACAATATTTGATTCAAAGTAGAAGTTAAATCATCCACAATATAGGCTCAGGCTAACTTTACGCAAGGAACGAAAATCATTCATCCAAAGAAAGTATGAGCAAGAGTTTCACCAATCTATACTATCAAATCTTTCATTCATCTAACAAGCGTGCAAATCAAATTCTACTCTAAATCTATTTTATGTTGAAGGAGATATGCAACCATGCAACCACTTGATAACAAGAACGATTCAAAGCAATCTTGCAATATGAACTTTTATTATCAAAGTAGCTCTAAGCAACAATTTCATAAAACTCTCTTCACAGTAAGAAACAAGAGAATAGGAGTTTATATAGAGTTTCGAAAAACAAATGAAAAGTTGAGATCAATCTAAGATCAACGGCTGAGATTAAGACACAACAACCCTAATTAGGGTTTCCCAAAATAACATTCGTAGCGAGTGCATGGAGGACAAGTGGCATGAGAAGCTATCTTCTAGGAGGTGCATCCCTATCCTCTTGAGTGGCAGTATATTCAATGAATCTGGAAACCATCAGGCTAACCTCCTCCATCGTGACATGTGGCAGCATATTCACCTTGAATTCCAATCTATCCAAGTCATCTACACACACAACAAAAGCAGCCTCCAATTCCAATTCCTGTCTTTGGAAGGCATCTCGGATGAACAAGAAATTTGATGCCTTAGTCAAATTCTGCTTCAGGACTGGTCTAGTGAAGGCGGAGAAAATCTCCTAAGTTATGAGCTTTAGACTTTCTAGCTGCATATCATTTTCTCAAATGGTATCCTTCTCAAGTACATCTGCAGCTACAAGGAAAATCTTATTCTGAATCTTTATTATTTGTTCCTCAACTCTGATACCATCGGCCTTCACTTTTTCCAAGACTTCACTTCGTGCAACCAATGCCCAATACCAAGTGTTAAAATCATATGCAGCCCCTACTTTCAATTATTTTTTCACCAATCAGTTCCTGCTTTGGAACTCCTTTCAATACTTTAAGGCATGAGATAATTCTGTCCTAAACATCTTGAAGGTTATCCCATGCTTCCACCATGACTGCAATTCTGGAAAGCAAAGAAGTATGTCCATAGGCCCATGTTAATCTTTCCATAAATGTGGTTGCTTCTTCATTTTTGCTCGCCATCCACTCCTTGGTTTCTCTAGCTGTTATCATTTCTTCTTCAAAATCTTTGATTGCTTCCTGCAAAGAATTCAAAAGTGGAGGAGCCACTGGATCGCCTTGGTTAAGAGGTTTGGTCAAGTGCTGAATATATTCCTTCAGGCGCTCAATTTCCTTTTTGTACTCTCTTTTCTTTCCCACCTCCTTTTCCAATCTTTCCTTCATGGAAGTGACTGAATTGTCTAAGTCCTCAACCTCTTGACCCTTTGTAGTTGGTCCCAAGTCGATAGTAGTGATTGCATACTCCTGAGGAGTAATATCTTCCTTTGCATTATCCACTGCCGGTACAGCAATTTGCACTGAACAGCAGTTGGTTTCATCGCTCTGGATTGTGAAAAACTTCTTGGCTGGCTTCTTTACAGTAACCTTCTCTAACCTGGCCAAGAAATTGGTCATATCATCTTCTTCTTGAACTTCCACCGATGCTTCATTTTCAACCTTTCTTTTAACCAATCAAGAATCGTAGGTTGCTCAATGCCTTCCTCTTCCCGATTACTTTCTTCACATGGAATATCCTGAACTCCTCTAAGAGCGGAAATCATTCCCTCTTGAAATTCTTCATCCAAAATATCCATTTCATTTTCCGGTTCAAGTATTTTCATGCCTGTAGGAGATGGGGGTTCATCATCATCCTGCTGGATTGATTCAATATTCTCCTCATGGATTGGAGAAGGAATTCTTATTTCAGCAATTGACTTATCCTCAATAGTTAATAACTCGTTTACATTCCTGGATGTGGCAGAATGGGATGGCTCTAATTTTTGCTTCTTCTGAACAGGTTCCTCGTTTACAATTTTCTTCCCCTTTAACCTTGTGGGGTCATCAACTGCTTCCTTCCTTTTCCTGGAATTAGTGCTTTCAATTAGTTCGGCACTCTGGGACGCTCCTTCATTCGAAGAATATGATTCCATTTCGCCCATCAAGTCATAAGTGAGGGTCAAATTTCTTCGCCTTAACCCTTGGACTTGCTAATCAACCCACCACTGTGAATATTTAACAATTGGCCTCATCAAGGTGGCTAGATCTACGAGCTCTAGTTTTGACCATTTCACAGGAGGAAGAGGCCAATTCTCATCTTAGCACAGCTAAACATATTCTCCATCATCCTCTAACTGGTCAGGCACACAGAAAAGCTCGGTTGTTTTGATCAAACTTACTGGCAATCTAAACCATAGTCTTTTCTTGATATCAAACTCATTTGCAGCATTTGCCCAAAAATCCTCCAGGTCTCCCTTATGTCTATACTTCTTTCCATTCACTATCCCAATTTGGTTGTGAGGATCGAAATCAGCCCGGGACCGGTAAGATGTGAACGGATACCACGACATTTCCAACTTGGCACTCTCGGTTGTCTATATCGTTGGGCAAGACTCGAGCATATTTCCAATGAAAAGTGGAAAGGAAATGGCCGCTTTCTGCTTTGTTCTCTGGAAGCCGTGATATGTTTCCAATTGTCTAAAGACTTCAAACAAGACCATTTTGTTGGTAGGGTAAATTGGAAGTCGGTAAGGACATCCAGTAAATCCTTGAACTCTTATATATGTGAATCTTGGAAATTAGATAAACCAGGATCCATACTTGTTTATCAAGCTCTTGGCTTCCTAAGTGAGCCTCTGATGAGTTCCTCCCTGCAATATCTTGGTGATGTACATCAAGAAGGCATCATTCGCCCTTCTAAAATGGGTCTTCTCGCTAAGCTGCAGTTGTAGATAACAGTCATAGGACTTAAACTCATTTTCACTATTACCTACCACACCTCTGCAAATCAATCATGTATATCTGTAATTTCTAGCCAACAAGTAGACAATGTAGGAGCTCATGTAAAAGGACTTTGTCCTTTCCAAATATTTTAGTTGTTCATCAAGATTGTTGTTGATTATCTGAGACCAATTGAACATTTTAACACCTGAGGTGATCTCATCAATAGAATAGTACATCCAGGTTTCAAATGGTGCACCCTGAGGGCTGCCCATTACTCTGTTTAACAAGAAAATGATGTCACCATAATCCTCTTTGAAGTCGGTACGAAGCAACTTCTTTGGAACTTTCTTGAGGGAAGGCCTTGGCTTTTCTAACCACAACTTATTGACATTTGTTGCACAGAACTCAAGCTGGTCCTCATAAAGTTTTTCGCGTCTTCTTTGGTTTTGTAGAAATTCTGGTTGTAATTTGGTATCCCAAATCCTTCCTGAATAGCTAACTCTCCAAGGTGAGCCAATACTCTCCCATCTTGCGCAATAATTTGTCTTACTTGTGCATTGTAATGTATGGCACACTTGACCATCAACTCAGCGCACTCCACGGCCGGTGGAAATCCAGCCGCTTGGACAATGCCATTTCTCATCATCCAATGAGCAATAGATGTTGGCAAGAATCCATCTTGTCCATACATTCTACTTTTGAAATCCTTAAAATCCATGTGCCCGAGATTGGTGTCTGTGACATTTTTCCACTTGGAATTAATCTTTGACTCCGGCTGCAATCCTTTACTGGCGAACTTCATCTGAGCTTTTCTTGAAGGTCCTCCTTTGGTGGTCATCAACCTGCAACAGACATGAAGAAAATTGATATTACTTTTAAGATCTTAATTTTGATTTTTTCTCTTGGACCCTTTGCTTAAAAATTTCACTTTCAGTCTATGAAAAATCAAACTAAAAATGGAAGAATTTGGCTAAACACTTAGCAAATTTCGCATGGATAAGTGAATAAGACAGAAGGACAAAAGAAATCAATCAAACTCAGAATTTAAACCTTCAAATTCTATATTTTTAACTGTAAATATGCCTTTAATTCTGAAAATTATGTCCCTTCAACTCAGAAAAAGCACGTTATTCTCTAAAAATTATGTCCTTCAACTCAGAAAATTCACTTTATTCTTTGTCTTCCCCTTCAAAAATTTACTTTATCTTCAGAAGTCCTCCTTCAAAAAATTTTGTCTTCCCCTTCAAAAATTTACTTTATCTTCAGAAGTCCTCCTTCAAAAAATTTATCTTTCGCAATCTTGAGAGAGCCAAAACCTTTTCATAATCAAACTTTGGAGATAATGAATTGAAAGTGACAAGTTAAACTTCTTATAAAGTTGAAGAGTTCGATTGATTTTAGCAACTTCATGTTTTTCTTTTAGATTCGTCGAACCTAGACTGCTTTATTTCCTCCAAAATGGCAACTTACTCTTCATTGAAGATTTTCAAGAGAAAGTTTCCAGTTTTCACCATGGCACCATTCTTAGCCAAAATATCCTTGAGTTGGCATGAAATCTTCTAGATTTTTTCTTGAGTTCGAAAATTTCTCTAAGTGTCGGACATTTTGAAACTTTCTTCTAAGTGTTGGAAAAATATAAAAAATATTCAAGTGTTGAGTTTTATTTTTCCAACCCTTTTGAACTTGATCATCTTCCAATGATGGCGAATTTGACCGTCTTCATGCCAATTTTGCCTAAGTGAATTTTAGCATGGTTTAGTCATTTGGCTTCATGGCGGACTTGGAGTTTTTCTTGCTAGGGCAAACTCTATCAAATCTTTTCCATCTCCTCTTCTTGAGCTAGGGTGGACTTCAAGGTTGGTTAGACATGCTTGGGCGGACTTCACCTTGGCTAGACTATGTGCATTTTCCTTTGGGCGGACTTTGTCATTGCTTAGACATTGCATGGGTGGACTTTGTCATTGCTTGGACAAGGTCGACTTTGTGCTTCCTTTGCCAAGGCGGACTTCATCTTCCTCATGCCATTCCCATCTTGATCTAGGGGGGACTTCATCTTCTCTTGGACAAGGTGGACTTTGAAGCTAGCTGGACAAGATGCATTTCCTCTAGGCGGACTTGACCTTGTGGTTGGACATCTTCATGGGGGACTTGGAGCTTCCTTGGACATTCTCTTCATTGGGCGGACTTTAGACTCACCTTGCCATGCTTACCTTGGATGAATTTCTTGCTCACGTTTATCTAGAACATCTAGAACAAAACCTCGCCTGGAGATTTTACCTTTTCTTTTTATACTTGGAAACACAATTTTTTTATTCTGGAGATAAGAATGTTGTTGCCATAACCTGATGGACCCAATCCTAGGTCAACTTTCAAAAAAGCTGAAAAAAGTAAAAAGCAAAAAGCAAAAAGAAGGCCAAAAAAGCTGCCTCCCGGATTGGTCCCAAAGTGCCAAAAATAAAAAAAGCAAAATCCCACAAAAATAGGTGGTGTCAGAATTGACCCCAAGCAATGGCGTTTTTTGTCCTCCAAGCCTTCTAAGCACTTTGACGATGTCCAGACACTATTCCGAGCCCGAATTCGATATTTGGCTCGGATGATTTTTCAAAGTCCTAACTCCAAACTCTCAAAGAAATGGACTTATGAAATTGTAACGCTAAGACAAAACCCTAAAAAAGCAAACTACTGGGGGTCCCCATTTGCAATGGGGCAATGTGTGAAATAGGTCACAACAAGTCGATCATCTAAATCACTAAGGCTTTTTGCAACACTTGTCATCTTGGCTCATGCATTCTAAAGCCTATATATATGTAGCCATTTCCTTCATTTTACCATCTAGAAATACAAATATTAGAATGCTACAAGGGTACACAGGGACGCATCCCCTAAGGTTTTGGCCCTCGTTCCCATTCTGGGGACAATGGGACGCCTTGGGGACAGCCGACCGTTCCCTAATTTCCAGCATGTTTTGGCAATAAAAAAAAGTCCGAAATTTTAAATGTTCATTTTTTTATTCTTTCTAAGTGGACCCCACACCCCCCCAACCCTAAAATGAAATATAAAACTTGCTTTCAAAGCTATTTGAGTTTATTTTTACATTCCAAAAAAAAATGCAGCTAAGAGGAAAGTGAGCAAGAGAAAGAGAAAGAGAAAGAGGAGAGACACAGGAGGGATTGGTTGGAGTTCCATTAGATGAGCCAGCCTCTCATACTCATAGTGGCAGTGACTCAGACTCTGAGTCTGATTTTGATGCAATGTTGGCAGATGTTGATTAGAGGCAGCCATCATACTTTCTATTACTATGTTTTTGACATTTATGACTGTCATTTTGACATTTGTAGTGCAAACTTGCAGGCTTTGGGCATTTTATTTTTAAAATTTTATATCATATGCACATTGACTGTTTGACATGAATTATGGAAGCAATTAAGTAGCTGTAGTACTATTAACTTGTTCAACTCTCATCACTCATGTGAACTCTATTGTTGTGTTTTACTAAGTATTTTTTGTTCTAATATGTATATGTCAGTATGATTACATTTGCAACTTTATCAATGTTCATTGTTATCATTATTCATATGAATATCTGAAATTTGAAATTTCCCTATATTTTTAATATATATATATAGCCATCCCCTTTTCTGTCCCCTACCATCCCCAAAAATCCCCTAAAAAAATCCCATCCCCAAAACACATCCCCCCATCCCGGAATCTTGGTGGAACATAGGAATTTTAATTATTTTATCATTTTGTCTTTTGAAAGTTACTGAAATTATACTGTCATTATTCTGTTTTGATTTTAGAGAGATTTAATTTTGTCAATCATTCTTCATTATTAAATCTAACATTATCAATTATCATTGATCATTTGTTGTATTGTGTTCTCAATTATGCTATATATTTAATTGTGTACATTTTTTTTATATATATAGCCATGCCCCAGCCGTCCCCAGAATTTTGGAAAATTTTGCAGCCCCTAGAAACCCATAGCCAGTAACCATCCTAGAAACTCAAAAAAATGGGGATGTACCAAACCCAGGTAAATGAAATTGCTCTAACAGCAAACCTGTACCCAAACTGGCAACTTAGGCAAAATAAGAAAAAGGAGATCCTAAAATGAACTCATAAGCCTTAAAGTAGATAAACGTTGCACTTTGAATGGAACTGACCCTGGCAGGTATCCACATTTGTATATGTACTATACCATTTTGAAACAGCAGTAGAGATTTCGAGACTAGAAGAAATATGAAGAAAATAGATAAAAATGTCTTGGATAAAATAGTTGCAAAAAAGATCAAACATCAATTTACCAGATAAGATTTTGGGGTTTGAAATAATTAGGTACCAATATTTTGTGGACATTAAAAAACTCACATGAAACCATGATAAAATGCTGGTGTTGGATGGGTTATCAGTAGATTGCCCATGGCATTCAACTAATCAATCATATTGACATATTAACCAGGCTTCACATGCAAAAGCGAGAAATCTGAAATTTCCATGTGACCTGTATACCTTTATGCCCACATTAACTCTGAAATACATTCTACTCATCCATTTTAGAATATAAACATGTGAACTTTATACTGTTAATTATCTTCATTTTGTATTTCTTTACAATATTTCATTAGGCAGCATTCTTTCAGCAGCAGCAGCAGCAGCATTTAACATGTATCTTGATTATGATATTGCATATGAAATGATTAGAGGAATTGCAATAGATTAGTAAACACATAAGATCATCAAATGTAAAGTCATGAACTATCAATTGATATACTATCATAAACACCGAGTGACCAAGTCCATGTCTGAAATGTGCTCAGGGAGTCCAATCAAAGTAAGAATCTTAACACTATAATGCAAAATTACATATTACTAAAATTAAGACTAAATAAGAGCATGCAAAAGCACAGCTGCATATGTCCAAGTCTGAAATGTGCTCAGGGAGTCCAATCAAAGTAAGAATCTTAACAATATGATGCAAAATTACATATTACTAAAATTAAGACTAAATAAGAGCATGCAAAAGCACAGCTGCATATGTCCAAGTCTGAAATGTTCCCAGCGAATCCAAGCCAAGTGCAAGGCTCAACACTATGATACAAAATACATGTTACTAGAAGTGAGACTAAAAGAGAGCATGTGAAAGCACAGCAGCATATGGCTGGAAAGTGATTTATATTTTAAGGGTAGAACTCCAGCACAATTATACAGAGCAAACAGGCAGAAGACAATACACAATGAAAGGAAAAAGGTAATGAATATATTTGTGAAGCAGGGGCTTTATATCTTACATCTAGTTCTTCAAGCACCGCCTGACATTGTAGCTTGTTTGCTCCAGATATAGCAGCACCAAAGTCAGCCAATCTTGGAAAGGTGAAATCACCAACATGCTGCTTGTGAACCAGCAATCAATGAATAAGTTAGATGCAATTCATTATATATTAAACAGAAAAATAGATTATAACTCATTCAACATTAATAATTCAATCTCAAACAGATAAACAGCATTCCATGACCATCGAACAACACAGATAAGCAGCATTCCATGACTTTCATTTCTGCATAATTTCTTTTTCCTGAATGGATCTACAACAACAAATCTTGATTCTAATACCCTACAACTATTTCACGAGGAAAAGTGAAATGGCAATACTGCTAAGGGCTAAGGGATTGTTTAGTATAATTCAGAAAACTAAAGAAGAACACACTACATAAGCCGATTCAAGTGATTGAACATATGTGATAAAGCATTCGGTTTTCTATGTCTTACTATATCCTTGATCTCATTTTTCATGTTGAGTCATGTAACACACCTAAGGAGATTTGAGGCAAGCTACAAGGGTTTGGTGAAACAAACTCAGAGGTCATCAACTGTTGAAATCAAAAGCATAAATCACAAAGATATAAGTATATAACACCATATACATAGTGATACAATATGATAGATTCATTTGAGATAGATCTTACATTCATATGCATTGGCTTATAAATTCATTTAGTCCCATATAAAACTACCAAACAATATTATGGGAAAGTAACTGCCAAATAACAGTTAACATTATTCAATGCTAACAAAAGCTAAAACTCTAATGTTTATTCATTATACTCCACCCTCAACTACAATATAGATGTGATAATAAATTCCAACATTCCCCACTATTACATCCATCCAGATAAAGGATAAAACATTGCATGGACTGAACGCATCAACCCACCTGGAAATTTGATGAAGCTGCTCCACCAAATCTCCTCACTCACCCAAGACACACCAAACCAAACATATCAATGGATGTCCTAACTTTTTGGCAATACCTATGGATCGAGACATATTCAACTATTCACAAGTACACCACTCTTCTTGGGAATCAAGATATACTTAACTATCCACAAGAACAGCACTCAGCATGTGAATCAAGCCATATTCAACTATCCACAATGCAATACTCCAACTACGGATCAAAACATACTCATCTTCCCCATAAACAACACTAATCCTTATGTGGATTAATACATAGTCAACTATCCATAGTTACAAATCTCCAAGTCTAAGAACCGAGACATAGTCAATTATCCATACAAATCTCCAAGTTTGTGGATTCAAACATACTCAACTATCCACAAAATCACAACTTAAAACTACCAAGGCTCTTTGCTCCAAGAAGGGACACAAATGAAGAAATGATGCCTCTCGTAAAATGTACCATCTTTGAAGCAAGAGGCTAGCTTGAGATGGAAAAGGTTCCTCCAATCTCTTGTGTCCTCCAAACTCCTCTTTTGACTCTATTACACTCTATCCACTTGATGTCACATGTGAATATCCAAAATCCTAGTTAAAGCATGGATGGGCCCAAGAGTACAACATTTGATGACATAATTGAAAGGAAGCTAGGTGAGCGGAAACAGCTTCCTACACTAACCTAAGTGGGGGAGAGTTACAAAAATTTCCTTTTAACACCTTAAACAGTTACAATAATGAGAAACACATAGGAATAATGGAATAGAACAGCAACAACACATAAAATGACACTAGATATACATGGGGAAAGCCCTTTCGGGTAAAAAACCCCACCCTCCAAAAGCACAGTACTTCTCTAAAGACTTCAGCTTTACTTCTGAGAAAATAAATGAATGTCCTTCTACTGTAGTCATCTATGAAAGAAACAAAATATACAGATTTTGATAACGAAGGAACATTCACAAGACCAAAAACATCTGAATGAACATAGTCTAAAACCCCAGAAGACTTATGAGAACTAGAGTAAAAAGAAACATGATACTGTTTTCCATATACACAATGTTCGCAAAAGTCGAACTCAAGATTACAATCATCAAGGCCTTCAACAAGGCTCTTATTTTTCAGGGTTCTAAGACCCTTCTCACCAATATGACCAAGTCGTTGGTGCCATAACATTGTCTTCTCTGAAGGAAGCTTCATTTCCATAGAATGAGCACCCTTAGGTACCCAAAATGCACGACCATCGGATGTAGCTGCAACATACTTCTCTGCACGATCTAATGGTGAGGATGAAGAATCCAAAGGTCTCTTCTTCGGTACATCAAAAGAACTATTGCATTGTACAATGCATGCATCAAGCTGAAACAGAGTGCCAATACAAACTCCCTTAGCTAACACCATAGCTCCTCTTGTCATCTTGCATCCTCCACCAAAGAAGACAACTTGCACTCTCGAATCATTCAATTTATTTACAGAAAGCAGGTTTTGTGCGAAACCCAAGATATGCAAAACACAATCAATTCCCTTCACTCGTCCATCAAGAAATCTGATTTTGACTCTTCCACGGCCAACAATCTTCAGGTGAGAGTCATCACCCAGGTAAACCTCCCCGCCATCGTACTCATACTTCGAGAACCAACCTCTATGAGAGGTCATGTGAAAGGATGCACCTGAATCAATCAACCACACATCTCCCAATGCATGGGTTGCCAAGGCTGCAACAAATGCTTCTCCTTCATCTTGGGATAATTTCTCAGATTCAAAAATGGAGAAAGACTTGTTTTTCTTCTTCTCCTCCTCCTTGCAATCTTTCCGAAAGTGACCAATTTCACCACAGTTCCAACATTTTTCCTTGGACTTCTTACTAGGAGACTTAGCTCTCATCGAAGACTTTGACTTAGATTTCTTGTCTTTCTTTTTGCCTTTCTCCTTCGGTCTTCCACGAACAGCAAGGGTCTCCTTGGCCATCTCGAAAGACTTTCTTCGCATCTCTTTAGATAACAACAAAGCAACCACCTCATCCATCTTGAAAGTGGTTGTTGTGCTTCCAATAGCCATCACTAGGTGATCCCATGAGTCTAGCAACGAACACAACAGGATCCTACAATGGTCTTGTTCGTCAATCTTGTCTCCAACGGAACCTAGTTGAGAAATCAACATGTTAAAAGAATTCAAATGGTCTACCACAAATCCTCCATCTTCCATCTTCAGAGAATACATCTTCTTTCTCAGGAATAGCTTGTTTACCAGGGATTTAGCTTGATAAACATCTCCAAGTTTCTTCCACAAAGAAGCAGCAGTCCTCTCTTCATGAACATTCAGGAGCATGGAATCAACCAAACAAATTCTAATCAAACCCTTGGCTTTCCAATCCATGAAATCTCGGTCTTCTTGTATCATGCCTGATGGTTTGGTTCCAAAAATAGCAACCCATAGTTCATGATCTACGAGCATGTCTTCCATCTTGAGCTTCCAAAGCTCAAAATTATCACCGTTAAATTTCTCCATCTCAATCCTTGTGGAGGTGCCTGCTGTCATTTTCTTGCAACAAGGTCACAAAATACAGTTCTACAAAAATCCCATTGAAACAAAGATCAACTAAAAAAACCCTTCTAACCTAACAAAGGAATCAAGGCTAGTCAGGCTCTGATACCAACTGAAAGGAAGCCGAGTGAGCTGAAACAGCTTCCTACACTATAACCTAAGTAGGGGAGACTTACAAAAAATTTCCTTTAAACACCTTAAACAATTACAATAATGAGAAACACATAGGAATAATGGAATAGAACAGCAACAACACATAAAACAATGACACAAGATATACATAGGGAAAACCCTTTCGGGTAAAATGCCCCACCCTCCAAAAGCATAGTACTTCTCTATTATATCAAATAGTGAATACAATGTATCTCCAAGTACAAAGCTTCTTCAACAAGTGCTTCAAAACAAACATTTGTTCTGGAGTGAATCTGGCAACACTTCGTTACCTGCAAACAAACTATGCATTCTACAATGTAAGGCATACATTTTATAGAGAATACAAGCCAAGAGAAGCATCTAGAAGAGGATAGGCGTCCAAATACACATGGCACAATATCCCACACCATAGACATGCTTTTGGACACTTGTACTGGATTCCCTTACACCTCTTATAGCTGTCATAACATGCAATATTCTCTCTCCAAGATTGGGTGCCCAAAATGTGCTCATAATAGCTTATGGCAGATGCTTTACAACCGTCATAAAATCCATCATAAATCTGCCACAAAATCTATCATAGAATCTTGTAAGAGAATCTGTCATAACTGACCAAAATATCCGATTCTTTTACAATCTGTCATAACCCAACTTAGGCGCCAACTTTCTCCATGCATGAAGATGCCTTACAACGCATCATAGAATCTATCATATGTCATCCAGTCACCTCCAACGGGGATGCCACCCAACTGATGGGTCCCAATTTATGACATGACACCATAGACAATTAAATAATACAAATAAATACAATAATACATTAATTAAATCAATATTAGGACTCGAAGGTTGAGACACCTTAATCCCAACAATAATAAAACTAAACATTATCAAATTTGAAGGTGTCGGATACATTATTCCTCCATTTACAAAAAAATTAAAAATTAAAAAACCTTAAATCCCTAATTTAAAAAAATAAAATAAACCCACACCTTTGCATCAAAAAATAACAAAGCCCATCATTTCTCTTCACCAACATTCTTGACAACTCAATTGGTATTTTATTTGTTAAGAAGAATAGACATCAACATATGGTTTCAAGGAGAATCATCACTCAAGCTACTAAACATACTCAATGTCTTCAACCATTTATGCTATTGTGATTGAAATTAATAACCAATGACAAATGATTAATTTTGACAAACACCAAAGCATGATCTTACCTTACATCATTTCTTGCTCTCTAAGCGTCATTAAACCAGCATAAAATATAACATGTTGGACTCTACTTCCAAAATATGCGTCGTCCAATGGCCTATTGCAACAACATTTACAATACCACCCATTTCTCTTCAAAATTCTTCAGTCATAAGCCATTTTCATTGAAGATCATACCACATAACCGTTGCACACAAAGCCCGACTTCAATCTTGTCCACAAGAAAACTACGTGAATGAACAAATAATGATTGACTACAAGAATATACTTTTCATAGGAAACTTCTGACTTTGTATGTGTTTGCTGGCAATGAATTTCCAAATATAAATTTGCTACAATGAATGCGCTTGCTTTAATTATGGACTTACACAGTTGGAATTGAATGAGCTGCAATATCAAATATCATTTGTTCTTTTGCTGTGTTCCACGGCCTTTTGGGGACGGGGACGGGGGGACGGCTGGGGACGCGTTTCCGGGACGTTTCCTAGGGGCCCATTTTTAGGGGACGGTAGGGGACAGCAACATACAAAATACATATATATATATGATTTTTTCAAAATTTATTAATATATTATAGATAGAGAGAGGGAAAGAGAGAGATATATGTCAATAAATTAATAATTGCTAACAACAATATCAATATATAAATAAATCGCAAGAGTAGTAGCATAACAACAAAATAAATATCATTAAAGCATTATAAAATTTATCATAGCAATATCAAACATCAATAAAACCATGGTCTATCAATATCAATAAATCACGAGTGGTAGGAAATGGAACTAAGTAAGTGCAACTCCCAGCTCCTCAAGGCATCCCAAACACAAACAAAATGCAGCTTGAGTGAAGAAAAAAACGCAGTCAAATAGAGCCCAGCCACAACTTTACTCTAGGCGTGAGAAACAAAAACTTGAAGAAATCTGTTTCATGCCTCTTTAAAATGCAAAAACGTCTCTGTTAAGTGCCCAAACACAGGAGCAAAATGCCAAAAAATCGTTTAGACTGAGCTGAGGCAGAGATTTTCCCGTGCTTTGCTATGTGAAGTCGTCGCCCCTGCCGTCGCTTGCTGTGAGAGCCAAATAATATCATTGAATCTTATGAAACTTTATTAAGTTTCATTTAAATTTTTGTTTTTAGACTTTACACAAACGTATTATGTTGTTGTGAGCCCACAAAACATTTAATAGCAATATAAAATGTTTTAAAAAACAAAATTTTATGTTCTTTAATTTTCTGGAGCTCCATATACACAGGGGATGGTTAGCCGTCCCCGGGGACAGCAAGGGCCATTTCCAACGTCCCCTGCCGTCCCCGGGGACGAGGGACCGTTCCCAGACAAGAGGAAACGTTCCCCGCCGTTTCCTGTGAATTTTCCTGATTCGGGGACGGCCGGGGACTGTCCCCGATGCGTCCCCCCGTCCCCGGGACGGATGGGGACGGGTACAGGGGGTTTTGGGGCAGGGGACGCGTCCCCATGTAACACAGTTCTTTTGTGATACAAGACAAAATATGTCTTTTTCTGGTATATGTTCAATGTTGTGCACATTGTAAATGATCTCTCCCTTTGTTGATATGCCTACTTCCACAAGCTCCTGCACTTGTCCATCTTGCTCATATATGCGCAGTGTTGTGTGAATTGCAAATGGCCTCATCCCCTTGTTACTGCACCTACTTCCACAAGCTCCTGCATTTGTCAATCTGCATGCTACTATATGGCAGAAAGGAATGTCATTTTTCCTTGGATGTCTCTTTGTTGGGGGCTTCAGTTAGTACATAGGCTTACTAAATTATCACGCATGTGAACAGGTTGTTGCTTTGTTCACCATATAAGATCACACTATACAATCACCACAAAAACCTCTCATGTAGCTCTTCATCCAAGCACCTCACAAGCTTCTACCTTCACACCATACATTGCTACCTCCAACAAATAATATAACGATTAAAAATAAAACCTTCTATTTGTTTCCTTTTGCTGCTCACACTTTGTGCTTGCCAAGGGAGATCACAGCTTTGGCATTAATTGTTGATTCTAGGATCATTGCATGCTAACAGGTTGTTGCTTCATTCACCAAATAAGATCACACCACAAAAACTTCTCCCACCATCGCTTCTGCAAGCATGTCACAGGCAGAATTCTGAAATATCCCAAGCAAATTTTGTATATAAAAATTTTCCAGTTTCACCAAATTATACGAACAGGCATTTTGTCAAACAGTTGTCATACATACTGCTCTGTATTTGTTTCAGTTTGCTCCCAAAGAGAAGTGTGCAATGCAGATATATTTACTCCATACAATACTCATAAATTAATGCACATAAAATAGGAATTGCAAATGATATATATCAATGTACTGTATTGAGCTTAGCACATTACAAAGCCTCTTTTCAGTCACTCCATGTAATGAGCCTTGCTCAAACTGATCACAATTTGCCCTAATTTGCTGTTTGTAATTTTGTCAAACAATTCATGTGCAACCTTGTAACTTGCTGGTCTGAGTGCATAAACGTTTTCCCAATGATATCCAATGTATTTACTACTTGCAAAAAACTTCTATGATGTTTAGACAATATCCTAGATGCAATGCAGATTTCTTTTTGTATTTTCAAATGCAATAGATGAAGTTTCATGAGCTAAATATGCAGCTACAGCCAATAGGCATTATGTCAAACAGTTGGCATACATCCTCTTAAACTTTCAAATAGACGAGAATGCAATAGAGATCTTCCAACTTCAGATTTATTATTGACAATGCAACCTTCCACAATGAAGATGAAATGGCCAAGACTCTTGGCTTACATATGAATAAATACTTAAGTCTGATATAAAGTGTCACCTACAGCAGTACCATCTAAAATGCATCTAAATAACATGAAATATCATGAAATAACACAATGGAACCTGAAGCTTGATGGCGCCTTGAATTTCCAATGAAGAAGCAATAAATATCTTGTGTGTTGAAGACCTTGGAAAGCCAAATCGAATTTTTGAAGAAATCGCCCCTGTTCTGATATGAATGAAGAAATAAAATAATTTGCAATGAATCCAAGCCCTCAATAACTCCAAACACTATCAGCAATGACCAAGGAAGGAAGCGCCTCAATCTCCAAGAAGAATCGATGCATATATGAGCTCTAATGGATAAAAAAGAGGTCTCCAATGGCGTCCCTGTTTGCTTCAGACTTAGCTTCAGAATTTGCCCAACTGAAATCTGTCCTTTCCTTCAAATAATCGATGCCACAAATACTACTCTTCAATGCAAATCAGCTCCTATAATAATAGTCTTCAAAATTGGCCCTTGGCCACAAATTTTGCCCAATGAAGTGATCAATCTCAGCAATACATCAACTGCTGAAATAACTTCAAAGCAACAATACATCAGCTGTTGCAAGTACAATAATACATCAGCTATTGTACTCAAATAATCTCCACAGTGAAGCTCAAGATTGGACTTCTGAAGTAAAGCCCACAATCAGCAATAATTCAGCTGGTATCTCACAGCCTCAAAATTGCGTAACCAATAAGGGTTTTCGTCCCCAAAGGTCCTCCAATGGCTGAAACCCTAGCTGGCTTCTCCACCAAATAATCACATCAAACAAACATCAATTCCTGGATGATGAAACAATGGCTGGCCTCACCTATTTATTCTTTTTCACCAAGAGGTCAGCCCAAAATCTAGAAGCTTCCAAAATATTATTTTATTTTTATTAAGTGACTTTATGATATATTATTTTATTTAAGTCACTTTATTAAATTAATTAAATATAAAGTTACATTTTAATATTTATTTATTTGATAACTTTATAAATAATTAACTTAATACCACTTTTTAATTTAATTAAAATAATCAATTAGTCATCCTCATAAAATAATCATTATTTTGGACAACTTAATTAATTAGATTAATTAAATCAAACTACCTCCAAAAACAGGGACATTACACTACAAAAGAAATAAATAATGAAGATATAATTCTGACCTGGACCTTTGCTGTAGGAATTTGTAATATTATAATGAGCATCCTTTGTGGTCGGCAGACTTTAACTCCCAAAGTACCTTGTCAGCCATACAGCGACGAGAAAGAAGCTGTGCTAGCTTGGGGCTAGGCGCTAATAATTTGGCACATTTTTCCTTGCAGCTGCGCCTTGTATTGGTTATAGGCTTATACCAATAAATGTGCAGGGGTCATCTAAGTCAGAGATTTCCTTTATTCACTTCTTTAACTAGCCACGTGAGCAGGCAAGACATGTATGGCACCCCTTCTATTGCATTTGATTCCCTTTTCACCAGCTACAAAGGTCCAAGGAGAATGATCAACCAAATTTAAGGCATCACGTCTCTTTAAGATATAGCCATCAGCATTAATAAAATACTCTCCTTCAATTAATAACAATGGAGCGGCCAGCTACCTCTATAATAAATATTTACTTACATATCCAGGCATCCCTTTGCAAGCATTAAACCTGTAAATCTGAAATTTGTCTCTGAAAGAGACTTCATATATTCCGTAAACCTTCCTGTCGTATCCACTGAGAAATCTGAATAATCTCTCCAACGCTGACTAGGGTAGATTAGACACACTACCGAAACCAGTCACCTAGGGTTTTTGTCCTAAGGTTCGAACTTCAAGAAGCTCCTTAAAATCACCAAATAGTAATATTCAATGCATAATGCAAATGATTTCACCTTTTCCATTTGTATACCATTTCCCCTCACTTTTCAAATTCCCACTTTTTTATATTTAAATAAACCCTGAAATAACAATAAAGCGACCCTTTTTAATATCTCATGAATATTCACCAAGTCACCTTAGTTACTTTATTAGTTGAATTAAATAACATTATCCTTATGATATACTGGGATAGATAACATTAATTAATTAAATTAAAATATTCCCTTTTACTTCATAATTAGCCCACAAGAATAATTAGGCTAATTAAACTCATTCTGGCTTACATCTCGGAAGGGGACATTACAAATTCTACCTTCACACTACACATTGTCACCTCCACCAAATAATATAAAGATAAAAGGAATACCTTCTCTTTGGTTCCTTCTGGTGCTCACACTTTGGGCTTGCAAAGGGAGATCACACCTTCAGCATTACTTGTTGATTCTAGGATCACTGGATGCTAACAGTTTGTTGCTTCATTAACCACATACGATCACACCACACAATCACCACAGAAACCCTTCACACCATCCCTTCTCCAAGCAACTCACTAGTTTCTAGCTTCATGTTATACATTACTGCCTCCAACGAATAATATAAAGATAAAAAGAATACCTTATTCTTTGTTTTCTTCTGCTGCTCAGCCTTTGTGCTTGCCAAGCTAATTCTTCCTGCCAGGCACATCTCCTCATAGGCTCATGAGATGAACTGATCTAATACCATGTTCAAATCTTAAGCAAAAACTAAAATTATTAAGCCATGAATACACAAGAATATAACACCAAATATGTAAAAACACGATTTGATAGATTCATTCAGAATAGATTTTACATTTATATGCATTGGCTTATAGAACCATTTAATCTCATACACAACTACACAATCATCTTAGGGGAAAGTAACTTCAGAATAACTGCTTACATTATTCAATAATAACAAAAGCTAACACTCTAATGTTTATTTATTATATTCTAACCTAAATTATACTATAGATATAATATTAAAATTCCAACATCAACTTGAGAATGATTTCTTCATTTTGAGTCAAAGTAACTTTGATAACATTCATGACTTTACCATTTAGTTCAACTCGCCTAGAATGAAACTAACAGACTACAATACTAATTAGTGCTCACAACTTATCCTCAGTGTGCTTTCTAAGGCCAGTCCTGACTATTTATGTGTCACTGAGAAGAAGCAAAAGAACAAGTAACTGAAGAATTTTTAAAAAGCAAATCACATTCTTCTGCTCCAAAGGTGAATTCTCAAACACCTCTTCTTCAAAAGAGTACTCACAAAAGAAAAAGGTCAAATGTGGGTATTGTAAGAAGTTAGGGCATGATGAAAACAAATACATTAAAGTACATATTAATTAGCTAAAAAGCATTTTCCAAAAGAATATCAAAAGCCTTCTAGAGTCTCTCCCCAAGGGTCTTCTACATCGTCTTCTTCAAAATCAAACAAGTTAGAATTCATAGAAGCATAAATCTGCAAAAAATCGCAAAAATCGCGATTTTTAAAAAATCTACACTGCTCCAGATTTTTTCCCCCAAAAAATCCCGATTTTTTGGGTTTCGTTGACCCTGCAAAAAATCGTTGAAAATCATGTTTAAATCGTGATTTAAATGTCAAAAATCGTTAAAAAATTGCGGAAAATCCGAAACCCTAAAACGCGCAAAAAAACCCAGAAAAATGTGTGTTTTTTTGTTATTAATAGGTTCGCGCCAGTCGTTATTTTCACAAATCGAAGCCGCCTTCGAGATTTCATGACACGGGAAGTTTATGCAAGTGTTACGAAAGGAGATTGGTGGAGTTTTGAGCACCCGATTGTCTGCAAAAAATTCACGCGAAGTCGACCAGGGTCTTTTCAATTCATTTCTTTTATATATTCATTGCTTTTACATATTCTTATCTATCATATTGTGGGGCATATTCTTGTCTATTTTTCTACATTTTTTAATTTTTTTTTTTCAAATCCGATTTTTTCCCGATTTTTTCATGATTTTTCAAAAAATCCTGATTTTTTGGTTTGCCGATTTTTTCCCCAAACGATTTATGCTGCTATGAGTTAGATAATGGTAAAGGGCAGATTGTAGTTGCTGCTTCCTCTTCTAGGACATGGATTCTTGATTACGGTGCTTCACATCTGATGGCTTCATCATATGATGAGTTCTCATCACTAAAGCCAAGTTCCGTGTTGCAAATACTCATGAGTGATGACACATTAGTGGATGTATGTGGAAGAGGTCCTGTGGATATGAGCAAGGGAACATTCTATGATGTTAAGTGTGTCCTCTTTATCAACCAATCACCTTTCAGTCTACCAAATCACTCATACAAATACAGTTAAGAGGGTTGAGTTTTCTCTTGATTTAGTTGTGATTCAAGAGCTTTCAAGTGAAGCTACAATTGCAGTCAAGAAGGTAGATCATCAATCCAAGCTATATGCCTTCTCACATTTTGTTTCTAATGCCCCTTCTACAACACTTGTTACTCACACTAATACTATGAGTAAACTATGCAATGAGCATATTGACCATCTGAACTACCTGTTGATGTGTTTTTTGTGACCGCACCAAACAGCAGAATAAAGTTTCCAACGGCTACTCTATTCTCTCTTGATCAAAGTATCTAGCATGCTAAGATTGCAAGAAAGTTCATGCATTCAACTCCAAGGTTCCTTTTATGCAGTGGAGTAGTCTCAGTTGGTTTGTTGTGATTTGTTGGTATCACGAGGGGACTTACGCAATTGTTCGGCAGCAGATAGCAAACTAAGTGAAAGGGGATTTCACGTAACTCGGAAAGTTTGTCAATGTAGCACAAGCTTCCTAATACTTACCAGAAGATTGCAGAATTGAATGGCTGCAGGGATTAGAAAATTTATGTCCTAACCTAAGAGTACGACGCGGGGATCAACTTCAGCAAACTTCAACCAAACTTCGCTTTGCCTCGCTTTGGACAGCTTCCACGGAGTCGGTGCAATCTTCAAGGGAGTGGGTAAGGATATTTAGATTACAATTCAACATGTAAATACCATCACGACAACACATACAAACATGCCAATCATAATTGAAGTTAAGTCTGAAATGTTCCAGTCGACCACGCAAGGAAAACTTACCATCAATAAGCTTGCTAGTGGTATGGATTTAAACGAAGCTTGCTTAGATTAAACACTACATTCCACAACAATCTAAAGGCATGAAAATGAAATTTACTCTACTTTAAGATCCTACTTAAATCAGAAGGACGAAGAAATCTCGCTAGCTGCTCACAACAAAAGATGAAACCACTATCAATGATAACTCTTTTTATTATGAGTGTTCACAACAACTTCTTACAAAGCTTTCAATGGAAAAACTTTCCTTCTTCTTCAAACTATACTATCAATCTATGCTAAGCTATCTCAACTACTCTATCTTCGCTTCTAATGATCTAATATTCTAGATGAATTACAAATGAGGAGTGCCCCTTTTATAGCTGGCCAACATGAATGGACGGCTCGGATCAAATTACAATGGACGGCTCAAATTGAGCCACATAAGCCCTGAACAAGATTCTACCCTAATAACCGCTATAAGGTGGAGTGGTGCAATAAATGAGCACAAAATGACAAACTCCTCCCTTTGACCACTACGGGCAATTAATGCCCACTATCCTTCCAGAAGATTCTCGTCCAGGAATGCATTCCCACTGTTCTTCTCTCTGACCACAAAATCGATGAATCAAGCCAACACTGCTTCAACTTCTTGTACTGAAATAGATGGAGTGAGATTGAGCTGAAACTCGAGGATGGTGACTGTCTGCTCCTGCCGAATGCAAGATTTTCTCCAGGCCTCCAACGCTTCTTAGGTACTTTGAATAATGGTGGAGAAAGTTGAAACGTTCTCAAAATCATCCCAGGCAAATGTTCTCACCTCCGAGAAGAAAGGGTGCAATCTGCCTTTCAAGCCATCTAATGTCACCTCCTCGAGAGTTAGCCGTTTTGCAAACACGGCCTCGAGCATGTTGAAGATGCCCTCCTGAATGTTTCCCATAGCTTTCCTCACTCTGACTGACTTTGCCCGTGCCATATCCAAGAAACCTCAGCCAATGAATGTTGCAGAATACTAGCCTGGAAAATCATACCGGTCCCCTTCTTGGATTACTCCTCCTTCAACCAAAGTCTACACAGGCATATGCATAAGGGCTGCCAAGCGTGGAATGGTTTTGTTCTGATAGATATGAGTCTCATTCCAAGTTTGATCAATATTCTCCATACATGTGAGGATACTTGAGGCATGCTGAAAAGATGAGAGAAGATCTTCAATGAACTTTTCAGCTTCAACGCAGACACCACCAACCCACTTGTCTACCTCCTGAATCACCTTTTTCAACTCTTCAAGCCCACTAACTAACTCCCTTGGAAGCTCAACTAGGAGATCTACCGCCGTATTTTCTTGCTCACATGGATGCGCTAAGTGTTGCACATAGCCAATCAACGCCCTGTGCTCCCTCTCCAACTTCTTGTAATTTTCTTCTTTTCGAAGCAATCTATCTTTCAATGCTTGAAAGGAGTTGTCAGCTTCTCAATTACTTGTGCTCCTATAGGACGTCCTAGTTCAACAGTGGTGATCATATAGTTGTTAGGCATTTCCTCATCTCAATCACATTCCTCCCTTGGAACAGCAACATGAAGGGTGCACGAACCAAATTTATCTGTTTCAATCTTTGAATATTTTCTAGCTCTTTTCTTCTTTGGCAACCCACTAGTTCTGTTGAGGAAAGCTTCCATCTCAATTGTCGGGTCGGTGTCATCCTCCGGATCTTTTCTCATCCTCCCAGTGAGCCAATCTGGTACAGCCTACTACGTGTTGCAGATGACAAGTGGTTGTTCCTTTGTTGCTTCCACCTCACGAGCTCCTTCACCAACAACATTTTGTTGAGGCTCATTTGTTTCCATGTGTTGCACATCCTCCTCAAAACCCTGAACTTCTAGCTCCATAGTATTTTCATCCTCAAAGGCTGCCTCAATCACATGCTCCAAGCAAGTGTCAGTTTTTGTTTCTTCTTCCCCCTCCAGCTGGCTCTCACTCCAAGGAGCATTAACACTCTGACTATTCGGCTCCCTAGGCAATGGCTGATTGACCTCCTCTAACTCATGCTCTTCATCCAATCTAACTCTCTGACTTGCAAACAATGGAACCTCACCCACACTAGAAGAGTGAATCAGTAATTGTGTGGGTGATGCTTCCTCCGTTCTCTGAGGTGTTGGTTGAACTGGTACTTCCTTCTATGGCTCTACAACTTGGGCAGCCTATTTTCTTTTCCTTGCAGTAGGTGGCCTCTAATCTCCCATGAGGTTGTATGTCAGAGCAATTGACTTGCTCTTGAGCCTATTAACATGTCTTTCAACCTAGCTCCTCATGAATGTCAAGACTAGAATGGATAGCGTGTCCAAGTCTGTAATTTCTAGCTCTGACCAATCAGGTGGTGGGACTGGCATGTCTTTCACTGACTCATAATTTGACTGAATAATATTAATATCCTCATCCACTTGGTTTGGAACTGGGACGACTTCGCATTCCCTAATCAGCTTCAGAGGTAGCCTAGTGAACATCCTCTTTCTGATTTCAGCTTCATCCTTCGCATTAGCCCAAAAATCTTCGATGTGAGCCTTATGCCTATGCTCCACACCTTGCACTACTCCAATATTTTTGTAGGGATTGAAACCTTGTTTGCTGTTGTGAAGAGTGAGGTGGAAGAATTGCAATTCGTCCTCAGCTTCTCTGGCTACCTGTATAGATGGACACTCTTCAATTGAATTCCCCATAATAATGGGGTAGTTTAGCCCTCCTTTCTTCTTCTTCTTTTGGATTTTATCGTAGGCAAGGAGTTGCCTAGATACTTCAAGCATCACCATCCTGTCAGTGGGGTACCTCGGCAATCTGTAGGCGTATGAGTGGAACCCTTGCAGCCTGATGTAGGTGAACTTCAGGAATTGGATGAACCAATACCCGTACTCTTCAATCAACTTTTGGGCATCCTGTGATATTCTCTGGTGTGTTCTCCGCTGAAGAGTCCTTGTTATGTGCATCGTAAAAGCATCATTCACCCTCTTGAAGCTGGAGGTACTGGTCAAGTGTAACTGTGTGCAAGCTTCATGGATCTTGTACTGATCAAGACCACTTCCAATTGGCTCTTTATAAGTGATTCCTCTATACTTTGTCATCTGAGCCAGCATGTAGATGACGTACGAGCTCATGTAAAAATTCTTTGTCCTCCTTAGGCTCCTAAACTGTTCATCTATGTTATCATCCTTGCCCAGTCGACATATTCTCTCCCCTCCATCACTATGCTGATATAGAAAAACATCCATGGCTCAAAATATAACTTGAGGGCTCTCGTTCACCTGGCTAAGCATCTTAATTAGGTCGCAATATTCTTGCTTCAGCTACTCTGAGATAATCTGTTTGGCCAACTTGGCGCCAGGAGGTCTAGGCTTCCGCATCCAGGATGTATTAATTCTCCTAGCACATCTCTCAAAAGAGGAGGCGTACATTTTGTCAACTCCTTCTTTTGTCTTGTACAGCATCTTCTCAAATGTAGGAATTTTGAACGCCTCTCCAATAGCTTTTGGCGTGAGGTTGGCGAACAACTTGCCATAAAGAGAAACTATTGTTCTGCAATCTAGCCTATAGCATTTAGCACATTCTGAAATCAACTCTAGACACTGGATTGCTGGTGGGAAACCAACAACTGCATATAATCCACTTTTCATAATATTATGTGTTGTAATTGATGGATGATGACCGCCCTGCCCGTACATTCTGCTTCTGAGTGCTCTGAGGTTGAATGAACCAAGATTAGTGTCAGTCAACCTTCCCAGCTTCAAGACAAACTTTGATTCAGGAAGAAATGATTTCTTGAGCTTCTTGATAATTGCCTGCCTAGATGCATTCTCTTTGTCGGCTTCTGTATTTGCAACTCTGCCTGCAGCCCTGCTCATTCCGGCAGCATCTCCTCTTCCTACTTTAGCCATCTGCATAACAAAGCATAAGCATTAAAATTCTAACTTTAGAAAATAAAATTACTGTGAGATGGCTGAAGAATGGAGTTAACTTCGAAAATAAAAATTCTTCAGCACCAACGTTCTAACTCCAAACCTCAAGAATTTTGACTTCAAAGTTCAAAACTACTAACTTCAAGGCTTGAAACTTTCAACAATATCACTCCAACACTTAGAAAAATTTACCCAAACTCACTCACTTCAGAAATTTCTTCTTCTCAGCACTCTTTTTCTCACAACTTCAAATCTGCAACTGGTGAAGAAAAATGAATAACTTTGAAGCTTATATAATTGTGAGAGGACACCCAGCTTAGCAGTTGCATTAAATTTTCTCCCCCACTACTTAGTAATTTTCCAACTTAGGAGAGAAGACTGGCGAGTTGTCACAAAGATATGTCCAGTCGTCATAGAATTTGTTATTGCTGGAGATTCTTTCTTCTTGTGAAATTTGAAATTTCCTAGTCTGACTACATGCAACATTTCGTTGACTCACACACTAATCGGAAATTTATTTAAAATAATATCTCCAACATTTTAGAAATCTCACCCTTGACAAAGGTGTTTTTTAATCAAGAAATTTTATTTTAAACGCCTTAGAAAAATTTCATTCATCTCACATGCTAGGTGTAGAAATCTCAAAATTATCTCCCCCTTAGAAAATATTTTACAACTTTATTATTCATGCGGGATACACGAAGGGGTACATTTAATTTTTTCTCACCCTTGAAAAATACTCCTCACTAAAGTTTATTTCATCTTTTCCAACCTTGGGCGCATTTGCTACGGGGTGCTTCCATTTTCCAATACTTAGAAAAAAAATTCTATCTTCTCCTTCAAGCTGGGCGCATTTCACTCTCTGCACTTTCATTTTCATTGCCTTAGAAAAATTTCCAAGTCCACCTCTTGACTTAGGCGCATTCAAGGGGGTCTCCTCTCATTTAGGGGCGCATTTAGCACTGTATGCTTCCATTTCCTCATGCCTTAGGCATTTTTATCAACCATCTTCCTGTTTGTTTTCCCTAGGCACATTTGACCACATGTACTTTGATTTTCAACACTTAGATAAATTTCATGGCATCTCCAGTTGATAGGGCACATTTGGGGGTTTGGGGTTTCATTTTCCGCACTTAGAAACCTTTCCCACCTTCTCTCATGCTAGGGCGCATTTAGAGGGTCAAGCTTTTGTGTTTCAATGACTTGGACAAACTTCAACCTCTTCCTCCACCTTGGGCGCATTTCACTAGGCCTACTTTCATTCTTGTAAGATGGGCGCATTTAGGGACCTTTACTTCCATTCTCCATGCCTTAGAAACTTTTATCTAGCTTTCAATCTAACTTGGGCGCATTTAAGGGGGTCTCCTCCCATTTCAATGCTTTAATCAAATTTTTACCTCAGGTCTCTCTTTTGAGAGCATTTCACCCCCTAAGCTTTGATTTTGCCCATGCCTTAGAAATTTTTTTTGATGCCATCATGCAAGTTGGTCGCATTGGGATCTCCTCTCATTTAGGGGTGCATCTGGCTAGGGAAGCTTTCATTTCTCATGCCTTAGACAAATTTACTTCTTTCTCCATCTTAGAGCGGATTTGAGGGTGTGAGCTTCCGATTGAGAATGTTGAGCTCCTAATTCTTCATGACTTAGGAAATTTCATGCTACCCTCGGCTTACCCTAGTTTGCTATTTTTAGAAAGTTTCAAAGTCTTCATGATTTTCAAGGATTTTCCACTTCTGAAGACCTGATTTTTGCTCAGCCCGGGACCTCATAACCTAAATGTTGTGTTCACACCTGCCATTTGTGTTGACCTGCTATTTATAGTAATTGCTTGATTTTCGAATTTCTGCAACTTTGTTTGACTTGAAATTTGTTCCATGGGATCCTCGTAACCTGTTTGGCCCATTCACACGAGTGCTTCGTGATGGCCTGCTATTTATAGCCCAGTTCTGGAGGTTGCTTACTATAAATAGTAAGTACTCGGATTGCACTCAAATTTCACTAGTGGATTGCTTGAAGGATGTTGATCACGATGGGATACATTAGTTTTCAGAGATTTTGGTGTTTTACCCCTCATTTTGAGTCATGAAGTTGGAAACCCTAATCTGACTTGCATGCGCCTCAAATGGCCTCAATTTGACCCCGTTTTTATTGCATGTCTCTCTGTTCGTGATACTGAAGTGTTGGGGAGCTGTTGGAGTGATCCTACTAAAAATAGTAAATGCCTGAAAAAGTGGCCAACCACCTGTCGGATGCGCTTGCATGTCATATTGCCCAGGAGATCTCAAAAAACCCAAAGAAACCCAGTAAATTGATCTACATGCGAGCACTGGCTAAAAATAGTAAGTTCTTGAAAAATGATCAACTTGTCTTACATGTCACATCGTTGCGAAGCTCTCGAAAAACCCATAAAGAATATCCTGATATGCATTGAAAAATCTTGCATGCAAACCCTAAAAATGGCTCCCGAAGTCAGAATTGTTGAAAGTCATCATCCTAGCTTGCATGTTATACCATCACGAAGGTCTCGAAAAACCTAGAAAGATTCTCCAAACATGCATTGAAAAAGCACTCATGCAAACTCTAAAATTGGCTCTTGAAGTCAGGACTGCTAAAAATAGCAAGTTGTCCGTTTGCGCTCAAATTTTGCAAGTGAGGAGTTCTAAGCGTTCTAAGTGCAGTGCAGCAATCAGAATTTGAAAAACCCTAGAAATCAGGCCCCAAATTGGTACTTACTAAAAATGGTAAGTTGTCAAAATTCAGTGAAAATTCAGTGGGAACCTATCTAAAGCCTTCTGACAGCAATGCTAAGCTCAGATTTCAATTAGCCAACTCAATTTGACCTCAAAGTAGCCTGAAGGTTGTAAACCCTAAATCGTCAAGACACTCTCCAAACTTAACCAAAATTCCAAACCAGGTCAAAAGAAAGGTACATCATCAGAAAAGGTAGACAGAATAGAGACAGACAGACACAAGACCAAAGCCAAAAGACCCGAATGGGGCAAAAATTAGGGGGTCCCCATTTTGAATGGGGTGATGTGTGAAAAGGTCACAACACTACCACTATCTTAAATGGCTGAGTTACCAATGCATGGTCACAAGGCTTCCTAAAATCCACTTTTTCGATAAAGTCTACTTGAGTTACATCATTGATAATCATCCTAAAGAGAAATTTAATAAAGTCTTGCCAAGCTTCACAATATTAGAGTTGGTTCAAAATGACCTATGAAGGCCTTTTCCATCCTTGTCATTCAAGAAAGTCTAATGTGTTCTTACCAAAGTTAAAAGACTTGTTGAGACTTGCTCAAACATAGTGAGTCCCGAGCCGAGCAAACCAAATCGAGGCCCAAGGACTCATGTCCCAGGTACCTAGAGAATTGCAATAAGTAGACTTGACCGAATCTATGAAAATTAGGAAAAAAACAAAACTGCTTAAACATAAAAGCATGAACGTAAAGCATTTTTTGAAGAGCTTGGAGGACTTTTGGAGGATCGTTAAAAGGGAGAAATAATAAGATAATGGCATGCCCCTTTTCCATCCTTGTCATTCAAGAAAGCTTGATGAGTTCTTACCAAAGTTAAAAGACTCATTGGGACTTGCCCAAACTCAGCGAGTCCCAAGGCAAGCAAACCAAATTGAGGCCCAAGGATTGAGTCGCAACAAGTAGACTCAATCAGGTCTATCAATATTAGGGGAAAAACATAAAAAACCAAAACTGCTTAAACATAAAAGCATGAAAGTAAAGAATATTTTGAAAGGTTTGGAGCAATTTTGGAGGATCATTAAAAGCAATAAAATTATGAAAATGGCATTCTCCTTAATCTCACTAGGGGCACTACCCCCAAATCCCTACTCTTAGTTTTTTTTGTTAGTAAAAATCTTTTTCAGCTATGTTGGATGGAAGAGCAACATTTTTTAAGTCTTTCAACTTTTTCCCAATCAATTCCTAATAACTAAATTACATTTGTACTTATAGTTTGCTAAGTCAAACTCTATTCTAAATAATGTTTCCTAAGATTGTGGTAGCATTTGCAGACTTGTCTAAGAAAAAAGCTCATGATTCCACATTGAGCTAATAATGCTAGGTGGAGGAATACAAGCTCCTTTCTACCATACTTCATGACTCCATATTGTGATTTTCTTTTATATTATGGTTATCATAATCCATGAGTTTTGTACACCTAAAACACTTGACAATATTTATAAAATTAAAAACGTTCTTTCCTTCAATTAAAATCCACTTTTGTACTCGTGATTGATGTATGGTTGTGTATGTGATCAAAGTAGCTTCTATGTGATTAGTTTATTGTCTTTAAAGTTTATTTATTGAACGGTGCATGATAATAGTTTAAAATCCTTAAAAATATTAAAGTATTATTGTAATATTTAATGGTCATCTTAGCTTTTAGTTAGTCAGTAGTTTACTTTTACTCAACTTAGTTTGCTTCAGTTAGCTTTTAGTATCTTTCCGTTATTTGCTTTAGCAGCATAAATCGTTTGGGGAAAAAATCGGGAAAAAATCGGATTTGAAAAAAAAAAATTTAAAAATATAGAAAAATAGACAAGAATATGCCCCACAATATGATAGATAAGAATATGTAAAAGCAATGAATATATAAAAGAAATGAATTGAAAAGACCCTGATTGACTTCGCGTGAATTTTTTGCAGACAATCGGGTGCTCAAAACTCCACCAATCTCCTTTCGCAGCACTTGCATAAACTTCCCGTGTCGTGAAATCTCGAAGGTGGCTTCGATTTGTGAAAATAACGACTGGCGCGAACCTATTAATAACAAAAAAACACACATTTTTCTAGGTTTTTTCGCGCGTTTTAGGGTTTCGGATTTTCCGCGATTTTTTAACGATTTTTTTGACATTTAAATCACGATTTTCAACGATTTTTTGCAAGGTCAACGAAACCCAAAAAATCGGGATTTTTTGGGGGAAAAAATCGGGAGCAGTGCAGATTTTTGCGATTTTTTGCAGATTTATGCTTCTATGGTTTGCTTTAGTTAACAATTGTTTCTTTTCAGAAACATCGTCTTGTAATTCTTTATATAAAATCCTCTCCTTTGTAAATAATGAATATTGAATATCAATTATCATTTCATGGTATCAGAGCGTAGGCTCATTTTTGGCGATTTTTTTGAGCAATAAAAATTCGTAGCTGATTACTTGAAGATTTTTTAGAAATTTTCAGAAGTTTTTTTCTAAAATTTTTTTAAATAAAAAAAGAGGATTTTTTTTTAAGATAAAAATCAAGGATTTTTTGTGAAGAGTGTTTGTGAACCGATTTTTTTGAAATTGAAGGGTTTTTGAAGCCAATTTTTGAAGGGTTTATTGCAAAAGATTTTGTGAAGATTTTCAAGTAGATTTGAGGGTTTCTTTTGCAAGCTGATTTTTGAAGTGGTTTTCTGTGATTTTTTCTAAGTTACGATCTTGAAGACTTTTTAGAAGATTTTTTCTTAAAAAAACTTGCTTTTTCAAAGTTTTTTGAAAAAAAATTCTAAAAAAATCTTGCTTTTCTGGACTTTTTTGAAGGTTTTTTCTAAAAAAAATCTTGTGTTTTTTAGCCTCATTTTAGACGATTTTAAAAAAAAATCGTCTGAGTTGTGCTAGTTGATTGTCCAAGGTTTAGTGCCAGTTGATCACAAACTTTACCTCGTTTTTCGTGCTTTTGGAAAATAGGAGGGATGGCATCTATGCAACTTGACCAGGCATCTACCTCTTATGCATTGATGGCCAAACAACCAACATATCGTGTCAAATCATCTACATGGTACATCAATTTGGAGCCTCTCGGCATTTTACAAATAGAAGAGATTGGTTCACAAAATATATGGCTTGCTCTAATTCCGTCATCTTTGGTGTTGGCAAAAAGTATACAGTTGTTGGCAAGGGCAACGTCCAAATTACATCTGGTGGGAGAAATTTAATATTTCTCAATATATACTATGTGTCGGGTATAGAGCTTAATCTTCTCTCAATGAGTCAGATTATGTGACACAATCCGAAATTGGACATCATTTTCAATTCACACAAGCACCAAATTGTTGATAAGGAATCCAAGAAAACTGTGAGGTAGTATGGCTTCGAAGGATGCTTGCTAACATGCAAATGTCTCAAGCAGGGCCTTCACCCTTGTTCTGTGACAATCAAGGGGTGCTAAAGCTTGCCAAGAATCCAGTCTTCCATGAGCGAACCAAGCATGTTGAGCTTCATTGTCATTTCATCCGCCAGCTTGTTGAAATCGGATCTGTGATGTTGCAGTATGTTCCAACTCAGGATCAAACTACAGACATTCTCACCAAGTCTCTCAATCCGGATAAATTTATACAATTTCAAGATAAGCTTGGTGTAGTTAGTAGGATGACCATTAAGGGAGGGTATTAAAGTATTATTGTAATATCTAATGGTCATCTTAGCTTTTAGTTAGTCGGTAGTTTACTTTTAGTTAACTTAGTTTGCTTCAGTTAGCTTTTAGTATCTTTATGTTATTTGCTTTAGTTTGCTTTAGTTAACAATTGCTTATTTTTAGAAACATTGTATTGTAATTCTTTATATAAGGAGTTTTTCCTCTCCTTTGTAAATAACGAATATCGAATATCAATTATCATTTCAAAAAAATCCCTATATTTCATGGTTTTTTTCTTTGCAAAGTCCTCATTGAGTCTTGGCCGAATTTGGTTGTTGATTCAAGTTCGATCCAAAATCAACTGGTTGAGTTTAAGTCGAGTCCAAGTCTTGTAAATATAGTTCTTATCTTCCTTGAAGGCATTCCCAAATATACTTGGGTCTACTTTCTTCATCAAAAGATTGAGGTGTTCAAGCACCTTCAAGTCTTCAAGGCACTTGCAAAGAAACAATCTAGAAAGTTCTTTCTCTTTGAATAGTCTACTTTCCTCATCAAAAGATTGAGGTGTTTGAGCACCTTCAAGGAATTTGCAAAAAATACAATCTAGAAAGTTCAATAACTGTCTTCAAATAGATAATGGAGGAGAACAAGTGAACCACCACTTTGACCATTTACATACTAGCAAGGGTGTTAATCTTCAACACAATTCCCTACAATGCACAACAAAATAGGGTTGCTAAGTGGAAGAACACACCTTTGAAAGAATGGTCAGTTGTATGATACATTCCAAATCACTAGCTCCATAGTACTAGGTCAAAGCCATCTATTGTGATAACTATATCCAAAATTGCATTCCTCACAAAACATTGAATAAGATCACTCCTTTGGAAATTTGGAGCTATCAAAAGCCTTCAATGAGGCACTTCAAAGTTTTTTGGCTCCCCTACAAGGGCACACATTCTTTCAAAGAAATGCAAAGCTTGCTTCTCTGGAACCTCAAAGCAAGCCTTGCATATTTGAGTGATATCCAAACTGTGTCAAGGGGCATCTGTTACTTCATCCAAGCACTCATGAATTGTTCATTGGGATGAGTGTACAATTTAACAAAAGGCTCTCCTACCATCTCTAATACTTTTCCATCTTCCTCCATATTGGACTCCTTGCTTGGTGGTCACAATTTAGAGGATTTATCTCCTCCTCTGACACATTCATATGATTTAGAGGACTCATGTTTTCCTTCACCAACCTATGGGAGAGATTCAAAGAATTTTGCTCCATCTCTAAGTCACTACTCAAAGGCTAAGGACTCCCGTCTTGCTTCTCCTACCGTGCCACATTGGACCTATTGAATTCTTAAGGTTGCAGGTACTATAGTTCCAAGCCCTTCAAACAATCATAGGGCATGGTCATAGTTTCAAGATCATCCAACTATGCACATTGCCTCCACTTCAAACCCATAGTTATTTTATGAAGCATCAAGTATTTCTAAGTGGGACTCATGAAAGGAGGAAAAGTAACATTCCTTGATGAAGAATCACCTATTTTACTAGGTTCCTAGGATTTGAATGTTGTAGGACAAAATGGGAACAAGTTCTAAAGCGAGGTTAGAAGCACGAAAAAGACAAGTAGCACATGGCCCTATTGCTTAGGAACCATGGCTATGTCTGACAGAATATCATTCCTTAATGATGAATCACTTATGTTATTGGGTTCCTTGCATTTGTGTGCCGTTGCATGACCAAATGGGAGCAAGTTCTAGGGTGGAGGTGGGAGCACAGATGAAACAGCCATGACATGCAAAGGACGCCCTAGGTACCTTATGGGTACATCCAAAATATGTCCCAATATAGTAGGGTTGTACCTTGGCTATCTCACCAAAACTCCCAACCAAGTTTAAGAAAAAAAATGCTAAAATAGATTCCATTTCACATTCTAACAGTATATAAAAGAACAAGGCATCCATAAACCATAAAAATTATCTAGCAGTGTTTCATAAATATCTTATTAATTCCACAATAGTTCTCTTTATTAAACTAATGTTTTATATTGTAATGGTCAATTAGCTTGTAGGATAGACTTTAGGACTCTTCTTTAACAAAGTCATTTTGACTTTAAATACTTTTCCTATGAGTTGTCATCCTTATCCTTTGTGGATAAGATATTTGTCATCCTTATCCTATATGGATAAGATTTACCTTTTTGCTTTATGAGTTGTCATTCCTATCCTATGAGTTGTCATCATTATCCTTTGTTCATAACATATTTGTTATCCTTATTCTTTGTGGATAAGATATTTGTTATCCTTATCCTTAGTGGATAAGATATTTGTAATCCTATATAAGAATGCTTTTGCTCCTTATTTCATAATAGAATTTTATACAATTTTGGTTATGTGTGGGTTTTGTAATCTGGTATTAGAGCTCAGATTTTGTAAATTCTCGGGATCAGTGAGCATGTGAATTCTACGGACTATAGCAGTGACAAATTGCATGCAAAAGACATAAAAGAACGTGCTGAAGGAAGCTGTACAAATTCAAACAAAGGTTTTTGATGAATTTTTCAATAAATTTGTGGTTTTATTTTTTGTAATTTTTTGGCAGAATTTTTTACAAAATTTGGGGTTTTTAATAGTTAAAAATCACACAAGGTTTTAAGATCCATTTTTTGACAAGTTTTAGAAAAATCGTAATTTTTTAACTCCTTTTTGTCCAGTTTTGTACAAAATCGTGGCTGTTTGTGGAATTTTTACAGATTTTTTTCAGAATTTTGCAGATTTTTCGGAATTTTTTGTAGGCTTTTTCCAGAATTTTTTTGGAACTATTGCAGATTTTTTTCGAAATTTTTTGCATATATTTCAAAAAAAATTGCTGATTTTTTTTATAAAATCGTGGGCTTTTTTATTTTGCTTCTCGGGTTTTGCAATTTTTTTCCCAAAAACTTCAGTGCTTTTTCTAATAGCAGCAAGCTTCTTCGTTTTTCGTGATTTTGAATTGAGGAAGGGATGGCTTTATTACCCAACATCATGTTGAAGGCAATCAGTGTTTTACTAGTGCGAATTACAACACCTAAAAGCAGTGCATGCTAACAATCTTTGAGTACCGATGCCTTGAAAAGATCGTCCTTGGTACGGTCACCCAACCAACGATTATAGGTAAAGATAAGGAAAAGTTTGATGAACGCGACAAAGAATCAATCATGTTGATCAAATTATCAGTGATCAATGCTATGCTTCCTCAAATCTAAACAAGGACTTGACTTCAACTGACATTTAGAAGCATTTGCGCAACCTTCATGAAACTTCAAATAAAGGTAGGGCCATTTTTCTGAAGAATATGCTTTTTTCAATCACAATGGATAAGAAAATGTCCTTGCAAGAGCATTTACTCAAAACCAAAGACATCAAGGATCAGTTGTCAGCCATTGGTTGAAATATGGAAGAAGAGGACATGGTTGTAATGACATTGAAAAGCTTATCATGTGCTTATGAGAATTTCATTGAGACGCTCAATATCATCGCTACAGATGTTGACCTCAAGTTTGAAGAGCCGTGCAATAAGCTCTTACAGTAAGACTGATGGAAGAAACAATTTGGTAGCAGTAGTGAAACAAGTGTGGAACAAGCATTTGCAGCCAATGACAAAGGCACAAGCAAATGGTCACAAAAGAAAGGACAAGGTCACAACGAGGACGCAACAAAGAATGTGAAAAAAATCACCTGTCATTACTGTGGTAAGTTGGGTCATATGAAGAAGCACTACAAAAAGAGGATGGTTGAACAAAAATCCAACCAAGGAAGGCCTCAGCAGAATCAATAGAAGGCTCATGTCATAGAGCATTCAGAAGAGAAGGCATCAACTTTCTATGCCTTCATGGCCCAAAGACCAGTAGATTAGTCAGAATCATCTACATGGTACATCGGTTCAGGAGTATCACATCACTTCACCACTAAGCGAGACCGGTTCACAAAGTACACTACATGCTCTGATTCAATGATCTTTGGTGGTGGTGAGAAGTACACGGTTGAAGGAAAAGGGATTGTGCAACTAACCTCTTGAGGGAAAAAGTTTACTTTTTCTCAATGTGTGCTACGTACCTAGAATGGAGCTCAATCTACTTTCAGTAAGTCAAATTATGCGACATAGTCCTAATTTAGATGTCATTTTCAGCAAACACAAATGTAGCATCATTGACAAGGATACCAAGCAAAATATTGCTTTTGGTATAGAAGATCATGGACTATATAGATTAGTTGAAAATGGATAGATCAGGGAATGTGCATTGGCATCCACGAGTGCATCAACCATTACTACTCTTTGGCATCAACAATATGGACACCTCAATTTGTCCTACCTCTCTCAATTGACCCGAGAGAACTTGGTAGATGGCATTATTGACATTTAGCAACAACTACAGGGTGTGTGCGGGGCTTGCCAAGCTAGGAAGCAACATAGAACACCCTTTGATGATGGAAAAGCTTGGAGAGCCAAGAGAGTCCTACAATTGGTTCATGCAGATCTTTGTGGACCAATGAACACAGCATTAGTCATTGAGTGCAAGTATTTTCTTTTGTTTGTGTATGATTTGAGTAGGAAAATGTGGGTATATTTTCTAAAATTAAAATCTGGGGTGTTTAATGAGTTTCAAAAGTTCAAGGCCTTAGTAGAAAAAGAGTTTGATTGTGCCATAACCACTCTTAGATCTGATAATGGAGGCGAATTTTGTTCTAAAGAATTCCACAAATTTTGCGCTAAACACAACATCGAAAGACAGTTTACCACACCCTACACTCCACAACAAAATGGAGTAGTTGAGTGACGAAACCATACTATCACAAAGATGGCTCGACGTATGATGGAGAATAAGAATGTTCCGGAAGAAAGTTTGGGCTAAGGCAATATATACTGCAATTTATTTGCTCAATAGGTCTCCCACACATGCAATGAAACATCAAACCCCAATTGACTTTTAGTAGAGATGTTGTGATTGATGAGGAAGCCAGGCCTTTTTCAACATCTTATGAGATCTAGATTATCGATAACCAACCTATTATTGCTAAGTATTCAAGTATTCAGCTTTAGGAAGTTCCACCTAAAGGGGAAGATTCAGAACACAAAGAAATAGACCCAATTTTTATTGATGATAAACTGGATCAGCATCCAGATGACACAGAAATAGAAAGCCCAAGTCATGATGACCACGCTGATTTGGATGAAGGGGTTTCTACAAAGAGGCCTAAGTGGTGGGAAAAAATCATTTGTGATGTTTGAGATGAAGAAATGGTAGAGGGTCGATCATCCAAAGGCAAGAGCAAGCATAACACAGTTAACTTTGCTCTTATGGCCAATATTCAAGGGGTCTATGAGCCACAGGTGTTTGCTGAGGCAAAAGGTAAACTTTGTTAGTTTTATGTAAACAGATTAAATGCACAGAAAATAATTCAAAAATCAGACAAAATAACACAGCCGATACCCTGGGAAAACCCTCCTCTTGAGGGAGAAAAACCCAGCAACAAAGATCTCTCTTTTATTTATAATAACAGTGACAATATTTCACTTTACAATGAGGTCTAACACAAGACCGATATACAGCACCTGGCAAACAAATAGCAACCTGCCAATTCACACCTGGCAATATCCGAATTGACTGAACACAGATCTGGCAATATACACTTTGCACTGGATGGTCTTCAATCTGTATTATCTCCACACTGTGTATAGTTCGCACTGAGTAATGTCTTGGCGCTGAATATGTTCGCCCTGTATCTTGAATTCGCACTTTGCTTAATATATTCGCACTTGATGATATATTCGCACTTGACAATACATTCGCACTTAATTATACAGAACTGATGTGAATAACCGAACTCCACTAGATGATTACAATGGACGGATCAAGGTGTATATATACAAGTGAATGGGAGAGATACATCTCTACAAAATCCTTCAAGTCGGCCTCTAAGAAATCGCGTATATTCTTAAATGAAAGTTGGCCTTGATAAATGTTAAATATCTTCTAATAAAAGATCAATTCGAATTCTTTTATGTCGGCCATAATATGAAATGAGTATAATACAAAACAATGAACATAAATTAAATAGCCAACGGCTATTATTTAATTTATGTTCCCACGATAGAGCTGAGCTGGAAGGAACGACTGAAGCTGCTATAACATTAACACTCCCTCTCAGCTAGGGAGAGAACTTCCAGCTGCATAATGCGAAACATCTCCATATGAGGTCCATCTGCCATCATTGCCTGCAATCAGATATAAAGAGAGGAATATCACCTCAACGTGATATTAGATATCGTCTCGATATCAACCATCAAATGGTAAGTACTAGTGTTCATCACTTGCATGATGTTGTCACCTCAACGTGACTTTCACCATGGCTCTCCCAGAGGGTGAAACACAAGTACAAGAAGATCATCACGGACTCTCTCACGTGATGTTGTCATGGAGTCACACACATGACATCCACCATGACTCAGCTTAGAGGGTGGAAACAAGGGCTTTCACCTCAAATTCTTCCGTCCACAGAAGAAAGTGCAATAGTAAGTACAAGTGTTCATCACTTGCGTGATGTTGTCACCTCAACATGACTTTCACCATGACTCTCGGAGAGGGTGAAACACAAGTACAACATATGTCATGGAGTCGCACATGACATCCACCATGACTCGCTCAGAGGGTGGAAACAAGGGCTTTCACCTCAAATTCTTCCGTCACAGAAGAAAATGCATTAAGAAGGCTCACTGATACTGAGACTCATACTCAGTCAAGGCTGGATTCTCCACCATACCAAGCTTATCTCGGAAGTATACAAACTTTATCCTGGCGAGAGGCTTGGTGAGAATATCTGCCGTCGCTCATCGTGCTAATGTACCTCAACTGTACAGCCTTTCGCATTACCATATCTCTGATATAGTGGTACTTGATCTCAACATGCTTGGATCTGTCATGAAACACAGGATTGATGAAAGCTTCACACAACTCTGATTATCACAATGAATAATAGTAGGCTCCATTGATTGTCCAAACAATCCTGCAAGGAGCTTACGAAGCCACACTGCTTCCAAGTTTCCATGCAAGTTGCAATGTACCGGCCTTTCTTTGTACTCAATGCCTGAAGAGGCTTCTGTTGCAGGTATAAGCGAGCAAGCTGAAGCAACAGCGAGAGGTGCTCTTCCGATCTGTGACACAACCACCCTGTCGATCGGTGAAACCAAGTAACTCCAAGTGCATCTGAAGTATACTTCAGCCCATATCCAAAACGTACCACACAATTATCTGGGATATGTTTAGCTGCAACAAGATGTATTTGTCTCGGATCACACATAAAGCTGGCTAAGTGCACTCCATAGCAAATATCAGGTCTAGTGTTAACTAGATACATCAAGGATCCAATCAGCTGTCTGTACAACGTAGGATCCACCAAATCTGAACTAGCTGCAGCCTCCTTCAATTTATGAAGATTGGTCTCCATAGGAGTAGACATGGATTTGCAATCCATCATGCCAAATCTCTTAAGTATGTCAATGGTGTACTTCCCTTGACTTAGAATCATACCATCTGACTTCTGCCAGACTTCTAAACCAAGGAAGTAATGCATGAGCCCAAGGTCCTTCATCTCAAATTCAGAAGTTAAATCCTTCTTACATTCAAGAATCAGGTGATCTTCTCCAGTGAGGATTAGATCATCAACATATAAAACCAAAATTAATGCATCACCATTGATTACCTTGAAGTAGAGATTTGAATCAGCATCATTCTTCAAGAAACCCAAGCTTGATAGATACTGAAACCATGCCAGGAGCCTGCTTGACCATACAAGGCCTTCTTCAGCTTGCAAACATACTCCTTCCCATGATCAATCTCTTTCAATTACTCCATTGAGAAAAGCTGTCTTCACATCCATCTGGTGAATCTTCCATCCTCTAGATGCAGCAATAGCAATGATGGTTCGACAGAAGTGTAGCGAGCAACAGGAGCAAAGGTCTCATCATAGTCAACTCCCTCTTTCTGAGAAAACCCACGAGCCACAAATCTTGCCTTGTACTTCTCAATGCTTCCATCTGCAGCATGTTTAATCTTGAATAGCCATTTAGAAGATACCACGACTTGCCCTCGGGTCTAGGAACAATATCCCAAACATCATTTTAAGAACTGATACTCCATAGCATCTCTCCAAACTTGAAAACTAGATGCTTCCATCAACATGAAGGCTCAGATTCTATAATCGACTCATCAAGGCAACATAACCGAGAACTTATGTGGCCTTTTGCTTTCTCCTCGAATGTGCCTCTAGGAGTGCAAAGCTTTCACCTCTTGCATAGTGCGACTAGCCCATAGAGGTCTCTTTCTCCCAATAACAATGTCAGAGGCCCATCAGTAGGTTCCAAGGGTTCAACTGGATCAAGATCTTCCTTTGGTTCCATTGACCCCTGAATCTCAGGAGTATGGTCAACTTCCATTCTCAAGAGACTCTTCATTATCAATCTCCATATGAATCCCTCTGGATCTCCCTGAATGCAACATCTTCCTCGATGTGACATCCCTCGATCTCTATCACTTCTTGGAATGTAATTCAAGCTTTTGATGTCTCACTGTAGCCCACAAATATTCCCTTCACAAAGGTTCCAGCTTGGTTCTCTTTTTTTGGGAACATGAACATAGACAGGACAACCAAAGATCCTCAAGTGACTGACTTCAGGCTTCTTCCCTGTAAAGGCTTCTTCTGGAGTCATATTCTCCAAGATCTTATGAGGACTTCTGTTCTAAACATATACAGCTGTCCTGGAAGCTTCTGCCCATAGGAAAGTTTGCAAATCTTGATCATGGATCATGGCCTTTGCTGCTTCCACAATTGTTCTGTTCTTTCTTTCTGCAACACCATTTTGTTGAGGATTATAGGGAACACAGAGCTCCCTCTTAATCCCTGCATCAATACAAAAAATTTGAAAACTACTAGAGGTGTATTCTCCACCATTGTCAGATCTAAGGACCTTAATTTGTTTACCAGAAAGATTTTCTACTAAAGCTTTAAACTCTTTAAACCTATCCAATACTTCCTCAGATTCTTTAGATTTCAAAAAATAAATCCAAGTCTTCCTAGAGTGATCATCAATGAAAAGAACATAATACAAAAAACCACTCGAAGAAGGAACAAACATAGGACCACATAAATCAGAATGAATTAGATCTAAAATACACTTAGATCTATTTTCTCTACTATGAAAAGGGGCTTTTATATTCTTACCTAATGCGCAGCCCTTGTATGTACCTTCGTGCTCCTGGTTGAACTTAGGAAGGCCTGTCACCATCTTCTCCATAATAGGTAGGGCTCAGAAGTGTAAGTGAGCCAATCTCCGATGCCAAAGATCACAAAGACTGGAAGAGTCATGAACCAACGCTTGAAGAGAATGTGAGCAAACCTTGTAGAGGTTATCATATCTAACTCCAATTACTTGAGCATCCTTGAAGCTAGAGTTCTTCATCCACACTAGAACTTTTCCTTTGGAGAAGGCAACTTGATATCCTTTATCTTCCAAAGCTGAAATAGAAATAAGATTACGCTTGATTCCGGGAACATAAAGAACATTACCCAATTGAAACGATATGCCGGAATCCAAATGAAGTGTGGAGGTCCCAATTCCTTTTACGGAGTAGCTGGCATCATCTCCAATGATGACTTGTTCAGAAGATTCCTTTTCCACCAAACTCGATAAGTGCACCTTGAAGCCGGTTATGTGACGAGAGGCACCACTGTCGATTATCCAAGTGTTGGTGTCGGAAGGTACACTGCTTGAAAATGTTGAATGGGACAGATATTCACTTGAATCCTCAACCTTCAAATCATACACCATCTTGACAAACTGAACAAATGGGATAATCTGAGTGCAATAATCTGATCACGATCCTCAAACCCGCTCTGATACCATGTTAGTTTTTTTTTTTTTTTTACCCTGGGAAAACCCTCCTCTTGAGGGAGAAAAACCCAGCAACAAAGATCTCTCTTTTATTTATAATAACAGTGACAATATTTCACTTTACAATGAGGTCTAACACAAGACCGATATACAGCACCTGGCAAACAGATAGCAACCTGCCAATTCACACCTGGCAATATCCGAATTGACTGAACACAGATCTGGCAATATACGCTTTGCACTGGATGGTCTTCAATCTGTATTATCTCCACACTGTGTATAGTTCGCACTGAGTAATGTCTTGGCGCTGAATATGTTCACCCTGTATCTTGAATTCGCACTTTGCTTAATATATTTGCACTTGATGATATATTCGCACTTGACAATACATTCGCACTTGATTATACAGAATTGATGTGAATAACCGAACTCCACTAGATGATTACAATGGATGGATCAAGGTGTATATATACAAGTGAATGGGAGAGATACATCTCTACAAAATCCTTCAAGTCGGCCTCTAAGAAATCGCGTATATTCTTAAATGAAAGTCGGCCTTGATAAATGTTAAATATCTTCTAATAAAAGATCAATTCAAATTCTTTTATGTCGGCCATAATATGAAATGAGTATAATACAAAACAATGAACATAAATTAAATAGCCAACGGCTATTATTTAATTTATGTTCCCACGATAGAGCTGAGCTGGAAGGAACGACTGAAGCTGCTATAACATTAACAAACTTGAATAGGAAAAGGCCATGGAAACCGAACATTCAAAGTTTTATGAAAAATAAGACTTGGGTTCTTTCAAATCTTCCACCAAGGAAGAAACCCATCGGCTACAAATGGGTGTACAAACTCAAGTACAAAGCTAATGGAACACTTGACAAGTACAAAACACGGTTGGTGGCTAAAGGGTTCTCGCAAAGAAAAGGTTTTGATTATGAGAAAACCTTTGCTCCTACAGCAAAGATAAAGCTCTATTTGGTTAGTTATAGCCATGGTAGCACAGTTTGGCTGGAAAGTCCGTCAAATGGACATGAAGAGTGCCTTCCTCAATGGTGACTTAGAGGAAGAAGTGTACATGACTCAGCCTCTGGGTTTTCAAGTTGCAAGAAAGAAGCATCAAGTATGCAGACTGACAAAGACTCTTTATGGCCTAAAGCAGGCACCCAAGGCATGGTACATAAAGATTGATAGGTATTTGGATCAACAAGGATTCCAACAAAGTCCTTCAGATCCAAATTTATACGTCAAAAGCATAGGCAATGAAATCATCCTTCTGGTCATTTATGTGGATGATATCATCATTATAGTGAGGCACATTTGATTGAAGAAATCAAATGTAATTTGTGTAAAGCTTTTGACATGACAGATTTAGGCCTCCTACATTATTGCCTAGGTGTAGATGTTTGGCAGACAGATGATGATATTTTTATTTCTCATTTTAAATATGCTTGGAGTTTGCTAGATAAGTTTTGAATGACAAATTGCAAAATCTCATCTACACCTATGGAGAAAGGGCTGAAGCTTTGAGCCAAAACCTACTCAAATTAATTAATGAGTCAACATTTAGGCAACTAGTGGGCACCCTTATCTATCTTACAACCACTATACCTGATTTGAGTTATGTTGTGAGTTGCATTTCTCGTTTTATGACAGCCCCAAAGGCATAACATTGGGTTGCAGCGAAGTGGGTACTGAGATATGTGAAAGGGACACTTGAATTTGGCATTCTATATAGCAAAAGCAAAGATCCAAGGCTAGTTGGGTTCACAAATTCAGATTGTGCAAGTTTTGTTGATGACAAGAAGTCCACTTCCGAATATGTTTTCAATCTTGGTACGGGTGTAGTCACATGGACCAATATGAAGCAGCAGGTAGTAGCTCTTTCCTTGACAAAAGAAGAGTATTGAGGGCAATGAAAGTAGCACATGAGGCAGTATGGCAATCAAGGGGTGCTAAAGCTTGCCAAGAATCCAATCTTCAATGAGCATGCCAAACATGTGGAGCTTCATTGTCACTTCATCAGGCAACTTGTAGAAAATGGCTCAGTGATGTTGCAGTATTGTCCAACTGAGAACCAGACTACAGGCATTCCTACCAAGTCCTTGAGTCCTAACAAATTTGTAAAATTTCAGGATAAGCTTGGTGTAGTTAGTAGAATGACCATCAAGGGAGGGTATTAAAGTAATGTTTATATTATAATGGTCAATCAACTTTTAGGATAGACTTTAGAAATCTTCTTTAATAAAGCCATGTTGACTTTAGATGTTTTTCCTAAGTTGTCATCCTTATCCTTTGTGGATAAGATATTTGTCATCCTTATCCTCTATGGATAAGATTTACCTTTTTTCTTTGAGTTGTCAATCTTATCCTATGAGTTGTCATCCTTATCCTTCGTGGATAAGATATTTGTTATCCTTATCCTATGTGGATAAGATATTTGTAATCCCACAAGTTTCTTTGACAGATTTCTAAGATATTTGTAAGCTCCCTTAGAAATCTGTTATATTTGTAAGGCATTTGTAAGACACAATGCAATATTCCTTTGACAGATTTCTAAGGGAGATAAGATATTTGTTATATTTCAAAACAAGTTTCAAATATTTTCACTAAACCCTTTACAAAGAGCAGGTTCTTCATTTATGAGATTTGTTGGGGTGCAAGAGGCTATTCCTTTGGAGGCGACTACCTAGTCCTCTTTCTTTTCTATAACATTCTAGGGAGCTCTTTTCTCTTTCTTTAGGGGGATTAATCTATACATGGGTACCTAACATGGCTATATCTTGTTAGGAACCATCTTTTACCCCACCTAAGTTGCACTTAAGAGAGTTGTTCTTTTTGCATATTCCTATTTTATGCTTTTCCTTATTCCTTCCGTTTAACTTGCTTAGGTAGGATATTACTTAGGTTGAGTTTGGGTGTGATAGGTGTCATACTCCTTAGATATTGTGGTGTCTTTTGATTTCCCAAGAGTTGCACTTCCTAATGGATGGGGTGTTCAACTCCTTCTCCCTTTGCATTCCCTATAAATGTTTTTTCTTGTACTTTTTATACAATTGCATATTGGATGGCTTGCCAATCTACTTATTTGTATTTTGTAGATAGTGTGTCATGGCATTAGATCTTGCCTAGATTTTGTTTCAAAAATCTTACAATATGATTTATATTTACAAAAGTTTGGAGTTAAAAGCTAGCACTTGAGAAACATTTTTAAACAAAAGAGAATTTTTTGGTCCATGAAACAATCAAGAACTATATTTATTATCAACTCAAAGTTTTTAATCTAATTTGAGCAGAATGTCCCATACCTCAATTTTCAAAAAAAAATTGTGTAGAACAAAGCTCTAGATGTCTACTGAAATTTCCTACAGAATACACAAGACATTTTTGTATATGGCCAGCAGAAGAAGCACACTTATTTTCTATTATAATCCTAAAAATCTACCGAAAATCCATATAGGAAGTAGCAACAAAATCAAAAATTGTGCTTTCAAAAGTTGAATTTCCAAATTTTGATGTTCTCCTTTGAAGGAACTTTCTCAATTTTGATCAAAAAATTTAAGCGTACTTTCAAAAAATTGAATTTCCACCCTTGCTGTTCTCTCCATTGAAGCAGCAAAGCTTTCATTTGTTTTTTCAAATCTGTAATCATACCTTAGTTTAATTATGTAGATATAGGTTAAAATAGTCATAGCACAACAGCCCAGTTTTTGATAAAGGGTAAAGAGCAAAGGCCTTACAAGGCAAAGAGATGCACCATCCATAGTGTTACAGCTTGTACGGAAGGTTTTAATTTTAAACCTATGGTAGATATAGATACTTGTTATGGAGAAAAGAGATGTACTCAGAATTGCCTTGGGACTATAGGAACTTAAATATGACAATGGATAGCATGAAGGAGGGTCAGACACAATTCCAAGAAGCATTTGAAGACAGCTAATCCTTACATGAGAAATAATTAACATAAATCACAAAGACAGCAACGATTACAAATTATAAAATACTGGAAGAACAATATTCTCCTCCAGTGTATGAGAACACATTCATGAAGGACATGCATAATTTATAGTCCATCCTAATCACTAAGGTCTGTGTTACAAGTGGAACAGTCATACATAGAAAGATAATATTTTTACAGAATCTATTTTACAGCACAAATTGAAACGACCCCTATGGTGTTTGAATCTGACTTTCTGATTTTCAGTGTGTTTCTCTGTTTTTTTTTTCTTGAATGTTTTGATGCTGGAAATGAAATAATTGAAATACACAAATATAGAAAGGTAATGCATAAAATTATTGAAACCCAGTTGATTTTTATTGATTATAAATTATTGATTATAAACACAAATATGACATACCCATTTGCTGATAACAAATGTCATGATTCTAAAATTAAGACAGCAACCTTATTTGCACACTATTCAAGACACCAATCTCCAATTTGATGGTTCTCCAGCTTGTAATAAATCTGCAAGTACTTCTTCAACCTGGACACCCAATTTAGAAGCCAAAAATAGTCACCAAAGGGGGCGATCTGCCAACTGGAGTAAAGACGCCTCCCAAGAAGGTATGGTTGTACCTGTAGCTCACACATGCCAATCTGGGGGAAGCTATAAGCTAGTCTAGAAGCCTGAATATCAATCCAAGAGGGGATGCCTAAGCCACAGAGAGCAAATGAGAAGGTACAGCATGATGTAGAAAACCCATGTGCCTTGGAAAAGATGAATAATGGCTCCCATGTGCTGGTTTATTGTTGTGCAATCTGCACTTTATTCAAACTGCAAACCCTTAACTCCAAATCTGCAATACTAATATCAAAACCTGATTTATTCTTCAAATTAAACTCTATAATAATGCTCAATTGTTGATCCTTGAATGAGACCAATCAAGTAGGATCCTCGGACGATCTTGCACACCTACAAAACCTATTCTAAAAGAGGGTATCCATCCTCAATCAGCCATGAAAGACAAAACTTGCAGCAGCAGCTCACAAAATTGATATAATATTCTAAATCGTGAATGATAAGCTCATATCCTTGCCTTATGGAGAAGTACGCCCAAATCAGGTTTTCAGCGTTTGACAAATAAAAATCATAAATATCTCCTCTTGAAATCCACGCCACTTTTCAATAGCTCCTTTAATTTAATATTAAATCATTTGTCAAAAGTGACTTTTCACTTAAATACTTCATGAAAGACTTTCACTTAAATACTTATAAAGTGACTTAAGATATTCTTTTAATGAAGTCACATTCACTTTATAACATTAAATCACTAAATCACTTAATAATAGATCATTATTAAATAACGTGACTTAATAATTCCATAACTCCTGGCCCGGATATCAAAATGAACCCTCAAGAGTGTCCCATGACCAAGATCAACTGCAAGTGTGTCATCACTGACCTCAAATGTCACTAAAAATAGTAAGTAACAAGGACAAGTCTTGAAACCCCTCAAAAAGATTCCCTAATCATCCCGTTAACCTATGGGAACCGTAGTAATAGGCTAACCCTATTCCTCGAGCCACTAGCTAGGAAGGGGACATTACAAAAATTCAATAACGTGCAACACAGTAAGGGGCTAGCTGCCAGTTATCCTTGCAGTTAAAACTAAAAGCATTCCTTTTGTTCTGAAATGTGAATGATGTTTAGGCTACTAAAGATTATCATTATCCTAGATTCCTATCTCATGAAATGGCTGCATGGGATAATTATGTCCTGCAGAGTGATTATTTTCTGCATAATGAACCTTTCTGAGAGTTTTGTCTTGAGTTCAGAAATAGTTTGTCCCTTAACTGTGCTTTAAAATATGCATAGACAAGCAATTGGGTGTGGAAACTTATTTTTCCCTTGGCAACCTGATATAGCTGCAAATTTAAAAACATTAGCAGAAACACTAGGCAAGGAGAGAACACTATTGAAGATGATAAGAAAAGTCCTTTTTTCATGGGTGTAAGTAATTAAGTGAATAAAGTTTTAACAGACCCATGTTCAGGATCACCAAGACAAAATCATAATAAGATATTAACAGGAAACTCCTAAGACTTTAAACGAAAGATCTTGATGTCCTTGCATTCTCAACTGCCCGCTCTGAAACTAAAAATTGTGCTAATACTTAGTTTAGCTTTAAACATGCAAATCTATGCTAGATGAAAGAGTGCAGCAGGGAATGGTATTGGTTTACAGCAAACTAAGTTGCCATTAAATTGACAACCAACAATCCTGCTAAATATTCAACTGGCTGTCCAAAGGGCGAGGCAATAGAAAACAAGCTGAAAGAAATCAAACAGATTGATTAAACACGACAGATTCTATCAAAATATTAAATAGAAAGAACACAAAAAAACTTCAACATGTAGTAGATGGCACAGACCAAGATGCAAATGATAATGTCAGGGGAAAACTACAAGCAGTACACAGTTTCAGCAAGGAATAGAAAGCACAGAGCAATATGCAAATGCTGCTATCAGAAGAAAACTACAAAAAGCACATACAAATCCAACATGGAGGAGTTTCTAAAATGAAATATATATATATATATATATATATGCTTCCTATGCAATTCATGTACTAAAATAAACACTATAATTCAAGTGTGTGAACCAAGCATATCATTAAAAAATAGAAAACCTACCAAAGAAACCAAAGATGATTAATAAAAGCTTCTGGATTACCTGACTATATGTCTTTAGTAAAATGAAAACGTATATATATGCTCTCTATGAGATTCATGTACTAAAATAAACTCTATAATTTCAAAGGAGTGAACCAGCATATCATCCAAAAATAGAAAATATACCAATGACACTAAATATAGATATAAAAAACTTCCGTAGTTACCTGAGTATATGTCTGGACATGGTCCCTCCATAAAGAACTCGTCTTTAGCACATCTCTTAATGTTGTTATCACCTCAAAAGCTGTTGCCTTTATCACATCATCCTCTTTATCATATGGTTTCTCCTGCAGATGGCCAAAACAAATAAACACTCTCATTTCATGTAAGATCCTTAACTCCAATAAACATGCCCTTGCATACAATACTGGAAAAAATAATTTTCATATTACATATTTTACTGTTTTGCTGTTTTGGGTCCACAAAGAAAAAGATAAAAAAGTCCTGGGTTACATACAGCTGGGTTCAGCCATATATATTAACAAGAAATGTAGTATATAAATATGCTAATACAAATACATTAGTAAAACATGAAACATATTTTATATCCACTTATAATAATATATAAATATAAATATAAATAACTAATAAGACAGAAAATATATTAATAGAATTATATAGACATAAAGTAATATATATATTGAAGGGAAATACTGTTACAAACTTACAGCCTTCAAAGGTTACAATAAGCCATTTGTGGCTAAATACGAACATTTGATGAAAAATGACTGCTACAAATCCAGAGATTAGAAAGGATTCAAAAACTACAGATAGATATGTAATCCTCCCATAGCAAATAGTATCAAGGAAAACCTAAAGAACCATATGCATAACAGTATCTGTTATGTTTACTGCTGTACTTCCCATATAGAAGCCTAAGTATAGCTGTCATTCAAGTATATGTTAAATCTTTATATCCTTTGACTGTGCGTGTCAAGTGGCATCGCCATCGAATCAATAGTAAAATCTGCAGCCCAATGTGCAAATTATGAAAGATTGGTTGAAGCAGCATGTGTAGGATGTGAATTCAGTGTGTGGTGGAAAAATGTGCCAGAAATTGTTCAGACTTAATATGTTCAAAAAAAGTTTGTGCCTAGACAAAACCCTCTCATGGACATGAAGAGCACAAAAGATTTACTAAGAGCAGAGGATGAATCAGTAAATCAAAACAATCTCTTATTTTTCAACTTTTCAACAACCTTAAATTTTTACCAACATCAACTTCTGATATGAATCAATGAATGCAAGATGACACCACTTTATTGACTTTATTAAATGATTTTACAAATGGAAGTAGGCACCAACCTACTTTGTTTACAAATGAGATGATTTTGTAGGCAACAACCTACAAGGAACACCAACTCCTTTAGAATTTTAGTAGGCACCAACCTACAAGGAGCACCAAACCCTAATGCAAGGCACCAAACCTTGACTTGATGGATGAAGTAAATGTCTTCAGTCAGATTTGCACTCTCCCAATCCTCCAATCTGCCTCTGTGATAAAAAATCTCTCACTTGGTGTAATGTCCCCTTCTCATCAGTGATCTATTCAGACGCTCATCAGCCTATTCCGGAGGCCCGTAGGCTCGTTGAGTTAAAATTAGGGTTTCCCTGTTCGGTGGTCCTTTGGCATTTCAGGGAGTTTACTATTTTTAGTAAATTCTATTTTTGGCAGTATGAAGATTGTCAGCTTTCAGGACTTCATTTCCAGTTGGAGCAATTATTTGGGTTCAAGTTTTGGCTTCTAAAAGCTTTATTTTGGTGAATTTCATAAATAAAGGCATTAATGTTATAAATTGCAGTTGACCCCCTTGGCCTAGGAGAATAACTTCAAGATGTTTTAAAAGGTGAACTTGACGGGGGGTACGCCTTCATAAGTGTTTATTATTATTTTTTAATAATGTCATTATGCCTTGGGAAAAAGTGACGCCTCTTTTAAGGAGAGATATTTTTAAATAAAGTGAAGTTTATTATTTTGCAAGAGGGACGCCATCTTGAAGAATTAATTGATTTTTGGAAATTGAAAAGACTCTCATGTCTTTTGGTGTGCCTTCTCGGGAATTTGAAGAGTTTTTTTGAACTTCTATAAAATGAAGGCTTTGCTCCAGCTTTGGTATCCATTATGCTTATCATACTGTTATGTTGTCGAAATGACAAGTGATATTTTGCTTCGAGGATGCTACCTCCTAGCCATTAACCAATTTCGTGTTTGAAATACAACACCTAGTTGGTCATTTGCTGCTTCTCATCCAGACTAGCAGATTGAGCTCGAATGTTGAAGAATTTGTAGTATTTTGTCAATTTTGAAGTTGTTGATGCACCTACAGCTGAAAGTGAATTTTGCTAGCAGCTCTTTGAATAAATTTATTCTAGTTCTGGGTATCTTTGCTATGCATTTGTAGACCAAAGGCTAACCTTCTTGCAAAGTGGCAGATTTTATTTTGAAGTTCTTGATTTTTAAGAAGCAAATCACCCCTCATGAAGGCCATACCATTCTTGGTGCATTGGAAGTCGTGCAAGAATTAAATTCTGAGTTTTTGATGCTATTTCTTTATCTGATCTTGGGCGCCTATCCTCCAGTAGCACATTGGTTTTCGTTTCACGTAAATCAGAGGTAATTTGATGAAGTTATGAATATTTTATGGTGTTTACAGTTTGCTGATCAGAATTCCAGAACTCTGTTTTTATATCAGATTCATGAGATTTCAGTTTTGGTCTTTATTTTATCATTGGGAGAGTAAAAGAACATTGATAGTATTCATTCTTCTCTTCTTAGCTTTGTTCTCTATCATTGTAATTTGTAATTTGCAGATTTGTGATTGTAAGGTTGAGATTTAGTAGTACTAATCCAACCATTTTAAGTCTCTGCAATTACTTGATATATTCCATATTAATTAGCCCTGGATGGTTTACCACCAGTGTGGAGAATGAACATTTGATATCTCTTTGTACCCACTTTCAAATGGAGAATCCCCACTCTCAAGTGGAGAATCCCCACTCTCAAGTGGATGCCCGCCGCAGCAGAAGAATTAGTTAGTTTTCAATTCAATTAATTACTCCGTCATATGTTAGCACCTCGCCCTCATTGGGATCTTGTGTGCACATTCTTGACATTGAGTATTATTCTCAGTTTCAGTTGCAATCAATTTTGCATCAAGTCAAAAGGTAGGGATCCTTTGACCATATGGCAGCCCCTCTTCCTTAAGTGGTTTTAGGGCGCATTCTTGGTTAGAGTTGCTTTGATAGTGTTTGGATTTAACACTAACGCTAATCAAGTTGGCTAGTACTGGGTTTTGTTGTGTAAATCTATCGAAAAAATTATTTAGCATATTTCACTTGGCCCACACAAGAAGATGGGTTTCTGATGTAGACCTCTTTCAACTTCACAACCACACCTGAAACTATGAATGAAATGGCATTCATATATCTAATTCAACCATTGCAACCCTTAACTAAGGGACACAACTATATTTGCAACCTTCAAAAGTATCTTTTCATAAAACAAATCTGCTTGTTGTAAACCAAATCTTATTAATTTGTATGTCTCACTCTTAAACCTGTTTAATTGTCAACCATATTGCTTCAGATCAGACATCTTTCTTTTAGAAGAGCCACATCTTCTTGATTAAAAGACGCCCCTTCTTCTAAAGCTAACCTCTGTCTTCAAAAAGTTAATCGTTTTGCTTTCTGGAGCCACATCTGTTCATAAATCTGAAGTTATTTTTAGAACTGTTTGTGTTCCTTCATTAACTCGTGTTGGTTAAGAAAACACCACATTATTCTCAACGTTTCAGAAAAGACGTCCTTTATTAGAAGAAATACGATCTTTCATAAAACGCGTCTATTGAAAACAACGCATTTGCTTAATACTCCACGCGTCTATTAAAAAAACGCATTTACTTAATACTCCATACGCGACTATTAAAAAAACCTTCTCTTAAAACACTTGTTAACAAAACATAATCTTCATTCATTATACTCATTCTGTTGAATCGCGTTCTCATAATCTTCTCTTATAATCATCAACCTGCTTGACGAAATCTGGATAAACGCGTTCTCATAATCTTAATCTGCATTATACTCATCGAAGGCTTCAGATTAATACTCTATTGACTTCAGATTGATCCCATCGAAGATTTTGATCAGAATTGTTGCCACCTGTTCTTTTAACTTCAACCTGTTCTCCATAATCTTTACTCCATTATTAATCTTCAACTTTGATAGGCTGATTAAGCTTATTCTCGACATCAATGACAAATTTTCTAACAGGACATTTATGATAAGAAATTTTATAGACCTTAACTGCAATTTAATAAAAACATTTATGAGAAGAAAACTGACAGAGCTTAACCACAATTAATTGGTCCTCAAAATCTGTTTCTCTATAAATAAGAGTGTTTTTTTCCAGTGTTCAACCCAGTTTGCCTTGTGTATGTCCAAGGTTCATACCCAGGACTGTGGAGACATCTTGCTTACAACTACAAACCCTAGTTCCACCTACGAGAATCTAAACCCAGCATCTGTACCCAGTCTAATTTGGTACAGGTACATCCCTGTAAACAAGTTAATTCGGTGGCATTGATATTTTATAGTTTTCACTAAAATGATGAATGTGCACCATCAAGCATAATATACTATCTAGAATGAACCTAAGTTTACCCTAATAATAAATTGGATGTTCCAAAGGTTTATTCTAGACCTATGTTACTGGTTTGTGTTTGGGCTCACATATGACAGTTTACCAATTTTTCTTTTGTACCTAGGTTTGGTGCAGCCGGGTATGGCCATTATGTGTAACACAAACACACACACACTGACATTAGGGTGCTCTCATGTATCTCTACTCATACCAACCCCCACTTGTGAGGCCAAGCAAGGGGGGAAGAGGGATTCAACCAACATGAGAGCATTGATAGGTGCAATGAGAGAGAAGACTATTGATGCTCTCAATCAATGGAATGGCCCTAAGGGTACTCAATTGAACCCCTTTACTAATATTTTGGGTGATTAAGCACTCAACCCAACCAAGCATCGAGGTTTTCCCTCTCCTAACGGAGGAGTGCCCTCTATTAGATAAGCACCCCCATTCTATGGTAGGGAGAATTGCCCAAAGAACAAGTCAATGTGTTGTGTCCAATATGATCAGAAGGAGGCACTTGACTAGTCAAGGGAAGGCCTTGCCCTATTAGATGAGTGGCAGATCTGCGCACCTTCACCAACCTCAACCTACTTGCATTTTTTAAATGATGGGTATATGGATTATCTTCATGGAGTAACTTCACCAACTCTCTGAAATACACTTTCTTCTGGAAGGGAGGCATAAGCCTAGAGTTGGATTTTTGTTCCAGTTGAGAATCTACAAATGTAAACAGCAGTGGATTCTGAATTCATCAATGAGAAAATGGCTTCGTTCAACTTCAAATTTCTTTATGGAAAATGCACTTATAACACTAAGGACATCATGCAATCAAGGTTGGGAAACAAATATATGCACATTTCAACTGCGATGAACCCTACTGGCTCACAACTCAAACCCCTGTATTTTTTAATCTGATTTGTGTTTTTTTAAGTTTTTTTAAGAAAAGTTCGTAGACAGGAGAGAAGGGGCGCATCATATAAAAGCTCATAAAAATGCAATACAGTAATATTTTGATCAATGGATGTAATAGATGTTATTCTGCAATACATACAATAGGATTGCAAATGAATTACATACCCGAAATGCTCCAGAATAATTAAATAAAGAAGTATCCCAGTTGCCAGCCGGAATTGATGAAAACTGACAAGTATGCACTCCTAGGCTCCAGATCTGACTTCTCCCACTCTGAAACAGGATACAATCCCCTGAGAAAGGTTGACGCCAAGAATGGAACACAAAAAGAAGCCAAGAGAAAGGCGTTTTAGCAAGTCACTTTGCACACCTCCTTTGAATGGCACATTTCCCAATGCAAATGGTACGGCCCAAGTAAGATGCTGAAGAGCCAAAGCTGGAAGCTATAGAATTGTTGAAGAGGACGCCTCAGGTAACGAAACCCCCTTCCTTATTGCAAACAAGTAAAACTGAATAATAAACTCTGATTGTAGCATGTTGAACCTCTAAATGAATCCCTCACAGTTGCACTAATTCAACTGGTCTTTCACAGTCTCAAAAATGCTCAACATCGAAGAGATTGCGTTCTCCAATGGAAATATTGCTCAAACCCTGATCACAGAGGAAGCACAGAAGAAAAACCAAAGGCAAAGTCGAAATAATCATGAATAGGGTTTCTCATTGCCAAAATGCCTTATATCCCAAAAGGCACGCATTTCAAGAAAAGGACACCACTTTTCATCATTTAAATCTTTTAAAATATATTTAAGTCCCTTTCCATAGTTTAGACTTAAATACTTGGGCCCCACTTTTATGTTTTGAGTGATTTAATTTTAAATCACCCTTTTTATGAATATTTAAGTGATATAAAAAGAATAAAGTCAATTTGACTTTATAATAAAGAATTAAGTTAATATAACTTAAATCACTTAAATAATCATAACTTCCTCAAAACCGCAAAACTCCATATATCTCTGTGTCGTCAGAAGCTGTCAACTCCTGAACTGCCAAGGCCTGCAGTGAGCCAATCACTAAACTCTAAAAATGAGAACGACCAACTCCTCTAGAAAATACCACTGACCCTCTAACCAATTCAATTAGCCCACAAGGGTCCAAGAAAAAGGCTAACACACTGTTCCCGAGAACTGACTAGAGCGGGGACATCACATCAACTATTGAAGATTATTGGTCTAAGTGTGTAGATGGGATCTATTAAAATAATATATTACCTATTAATGGTCACTATCCTTTGTAACTATTTGTAACTCTTAGTTATCTATTTGTAACTATTTGTAGTAACTCTAAGTTATCTGTTTGTAACTATTTGTAGTGTATAGTTAATTGTTTGTAGTGTTAGTTAACTACTGCTACTCCCTAATTTGTAGTGTTTGTAAATTCTATAAGAGAAAGGATCTTCTATTAATAAAATCTATCTAATTATTTACCAAATTTACATGGTATCAGAGCTAGTATGAGCCTGTGTCCCTCACAGGAGGGCTCAGGTTTTTGGAAAGCTTTTCCGGCTCTCTGTTTTGGTAAGGATTTGCAAAGGCGGGTTTCTGTGTTCAAACCCATGATGGGTTTTGACTCCTTTTTATTTATTTTTTTGCTTCAGATCTGAGTCTGTTCATGTCAGGGTTTTGCTGGAAGAGACTCGTTTTTGGCGTTCATGGGTTTTCCAAAAACTGTAATTCGAAGTTTTTTGGTGGCGTCCGATTTTTTTTCCATCATTTTGGTCTTGTTCTTGGCGTGCGCTCTCCTACAACCTAGTCGTCGTGTCCTCCCTTCTTCAACCGCCGCAAGCTTCTCTCTTTTTGAACACATTCCCGTCTGTTCGGGTCTCTAAAACTTGCGACTCCGTTTCTCTCTTGAACGAAATTTGTCTACAAATTTGGGCGCGTCTTTTTATCTGGTTTTTGGTCGCATTTTGTCCTCCATTTTTTGACTATGTTTTTATCTGAAACCCGCATGTGATCTTCTAGATCTGTGAGCCGCGATTTTTTCTGTCTATAAAGGTCGCATTTTCTCATTTGTTCTAGCCACAATTTTGGAGACTTTGTGAGCCACGATTTGCCTTGTTTTGTGACACGATTTCTCATATTCCTAATCACAATTTTTTTACTTGCTAGGCGTGACCCAAAGGTTTTGCTTCGTGATTTGGAGGAGGATTTCAAGGGTTTTTGAATTGCGCCGACCAGTTTGCAAAACTTCTTTTTTGGCATGCAACCCTCTCTTCTGGACTCTCTTCTGGACTCGTGATTTTCTGCATGTTTTTGTGCGATCTATAAATCGATGTTCCTGATGGGTTTTTTTTATATTTTTTTTCCTAAAAATAAAATCATGAAAGGGTTTTTTGTTTTTTTTCCTGAAAAAAAATTCATGAGGGTTTTTTAATATTTTTTTTCCTAAAAAAAATCATGAAAGGGTTTTAATATATTTTTCCGAAAACAAAATTATGGAGGGTTTTAATATTTTTTCTGAACAAAAATTATGGAGGGTTTTAAAAAATTCGGAAAAAAATTGTGGAGGGTTTTTGATTTTTTTTTCCTGAAAAAAATTCTAGAAAGGTTTTTACCTTTTTTCCTTAAAAACAATGGTTTGTATGTTGATCCATGTCTTGGATTTTGTATTTGGTTCTTGTAATTTGCAAAGTTGCGTGGGATTCCTTTGTGGGTTTTAATCATTTTTTTTTTTGGAAAAATGATGCTTTGTAAACTTCAGTTTCAGGGTTTTGCAATTTTGTCCTCAAAAATCATGGTTTCTTGCAATATATTTTGGAGCATCGTGCTCATCTACAAAAGTTTGGAGGGTTTGTCAATTTTTCCTCAAAATCGTGGCAGTTGTTTTTTGGTGTCTCTAGCTACAGGGAGGGACAACTTTGTTACCCAACATCAGGTTGGACATTTTGTGATGATTTTTGGTTATTTCCAGAACTTTTGCAGTTTCTGGGAGGGTTGGTAGCAGACTCATCTGAAGTGGCAGAGTCAGTGGCAGGCTCTTGTCTTTTGTTGCAGAAGCCTTCTGAAGAGAAGGGGGCAGCCTTCTTTGTTTCTGTGTGTAGTTGATAGATCAACCATTAAGGGAGGGTATTAAAATAATATATTACCTAGTAATGGTCACTATCCTTTGTAACTATTTGTAACTCTTAGTTATTTGTTTGTAACTATTCGTAGTAGCTCTTAGTTATCTGTTTGTAACTATTCATAGTGTATAGTTAACTGTTTGTAGTGTTAGTTAACTACTGCTACTCCCTAATTTGTAGGGTTTGTAAATTCTATAAGAGCAAGGATCTTCTATTAATAAAATCTATCTGATTATTTACCAAATTTAGAGGATCAAGATATGGAGAAGGGATTTATTTCACCTAACAATCTACCAAATTGTGGATTTTTTATTGGGGGACATGGAAGGAATTTCAAATGATGAAGATGATGTCTTATCACCACAGTTTGTGAGAAAGAAGATAGAGCAGCAACCTTTGCCTCCAGTCAAATGGTCAAGGAAAGAGATTGTTTCAAATCAGGAAAGAGCCAATGTTGTTCTTAAGCACAGTAGGTTCTTTTTGGGCTTCAAAATGACAAGGAAAACAACAGCACCAAAGGAGATTACCCCAATTACATAGGCACTAGAAGAATAGACATTTCCACCTCCTTAAAAACCAATAATAAAGATAAAATGGAATGAAAAAGATGCCAAGGAAAAGGAAAAGACGAGAAGAGAGTAATCCAAAGGTATGGGTTTTGAGGGTGATTCAAATGAAGACAATTGGCATTGCCACAACCATTCAACATGAGCAGCCCATGATTACATCATCAACTAAAGAAGCTTCTCCTAAGGAGGTGGTATTCACACCAACACAATCAAAGATTCAAGTGTTATCTCCATTGCAGGATTTTTCTTCATCCCAAGAATCCCCCAAAATTGGTAAAGTGGATAAAGTGCAATAAGAAGTTACTACACGGGAATGAGAGGTAGTCATGAAAAGGGAAAAGCGCCCTCATATCAAATTGATTTCAAGACTCTGGAAAGATTGGTTGGAAAGATAGTCATGAAGAAGCCAAGCGCTAATCCAAGATGACTAAAACTACAATTGGAAGCTTGATCATTGAAACAGTTATCCCTCTTAAAGACAAGTCCATTCAAGATGTGGATGCCACTAATTTTCAGATTGTCAAGAACAGCTTCTTCCCAATTACTTGGCACAGTGATGCCATACATCAGAGTCTATCACAAGAAACATAAAGGAAAGGTTAATCAAATATGGAGAGGAAAAAGCATCCTTGAAGGCTGAAGTGAAGCAACTCGGAGAATATATTTCTCACCTTCTACATTTCACTTTGGCACCCACATTGTTTATGTTGAAACAAAGTGTAACTATACAATGAGATATGTCGATCTTGATTCTTAATACAACCAAATGCAATAACAAAAGATAAATCATAAACGGAAATGGAAACCAACCATAAAGTTGATGCAAACCGTAACATGAATATTTGTGTGGAGAAACCCTTTTGGGGAATAATTCACATCCAAAGAGACCCAAGCCTATATTAATAATAAAATAATTTACAATACATCAGCTCATCCCTCTTAACTCCAACAACATAAAGGTGCTCGAATGGCCTACAAAACCACCTAATCCTAGTACCATCTCAAGGTACCAATATATAGGAAAGATGAATACAAGACACCATGAATGGTATTCCAAAACAAATGGCCAATACCACACACAAAAAACTATGCATCCAAATCCTAAAAGGATATCTCACACCTCACCAAAACAGTCAACATACCGTAAATAGTAACTCCTCTTACACAACTTATATCCAACTCCTATGTCATAAGTGTCATAGATTATGTCATAATCATCAAATTGACCAAGGCACCAACCCTAGGCACTTTATGGGAAGATTGACCAAATCTGTCATAAGATCCAATATCAGAAAATGCTCTTACCCCTTCTTACGCATCCCAATCTTTATTGAAATTTCAGTATCTCTCCAAAAATGACTTTTGAATTAAACGCCACTACAATTACATGTGAAAGGATAAATAATTATTAAATAATTTGCCTACCACGTAGAGGGGCATCCAAGTCTACCCTCTTCATGTTCCTTGGAGACATAACAATTATTTATCAACAACGTTAACTAAAATCATTATAACTTGTCTAGGATTTGCAAAGCGAATGAGAACTAATACCAACAAAATATTAGATCAGCTAGTTGAATATGGGAAGAATTTGAAGAATTGGCTCAAAGACATTTCTGAGTGAGGTACAAAAGTGTTTGAGAAATTGTACCAAATGGTAGCAAATGTGAAGAAAGTCATTCAAGGGATTGACGAAATTGAGAAATGTATGATAGAAACACTTCCATCAAATGAGGCGAATGCTAAAAAGTTGAAAAAGGTAGAGATCGCTAAAATTGACTAAGGAGCAAAAATACAAAATATTTACATTAAAAGAGTAGTATTCCTTCCCCATGAGGATTTTCGATGAGGTTTCATCTATTTTTATTGAGTGGAAAAATAGATTGCTGCAAATTGAAATATTTGATCTTGGATTTGTGATACAAATTCTATGTAAATATCTTGATGATGAGGGAGTCATTCATGACTTGAATGATGTTCAAGATGAATTCCAACAGTTAGTAAAAGAAAAATTTGGCAAGGATCAACAAGTAGACAAGATGTATGTTTTGGCAAGAATCACGGTCCATTTTCAAAAATGTAGAAAACAATTCAAAAGAGTTCAAAAAATTGATTTCCAAAGCAAAGATGGTTCTTCTTGCCCAAATTGTGCACTTAAATTTAGTATCTATACCAAGGAAAGTCAAAGCAGATCAGTTCCTAAGTTTACAAAAAGATTTCAACTCCACGCAATTACAATGTAAAGGCATGGTAGTCTTTTTTATTATTAATTTTTTTGTTTGCTCTCTCCACATTTAGCCTAGTCGACTATTTCAGGGAAACCTATTTTGAAAGCTACCCAGTTTTTAAAAAATCTATTCTTAGACTTCTTCTCATGCATTTACAACTTTGAATAATGTTTTATTCAATTTTGTAATTAACTCAACTCAGTTTAGCTGATACATTACATGTTTTAGATTGATTTTCAGTGGCTAGGATTAATTCATAATAAAGCTTACATTCATGCAAAGCTATTCCAAAGAAGTAGCAATTAAATTTATTTTATTTGTTTTCATGTAATTCTTGTAAACAGTAACAATAAGTGTCTTTCTGCACTTAGTTGGTGAATGATAATTGTCAAGCTTGCTCGCTGCTGAAATTGTTGTTCACTATGTCCTAAGTGTTAATGTTTGATTGTTTTGTGTTAAATACAATTTGATAGTTTGTGCAAACTTTGTATTGCAAACATTATCAAAAGTATTACAACTTTGTGTGTAAATGGCTTTGCCTAATTGTGCAACTAGCATATTAGGAACAACAACACCTCTAGTTTGATCTGTCTCACCCACTTCCTTGTTTCTTAGCTGGTAATCACTTTGTACGTGTAAGACAACCACTTTAGTGAGAGCTTTAATGTTTTCATTAGATAGCTTAGCTCTCTTGTACCTCCACTACATTAGTTCTAATTTCTTTTAGCTAGTTAAAATCCAATTGGCAGCTCATACCGAACATGATGGCTATCATGGTCATACTGAAAGAGTTCCTCATTGTCATATACATCTAGCTAGTCCACATGGCCATCTTCATAATACTCAAGTGCACCATCCTCTTCTTGGAATTCTTTGTCTCCTGCAACTGTTGTAACTATAGCACACTTTGATGGATAGTGAGGTAAGTAGCATATCACACACCAAAATGAATCTTCTTGAAGATTCACATGATCCTTCCTCAAGGGATCAAGGGTGTATCTATCTGGATATCCTTAGCTTGCACTTCTAGGAACCATTTGCCTATCATTTTGAACAAGTTTTTTTTACCAATCATAATTAGATGGTCTATTGTGCAATCTCTGACCTTCATTAAAATGAGTAGCAGCATTATTTGAGAGCATCCCCTTCTCCTTTCTAGCAACCCTATATGGGAGATCCTTCGTGGCCCCCAATAGCGTGTCAAGTTTGTTTTCTACTATTAGGGGCTCACTAAAAGTTGGTGCACTTGGTTTTATAAGCTTCATGTCAACTCCCTTGACATTCCTACCAAATGCCTTCATGTTGCTCTCCATATCGCTAGCCATGGCATAAGCCTCCCTCAATGTTTGAGGGTTCTTATCCTACAAGCAATAGCCCAACTTTGAGCTGAATGCTCCACAATATAGAACAAGGCACATAGATTCATTTGGCCTCACATGAGGAGGCGCTTTTCTCATTGTCATCACAAACCTATTGTTGAAATTGTTAGTTTTAGATCAGATTTAACAGAAAGCAGAAAAGTGAACATAGAACAATGAACACAGAATTTTATCCTGGGAAAACCCTCCTACTCAAGGGAGAAAAACCCAGCAATTTATTCTCTTATAAATCAGAAATAGAAGTGCAGAAATAGCACTCAGAATCAGGCCCTAGAAAGGCTGAATCTCATACAATAGATCAGCATTTGAAGATAGTGTGAATTCCTTAGATGCACAAAATATCAACTCTTTTCCTTGAAGCAAATCTGCTCCTCTTGAATGTGAATCTGCTGTTGAAGGAAATCGAATTTAGAATGGAATGAATTGATTGAATAATGTGGAGACTCTATCTCCATTATATACCAAACTAGGCGAGCACTCCTCTTGAGCCGACCTAGAAAATATAGTATTTGTTTTATATATAGTTGCCAGGATTCTCCATTATGGGAACATAGACAACGTACCAGTCCCCGTACCCAAAATTTTCGATGAATCATTTACATATACAATAGCCGTCTCCTTATTCATTTAACTCACGTACCCTAATTTGATTGGCGTCCTTGTCCCCGTACCAGTACCAGTACCCTGCGGCTCCCGGTAACTATGGTTTTATAATATTAAAGGCCAACTTGCCTTGAATAAATTATTCTTTAGGAAAAATACCTCCCGCCACTACAAAACACTAACAGAAATCAGCTACCATTTCATTTACTCCCTTTTTTATTGTCATCAACTTGTGAATTGTAAGTTCCGGATCCACTCTTTCTCCATACTATAGTCTAAAGACTTATAAACTCATCCCATGAGTCTATGCTACTATTTGGAAGGCTCCTATACCATTCTTTTGCACTTCCTTCAAGTGACTACAAAAAGAGTTCATCATGATATCTTCATCTTGTATTTTATATTCATTTGTCACATTAATGAAACATCTTAAGTGATCCTCACCAATGACAACATTGTTGCCCTAGAAATTGGGCACTTTCCCCCTAATCTCATTTGGATTAGGATTTGGATATCTTGGAATACCATAAACTTCAAGTTGTCTAAAACTTTCCATTCCAAATGGTTGTCTTGTTGGAGCAAATCTCTAAGCATGTCTCTTGGGGTTAACTCCTATGTTTTGTCTTGCATTTTGTTGTTGCTGGTGGTGGTGCCAATTTGGTTGCACATTGTGTGCATGCTGATTTGGGACATTTTGTGCATTGTTATGATTTTTATTCTTCCATTGAGAAACATTTTGATTTTGATCCATTGTTGGGATTGCGTCAATTTAATTTGGGTTCTAATTCATGATGTTTTTTCCTAAGATGCTCAATTAGGTCTATTTGTTGATTTAATCCTCTTCCCCTACACTCATTTTCTGATTGAATGGCTACATCAATATCTTGGCAAAAATCTTTTGCCTCCTATTTAGTTTCATGAGATGTCGTAGGAGAGATGTGATGTAATTTTCTCTTTGTGTTTCTTAAACGTAGAGGTAGAGGTAAATTTGTATCTACACCTTCAGTATGCAATTCCTGGGATGTACCTTTACTCCCTGTCCAATAATTATTTCATTCCCATGCATACTATAATCACATCGTATAACCCTGTTGTTAGCTGAGTCATCTTAGATGTATTAATATTGTTCACCTAATGCCCCTCTTCTATATGATGTACCTACTAATTCAATGCTTTGGGAATCATGCTCAAGAAAAATACCTAGATTTTTAGCTCTTCACCCCTTTTGTCACCTCCTTACTGTTAATGTTATAGCAGCTTCGGTAGCTCCTTCCAGCTCACTTCTTTCGTGGAAGTCTTAAATTGAATTATAGCCGTTGGCTATTCAATTTACTTTTATTGTTTTGTATTTTATACTTTGGCCGACATGGAAGAATTCGAAATTCATAGAAGACATTTAATATACTTCTAGGCCGACTTCATTAAGAAGATATGTGATTTTGACTAAGGCCGACTTTGATTGAAGAAGAGTTGAGCCGACATCTTGGAGTCTTGAGAGGCCGACATGAAAGGACTTGGTTCATATACATATACTCAGATTGTTCATCCAGTTTGAGCATAGAAGATTTAATCCAGTTCGGTCATCCTCAAGTGCGAACATAATATCGAAGCTCTTCCCCAGTTCGGTCATCATCAAGTGTGAATATGTCTGATATTTGAAGAGCAAATATATCAGTTCAGGGATATCAATCATGTGCGAATGAGAGTCTGCGAATTATTGTGAACTCTGCCATTCATATCTGTGTTAGATGCGAGCCATTTATATTTGTGTTAGATGCGAGCTATTCATATCTGTGTTAGATGCGAGCTACTCATATCTGTGTTAAATGCGAGCTATTCATATCTGTGTTAGATGCGAGCTACTCACATCTGTGTTAGATGCGAACTCTCCATTTCGGATCCGTGTGAACTCAGACATATTGGATCTGTGCTAAATTGCGAACTCTCCACCTCAAATCTATGTGAACTCAAGGGTGAAGATCTGTGCAAAGTAATATGATGCGAATTCATATCTAACAGGTTGAGAACCAATTGTGTTTGTGAGTATTATCAAACGCTATTCTTGTAGACAGTCATTTCATATATAACAGGTACGATTTGGCAAACTGTTATATGTTCATTTGTCATCTTGCCAGTGATGAATTTCGGTCTTGTGTTAGACCCCATTGTAATATGTGAAATTGCCAGTGTTGCATCAAATATAAGAGAGATCTCTGTTGCTGGGTTTTTCTCCCTCAAGAGGAGGATTTTCCCAGGGTATATGCTGTGTTATTTGTCTGATTTCGAATTATTTTCTGTGCATCTAATCTGTTCACCTAAATTTAACATGGTATCAGAGCGGGTTTGAGGATCGTGATCAGATTAGTTGCATGATTTGTTCACCAGAGATGGAAACCACTTGCAATCTGCTCCAGGTCTTCAGGGAAGAAGCCATCTGATTTTGCTAGCGCTGTGGGAAGAAGCTATCTGGTCTTCAGGAACAACATATCTATGTTTTCCTGTAGCATATATTATTACCACAGTCATGCCTATGTGAGCTAGCGGCAACTGCCAATATTGGCTGGTGATTTGACGAGCATCATGTCCAGTTGTCTTCTGTATTCCAGTTTCAGCACTACACTCAAGGAGATTCTGATCTCAAGAGATAAGTGTTTGTTTTGTTGTTATTTATATGTGAAACTCAGTTTGCTAAGTTGTGCTGATCTGATAAAGTCTTTTGAGTGATGATCCTATCTATCTCTAACACTTTGGGTGTTGCTGGTAAGCATGTTGCATAACCTAGTGGATTGCAGTTGGAAACGGAGTGCATTGTAAAATTGAGCAGTCATAGGCCTTGTTCAAATTTAATCTTGCCATGGGTCTGTGTTCAAGCCGTAAAAGTTGTGTGTTGATCTGTGCTTAAAATCAACGTATCTTGCAGAATAGATAAGTATTCCTTGGTTGTTAAGTTGTATCTTTTATCTTGGATCTTGTGTGATCAGTATAAGGAGATTGTTATTTCTATCGAATTGTGATCTCTAGGACAAAGATCTGTAATGTCCCCTTCTCATCAGTGAATTAGCCTTGCAGTTCATCAGTCTATTCCGGAACCCGTAGACTGGAATGAGGTGAAATTAGGGTTTCTTGGCTTGGAGTTCGTAGCAATTCATGTTATTTACTATTTTTAGTAAATAATGGTTTTTGGCAGTTGCAGTTGTCTATTTTCAGTCCTTCTCAGCTGGAGCAGTTGTTGTTATTCAGGCTTGGGCTTCAGAAACCTTTATTTGGTGAAAAATATTTAATTGAAGGCATTATGTTTTAATTCTCTATTGACCCCCCCTTGGCCTAAGGTGATAACTTAAGTTGTTTTAAAGTGGGGCCATGAAGGGTACGCCTTCATTAAAAGATTATTTATTCTTTATTGAATATTTCTTCCAGCTTAATTTTGGACGCCACCTTTTTGAGGATTAATATTTGTGAAAGATGGAAAAGAATTCAAAAGGTGTCTCTTGGCGTTTCTCATGGAATGTGAAGAGTTTTTCAGTATTCTTTAAAATGAAGTCTTTTCTCCAGCTTTTGGTATCCATTGCTTACCTTACTGTTATGCTGTCAAAATGACTATGGACATTTTGCTTTTGCTTCGAGGATGCTACCTCCTAGCCCCTTCCCAATTTCGTGTTTGAAATACAACACCTAGTTGGAACATTTCTGCTTCTCACATCAGACTAGCAGATTGAGCATCAAAGATTGAAGAATTTTGGAGTATTTTCATAGTTTTGAGTTTCCTGGTTTTCTACAGCTGAAGCTGATTTTTGAATATATCTTCTGGAGTGATTTTTTATTCGTTCTGGGTACTTTGGCAATCCATTTGTTGACTCAAGGCGCCACCTTCCACAAAGAATTGGAATTTAATTCCAAGTATTTAATTTTTACTTGCAAAATCGATTTTTGAAGAAGGTCATACCATTTAGAAGTGCATTGAAATTCGTGCCAAATAATCTGGAGTCTTTGGTGGCTGTTTCTGGATTGCATCATGGGCGCCAGACCTCTAGGGAGCATTTGCAACTTACTTCGCATCATTCGGAGGTAAATTGATCAACTTATGAGCATTTTATGAATTCACAGTTTGCTGGTTGAATTTCCAGAATTCTGATTTTTACATCAGATTGTTGCAATTTCCAGTTTTTGATCATATACTTCAGTATTTGAGAGTTATATCATTGTAAAAGTTCATACTTGATATCTAAGGTTCATTCCTTATCATTGTAATTTGTAATCTGCAGAGTTTTATTTTGTAAGGTTGAGATTAAGCATTACTAATCCAACCAATCTTTCAGTTCTGCAATTACTTTCTGTTTTATCATTAAATTACCCCTAGATGGTTTACCGCCAATGTGGAAAATCTGTTTGTAACTCTCTTATACCCACTTTATAGTGGTGAATCCCCACAGCTCTGTGGATGCCCGCCGCAGCGGATGAATTGTTTTTATTGTAATCTTTTCCCCCCACTGTTTGGTGGTAGTGAGGAAATGTTTTTCATGGCTGGTTATCCGCCTATCAGTTCTTAACTTCAATTTTCAACACTCCGTCATATGTTAGCACCTCGCCCTCAGTGGGATCTTGAGTGCACATTCTTGACATTGAGTAGTTTTCATTCCAAGTTCAGTTTTCAGTTTGATGCTAACGCTAATCCAGTTAACTATTGCTGGTTATGTTGTGTTAATTCAAGCAAAAAATTGGTTAGCATATTTCAGTGGTATCAGAGCAGAAGACCCTGCCATCCTGTGGCAATTTGCAGTTGGTTAACTGATGAGTGATAGAGACACTAGACCTTACACCAGAAGTCAGGCTAGAAATCAGCATCAATTTCCACCCGTTCCTGAGGCAGATACCTTCTCAGAAGTCCTAAGAGATCTTGGTAAAACAGTGGAAGGTTCAGATAATTCAGTGGAAGTGGTTGATCAGACAGTTGTAATAATGTCAGACACTGTAAGGAGAGATAATGAAGAGAGGGACAGAGTGGAGAAGAAGTTTGATGGGATGATAGACATGATGTCCCGATTGTTGTCCAAGTTGGACCAGCAAGCAGCTCAAAATATCATTCAGCCCCAAAATAACTCAACTGGAGAAAGCAGTGGAGTTAATGGAAATAATAATAGTGGCAATCCTAAGGTGAATACAAGAGACAGAATTGTAGGTCAGCATGCTGCAATTCCTAGTGGGTCATCCTCTAGACCCCTTTTTTCCGTCTTTACACCAAGGGAAGAGCAACAACCAGTTGAAGCTGCTCCAAACTTTGCTAATGATGCTCGTCAAGCTTACATGGAGTACGTTTCTTTACCTCTTGACTTAAGAGGTACTTGGACCTTTGATCAATACATGAATCAAAGGAGTCGGAGAAATGGTGGAAGGAATGATCAACGTCCTCCTACAGCACCTAGAAATGATTTCTACCAGGCATTGGGAAAAATCACTATGGAACATTTTGATGGTAGTAATAAGTGTACAGCCAGATCATGGGTACAAAAGTTAGACAACTACCTCTCTCTTAGACCTATGCCGGAAGAAGATGCTATCAAATTTGCTACCTTGCATTTAGATGGGATAGCTCATGAATGGTGGACTCATGGTTTGGTCACTCTTGGCCATAACCTAGTTCGCATATATGGAGAGTTTACCAATAAGTTGATTGAAAGATTTGACACCAACGATCCAGAATTGAGATTTAGAGAATTGGCACAATTGAGACAGCAAGGATCTTTAGAAAGCTATGTGGCTGATTTTCAAAGGTTGTCAGTAATGGTGCCTAACATTACTGAAAGAAGACTTGTGGTTCTTTTTGCTGAAGGTTTAATGGAGCCTTTGAAGGGTTGGGTCAAAGCATTTGATCCACCAACATTAGATGAAGCTATCAAGAAAGCTAGGAGCATGGAGTTGGCAGCCCCAAGGCCTAAGTTTCACTCAAAACCATTCAGCCATAAGAAAGATAAAAAGCCTTCTTCAAATCTTCCCAAGAAGTTTCCACCAAGGTTGTCAGAAGAGCTCAAAGAACAGCTTAGAAAGGATGGAGTTTGTTACACTTGCCATGATCCTTGGGTTAAGGGTCACCGTTGCTATGGAAGAGGCAAAGCAAATCGAATGGAGGGCTATTCTGATTATGGATCAGAATCTGATTCGTCTGATCAGCAATACGAATCAGCAAATGGTGAAGGTGAAGAAGATCCAGAAGACAAGTCCGAAGAGATGGGAGATGGTAGTGCTTCTGCACAACTATCAAGTTTTCAAAAAAATGAATCTTTTAGGGTTCATGGAGTTGTAAATTCACAAAAGATAGTTGCTCTAATTGATACTGGAGCAACTCACAATTTTATTGATGAAGGTCTAGTTGCTAGAAAAGGTTTGAAGACTGAAGAATTTGAAGGGTTCAAGGTAATGGTTGCTGATGGTTTTACTATGTCTTGCACAAGGAAGATTCCTAACCTCTCTTTGCAATTGGGAAATCATGAGATTAAAGATGATTTTTATGTGGTGGGAATTGGAGACACTGATGTTGTGTTGGGCATACAATGGCTGCGATCTCTTGGTGAAATCACATTGAATTTGCAAACCATGGAGCTGAAATTTCAGTCTAATGGAAGGAAGGTTGTTTTAAGAGGGATGTCAAATGGAGGCCCTCGAATTGTGTCTTTGACAAGGATGGAAAGGCTGATCCGCCACGATCAGGTTGAATGGGCTGCTGAATGTATGGTTTTACCAGCTGATCCGGTAGAGGAAAAAAGGTAATATCATCCTGATATTCAAGCCTTACTTTCAAAGAAGAGCAAAGTCTTTGGAAGCTTACCTCCTGGAAAACCTCCTGAAAGAGGTTCTGAGCATGTGATTGAGTTAGAAGAGGGAGCAAAACCTGTCATGACTACACCTTACCGCTATCCAAAGAGGCAGAAAGATGAAATTGAAAAAGCCATCAAGGAGTTGTTGGAAAGTGGTTTCATTAGACCAAGCAAGAGTCCTTTTGCTTCTGCAGTGGTGCTGGTCAAAAAGAAAGATGGTACAATGCGTATGTGTGTTGACTACCGTACACTAAATCAGAAAACCATCAAGAATAGATATCCAATCCCTAGGATTGATGAGCTTATTGATGAGCTCCATGCGGCCATGTACTTCTCGAAGATTGATCTTCGTTCAGGCTATCACCAAATCAGAATGAGGGAGGCGGATATAGAGAAGACAGCGTTTAGATGCCATTTTGGGCATTTTGAATTTCTTGTCATGCCTTTTGGTTTGACAAATGCTCCAGCTACATTTCAATCTTGTATGAACAAGATTTTTAGACAGCAGTTGAGGAAGTTTGTGCTTGTCTTCTTCAACGATATTCTCATATTCAGTAAGTCATGGGAAGAGCACCTTAAGCATTTGGAAGAAGTGCTTAGTATTTTAGAGGCGGAATGTTTGTTCGCCAAAGAATCAAAGTGTGAGTTCGGGTTGACAGAACTCTTATATCTTGGCCATATTATCAGTTCAAAGGGTGTGAAAGTGGATCCAAAAAAGATAAGGGCCATTCTTGATTGGCCAACTCCAAAGAATATTTCTCATTTGAGAGGATTTTTGGGGTTATGTGGATTCTATAGAAGATTTGTGAAAGGTTATTCTCATCAAGCAGCACCTCTCACAGATCTTACAAAGAAAGGGGCTTTCCTTTGGACTAAGCAAGCACAAGAGGTTTTTGATAAGTTTAAACAAATCATGAGTTCGTGTCCTGTGTTGGCACTTCCGGACTTTACAAAACCTTTTGAATTACAGTGTGATGCTTCAGGTGAAGGTGTTGGAGCTGTCCTAATGCAAGACAAACATCCTATTGTCTTCAAGAGCCGGAAGTTGAGAGGGGCAGAAAAAACTTACTCTATTTATGACAAAGAGATGCTTGCCATCATGCATGCTTTGTCTAAATTCCGTCAATACTTGGTGGGTAGTAAATTTGTTGTTAAGACTGACCACAATAGTCTTAAACACTTTATGCGCCAAAGGGATTTGAATGAAAGGCAGCAGAAGTGGGTAAGTAAGCTCCAAGCATATGACTTTGACATAGAATATGTCAAAGGGAAAAATAATATAATGGCTGATGCTCTTTCAAGAAGGCCTCATTTGCAATCACTTTGTGAGTTATCAGCAGATTGGAAGGAGTTAATTGCTGCTGATTATGTTAAAAATCAGTTTGCAACCAGCTTGCTAGAGGGTCATTTGGTTGATGAAAGGTATAAGTTGGTTGATGGTATAATCTACTATAAAGATAGAATCTTTTTAGTACAAGAATCTAAGCTTAAAAAGAAGATTCTACAATCTTTTCATGATGTTCCCCTTGCTGGTCATCAAGGGATTTTCAAGACTTATAAGCAGATTCGTGAAAGATTCACTTGGAAAGGATTGAAGGAAGAAGTCTTGAACTACATTAGGGAGTGTCCGATTTGCCAAAGAAATAAAAATGAACACTCTTATCCAGCTGGTCTACTTCAGCCTTTGCCCATTCCGAATCAGAAATGGGAAAGTATTGCCATGGATTTCATCACGGGGTTGCCCAAGGTGCAAGGACGTGATTGTATTTTTGTTGTGGTGGATAGACTAATGAAATTTGCTCATTTTTTTGCTGTTACCACTTCATTTACAGCAGCTCAGGTGGCTGAGTTGTTTTTCAGAGAGGTATTCCGTCTGCATGGGTTGCCTAAAACTATTGTCAGTGATAGGGACAGCAAGTTCCTAAGTGTTTTTTGGCAAGAGATCTTCAGATTGAGTGGGACAATGCTTACTCCAAGCACTAGTTATCACCCACAAACAGATGGGCAATCCGAAATTGTGAACAAATGGTTAGAGGGTTACCTAAGAAACGATGTCTCGGGACAGCAAAGAGCTTGGATTAAATGGCTTCATTTAGGAGAGTATTGTTATAACTCTTCTTATCACATATCAATTAAGATGTCACCTTTTATGGCTCTTTATGGTTATGAAGCTACTAATTTTGTTGATTTAGTGTTTGATGATAGTAAAGCTCCTCAAGCTTTGGATATGTTACAACAGAGCCAAGACATCTTGAAATCTCTCAAGGAAAATCTGCAACAAGCTCAAAATCAGCAGAAGTTATACGCTGATCAGCAGCGTGTTGAGAGGTCTTTTCAAGTTGGGGACATGGTCTATTTGAGGCTTCAGCCATATATACAATCTTCTCTCAAGAAAAGTGGTGCGGAAAAGTTGAAGCCACGTTTTTATGGTCCTTTCAAAGTCACCAAGAGAATTGGTGAAGTTGCTTATGAGTTGGAGTTTCCAGCTGAAAGCAAAGTACATAATGTCTTTCATGTGTCACGCCTCAAGAAGGCAATTGGACACAACGTGGTGGCTACATCAGAATTACCTCCATTGGATGAGGAAGGTCAGTTGGTGTTGGTTCCTGAAGAAATCCTTGATACTAGAGAGCGTTCTTTGAGGAGGACAATCAAAGAATATTTGGTTAGATGGAGGAATTTGCCTATTGAAGATGCCACGTGGGAAGGTGAACAGATTTTGTTGCATCCATCTTTTCAGTTGCTTGAGGACAAGCAATTTCGAGGAGGGCGGACTGTAATGTCCCCTTCTCATCAGTGAATTAGCCTTGCAGTTCATCAGTCTATTCCAGAACCCGTAGACTGGAATGAGGTGAAATTAGGGTTTCTTGGCTTGGAGTTCGTAGCAATTCATGTTATTTACTATTTTTAGTAAATAATGGTTTTTGGCAGTTGCAGTTGTTTATTTTCAGTCCTTCTCAGCTAGAGCAGTTGTTGTTATTCAGGCTTGGGCTTCAGAAAGCTTTATTTGGTGAAAAATATTTAATTGAAGGCATTATGTTTTAATTCTCTGTTGACCCCCCCTTGGCCTAAGGTGATAACTTAAGTTGTTTTAAAATGGGGCCATGAAGGGTACGCCTTCATTAAAAGATTATTTATTCTTTATTGAATATTTCTTCCAGCTTAATTTTGGACGCCACCTTTTTGAGGATTAATATTTGTGAAAGATGGAAAAGAATTCAAAAGGTGTCTCTGGCATTTCTCATGGAATGTGAAGAGTTTTTCAGTATTCTTTAAAATGAAGTCTTTTCTCCAGCTTTTGGTATCCATTGCTTACCTTACTGTTATGCTGTCAAAATGACTATGGACATTTTGTTGTTGCTTCGAGGATGCTACCTCCTAGCCCCTTCCCAATTTCGTGTTTGAAATACAACACCTAGTTGGAACATTTCTGCTTCTCACATCAGACTAGCAGATTGAGCATCAAAGATTAAAGAATTTTGGAGTATTTTCACTGTTTTGAGTTTCCTGGTTTTCTACAGCTGAAGTTGATTTTTGAATATATCTTCTGGAGTGATTTTTTATTCGTTCTGGGTACTTTGGCAATCCATTTGTTGACTCAAGGCGCCACCTTCCACAAAGAATTGGAATTTAATTCCAAGTATTTAATTTTTACTTGCAAAATCGATTTTTGAAGAAGGTCGTACCATTTAGAAGTGCATTGAAATTCGTGCCAAATAATCTGGAGTCTTTGGTGGCTGTTTCTGGATTGCATCTTGGGCGCCAAACCTCTAGGGAGCATTTGCAACTTACTTCGCGTCATTCGGAGGTAAATTGATCAACTTATGAGCATTTTATGAATTCACAGTTTGCTGGTTGAATTTCCAGAATTCTGATTTTTACATCAGATTGTTGCAATTTCCAGTTTTTGATCATATACTTCAGTATTTGAGAGTTATATCATTGTAAAAGTTCATACTTGATATCTAAGGTTCATTCCTTATCATTGTAATTTGTAATCTGCAGAGTTTTATTTTGTAAGGTTGAGATTAAGCATTACTAATCCAACCAATCTTTCAGTTCTGCAATTACTTTTTGTTTTATCATTAAATTACCCCTGGATGGTTTACCGCCAGTGTGGAAAATCTGTTTGTAACTCTCTTATACCCACTTTATAGTGGTGAATCCCCACAGCTCTGTGGATGCCCGCCGCAGCGGATGAATTGTTTTTATTGTAATCTTTTCCCCCCACTGTTTGGTGGTAGTGAGGAAATGTTTTTCATGGCTGGTTATCCGCCTATCAATTCTTAACTTCAATTTTCAACACTCCGTCATATATTAGCACCTCGCCCTCAGTGGGATCTTGAGTGCACATTCTTGACGTTGAGTAGTTTTCATTCCAAGTTCAGTTTTCAGTTTGATGCTAACGCTAATCCAGTTAACTATTGCTGGTTATGTTGTGTTAATTCAAGCAAAAAATTGGTTAGCATATTTCAAGATCCTTTGAAAATTTCAAATTATCCATTATGAGTTACTAATCATCTAGATCCTTGAAGTATGACTTTGAGATGAAATAAAGAAAAGAGAAGAGATTTGCATTTTCGTTGTGATAGGTTGATCACATCGATATCCTTCTCCAATGCATGCTTTGTGATGGAATCTTAAACTCTTGAGAGAGTTGGTTCTACATGCTAATCGCTTAATGCATTCAAGAAATCTGTAGTTGTGCAGATCATTCTTTTGTAGTGCAGAGTTTGGCACTCTCAAGAGGAGTAAAAGCTGGAAGAAAGAGTTATATCAAAATTCAATAAAGATAAGTTCTTTATCCCTTTAGTTTGATCTTTTGATATATTTCTCCTTCAGAATGATTTGCTTATTCATATTCTAACATTAGGCATAAATTCCTATGTGTTCATGCTATAACCTGAGATAGTAAAACCTTATATGATTCTAGTCTTGATATTTCTTTGGGTAATCATAAACTGTTAGTAATCTCTCCCTAAATGCTTTGTAAACAGCTAGAAGCAGGAAAGTAATGAGAGATTGCTTAAGCGATGAAAAGATTAAGGCATCTTACGAGGAGGTCATGCCAACCAAAGAAATGATCAAACATGAAGTCACAATTTGCAGCCATGAGACTGAGTTGGTGGCAAGAGGGAGTTCACTTCTAGAAGTCTTCTTTGCAATCTTTGAAGCAGGGATCAAGAGGGAGTTTTGTAACTCACTGAAAAGAAGTGAAGATTACTGTATTGCACAGCTGCTGAGATCAGAATTGCTCAAGACTGTCATCTGGATTTGTCATTGGTAGCTCCGCAAACCTATTCAGAATAGTGAGACTTGGAATGAGGTCAACGAGGACTATCCTGAACTCTCTCAGTTCCTGAGGTGTGCGCTGGAAAACATTTATCTAAGTCAAAGTGTTGCAGGCAATCTTGGGCGAAGAGGTCAGAAGGTTGATGCAAGTGCTTGAAGATTCAGAGGGAGCTTGATGAGCCTGAAGAAGATGGTAATCTTGTTGCAACTAAGCATATCCCGAGATACTTGCGTGGCACAGTTGGATATGGATTGAGATATTCTTCAGGTTGGGTCTGCTATGACTTTCTGGTGTAGCAGGAAGCAGTCTTCAGTAGGACTGAGTACAACAGAGGCCGAGTTCATTACAGCTTGCATGGCAACTCGGGAAGCAGTGTGGCTTCGTAAGCTCCTTGCAGGATTGTTTGGACAATCAATGGAGCCTACTATTATTCATTGTGACAATCGAGTTGTGTGAAGCTTTCTGTCAATCCTGTGCTTCATGACAGATACAAGCATGTTGAGATCAAGTACCACTATATCAGAGATATGGTACTGCGGAAGGCAGTACAGTTGAGGTACATTAGCACTGATGAGCAGATGGCAAACATTCTCACCAAGCCTCTCGCCAGGATAAAGTTTGTATACTTCGAGACAAGCCGGTATGGTGGAGAATCCAGCCTTGGTGTATGAGTCTCGGATCGGTGAGCCTTGCTTAATGAGTTCTTCTCTGAGAGAAGTTCGAGGTGAAATCCCTTGTTAATGCATTTTCTTCTGGACGGAAGAATTTGAGGTGAAAGCCCTTGTTTCACCCTCGAGCTAAGTCATGGTGGATGTCATGTGTGCGACTCCATGACATATGTTGTACTTGTGTTTCACCCTCTGGGAGAGCCATGGTGAAAGTCACGATTGAGGTGACAACATCACGCAAGTGATGAACACTTGTACTTACTATTGCACTTTCTTCTGTGACGGAAGAATTTGAGGTGAAAGCCCTTGTTTCCACCCTCTGAGCTGAGTCATGGTGGATGTCATGTGTGTGACTCCATGACAGCATCACATGAGAGAATCCGTGATGATTTCTTGTGTACTTGTGTTTCACTATCTGGGAGAGCCATGGTGAAAGTCACGTTGAGGTGACAACATCATGCAAGTGATGAACACTTGTACATACCATACATGGGTGTAGCCATGATGGTCAATACCACAATGAGGTGATATACCATTTCACACATGGATGCAGCCATGATGTTCATTATCACATTGAGGTGATACTTCTCTCTTTATATCTGATTGCAGGCAATGATGGCTGATGGATATCATATTAAGATGATTCATATCATGTAGCTGGAAGTTATCTCCCTAGCTGAGAGGGAGTGTTAATGTTATAGCAGCTTCGGTAGCTCCTTCCAGCTCACTTCTTTCGTGGAAGTCTTAAATTGAATTATAGCCGTTGGCTATTCAATTTACTTTTATTGTTTTGTATTTTATACTTTGGCCGACATGGAAGAATTCGAAATTCATAGAAGACATTTAATATACTTCTAGGCCGACTTCATTAAGAAGATATGTGATTTTGACTAAGGCCGACTTTGATTGAAGAAGAGTTGAGCCGACATCTTGGAGTCTTGAGAGGCCGACATGAAAGGACTTGGTTCATATACATATACTCAGATTGTTCATCCATTTTGAGCATGGAAGATTTAATCCAGTTCAGTCATCCTCAAGTGCGAACATAATATCGAAGCTCTTCCCCAGTTCGGTCATCATCAAGTGCGAATATGTCTGATATTTGAAGAGCGAATATATCAGTTCAGGGATATCAATCATGTGCGAATGAGAGTCTGCGAATTATTGTGAACTCTGCCATTCATATCTGTGTTAGATGCGAGCCATTTATATTTGTGTTAGATGCGAGCTATTCATATCTGTGTTAGATGCGAGCTATTCATATCTGTGTTAGATGCGAGCTACTCACATCTGTGTTAGATGCGAACTCTCCATTTCGGATCCGTGTGAACTCAGACATATTGGATCTGTGCTAAATTGCAAACTCTCCACCTCAAATCTGTGTGAACTCAAGGGTGAAGATCTGTGCAAAGTAATATGATGCGAATTCATATCTAACAGGTTGAGAACCAATTGTGTTTGTGAGTATTATCAAACGCTATTCTTGTAGACAGTCATTTCATATATAACAAGTACGATTTGGCAAACTGTTATATGTTCATTTGTCATCTTGCCAGTGATGAATTTCAGTCTTGTGTTAGACCCCATTGTAATATGTAAAATTGCCAGTGTTGCATCAAATATAAGAGAGATCTTTGTTGCTGGGTTTTTCTCCCTCAAGAGGAGGGTTTTCCCAGGGTATATGCTGTGTTATTTGTCTGATTTCGAATTATTTTCTGTGCATCTAATCTGTTCACCTAAATTTAACACTTACTTCAGTTGAAATTGCATCAAGATGTCCTTGACTTTTGAATCGTTGTCTTCTCTCCATTTTTGACTTCTCTTTCTTGCAAAATGATCTTTGGGTGCCTACTTGACAAAGTCACCACTCCTAAGATTAACAAAAATAGATCTACATAAAAGCAAACTTTTTGAAAGTATCAACCAAAGGCAAGTTTTCCTAGTTGCACCATACTTGTTGATTAACCTAGGTCTTCAAGTTGAACATTGATTTAAAATATTCCCCAACACAATGCCAATTTGTTGGCAATCTAAGTTGTAGGTCCCAAATCCATAACATTGGGTAGTTGTGCAAATAAGAACCAATTACTAAGGTGGCTAAGACTTCCTTCACTTTTAGTTCTGCAAGACCAAGGGGGGTTTCCATAAGGTGCTGACTTAAATGAATTTATATTCTCCTTGCTACAAACCACGCCCATTGCACATTACACCCCTATAAAGGTTGTCACAACGTATTTGTGTGTTGGTTTGAATGTGCAATGGGTATGGTTTGTGAACTTGCGAACTCTCTAACACTATAAACCTTGTCAACCTTTCCATAGATAAATGCATAGCAGCAAAAATTGTTTGGGAAAAAAATTGGCAAACCAAAAGTATAAGATTTTTTGAAAAAGTCGGGAAAAATTCGAGAAAAAATGGGGAAAATGTCGGATTTAAAAAAAAGATAAAAAATTGAAGAAAAAGAGGCAAGAACTACTTTTTTAAAAAATTTAAGGGCATTTCCATAGCATAGAGATATAGAGAGCAAATAAAAGAGAGAGTTTAACCCATGAATTGTAGAAAATAGGATTTTGTTGTTTATGTTCATATCACTGATTACATTGCATTGCACAAAGCATGCTTCATAGTGCATAAATAATAACTAGATGGTTACAGTTGATAAATTTCAATTACAATATAGTTTGTACAAAGTCAACATATAAACTAAGTACAAAGTTGCAAAAATATCAAATGGCCAATGGCTCTTGCTCCCACAAATACAATATGCAAGACAGCAACTTAAGCAACACTATGGCTTATGAAAAACCCACTTATACTATCTCATATTTGGTATAAAAGGTGAGCTTAACAAAAAGCAATTGTAGCGCAAGAGCAAAACAAAGAAAAGCAACACAACAAAATGGAGGGCCAACACCAGAAACTTAGGAAAAAAAAGAAAGACAGCTAAAAACAAATTCACCTACCATCACAATATGATTCTATGTAGTGCAGATACCACAACTAGCTACCCCAAACCACAAAACATCATTTAAGGCACACAATGCACAAGCAATTGAAACTCACATAAAGCACAAGCAATTGAAACTCAACAAAAAATTATCCCACCTTGCACCTATGTATCCAGATTGGATTTATATTCAATCCCGATCTCAGGCCAATAGTATATGACCTAAACAGCCTAGAAACTCTCCTTTGAGGATGCCCTAGTCAAAACTACAACATACACAATTCCCATGAGGAAACAAAAATAATAATAAATTCAATTTTAGAAGTTTTGAAAAAATAACAAAAATAATAGCCTAAAATCTAAAATGACACCAAAAAGATCAACAAGAAAGAAATAATTATTTGGGCCAAGGGTTGGAGATGAAATTTCGATTGGTGCTTAAACTTCATAAATTGCTATTACTACACCTCTTCTAGTGTTTATTAGCTATCAGGAAGATTAAGACACTAACAACAAGGAGGATAAGCTAACAAGAAGATTAACATAAGCTGTTATTTATTTTTTCAATCCCCACTAGGAATTCTTTTGTCTTTCTAAATATTTTGTTAAAATATTTTTTATATTTTCACCAAATTTTGCAACAACTAACAATAGCCTAAGGCCTAAAGTTTTTTTTTTTTTTCTAACATCATGTTTGTTCTAAAACTTGGAGCTACCAAGATTGATTTAATGGCAACATGTTTTAACTCTTTGGGCAAAGGGTCAGCATGCACTTCAAAAGCTGAACCTTTTTCATTGCTTTAGAAACATGTGACGATGATTAAATAATTTTCAAGAGGAGGGTGATACGCTTGGCACTGCTAAAACAAATATGAATGATCATATAGTCAAGCAAAATCCATTTGTGTGAATATTGGCCAAGAAACCAGAACTTGCATTACAGCAATCAAACATGGGCTGCCAAAATGTAAATCCTTATATATATCAAAGAGCAAAAAGAAAAAGAAAGTACCCAAAAAAGCTTTATTGAAGCCTAAAACTTAGTCTGATAAAGGATCCCAATCAAGAAAGCCACCTAAAAGTCTATCCTTTAACCCTGTCAAGGCTGCACCACATCTACTTTTAGTGGCACTATCATTAGAAGAAGACAATATTCTTCTTCTATACAAAAGAACAAAAGATAGAGACCCATAGAAAAGGCATTCCAAAATGACGAGGGGTAGTAGTAAGTACCAATGAGCTCACTAAGCACTATTTAGATGCCAATGGGGTTCCATCAACCTCATAAGGTCACCACATTGGCAAGAAATAGTGAATGTAATTAATGACACCCTTAAAAAGTACACACGTCTTAGATATTGAAAAGTTTTAAACCACATTATTACCTGAGAAAAAGAAATGTAGATACTTCATTGCAACTCATCAAGGATTATTGGGCTGAAATGTTGGTGTCTATCATTTCTAATGGATGGAAATATTGTAAAAATCAGTCTCTAATTGATATGATTGCAATGTTCCCTAAAGGTGCAGTGGTTTTTTTGGTAAATTGGTTGTCAATGTCAAGCATTCAAAATTCTTCACCAACATTTCATAGAATGCATTGAGTCGGTTGTGTTGGAACACATTTGTCATTGCACCAAAAGATCGCCCTATGAACGCCTGATACAAACGCCAGAGATAAATGGATCTATGGGAGGCAGTTAGTCCATGTCTCGAATCCGAAGGGAGACGCTAGCGATTAGTCCAAAATCCCCCACTCAGCAACGCCCGAGAGGATTCGAACCCACGACCCAACTCTAATACTATTTGTTGGAACATGTTTGTAATTGCACCAAAAGATTGACCTATCAAGGCCCGATACAAACGCTAGAGATAAACAAATCCACAGGAGGCAATTAGTCCATGTCCCGAATCCTAAGGGAGACGCTGGCAATTAGTCCAACAGGTTGGGCCTCAATACATAGTCCAAGTCACAACATAATGCTAAAAATTATAAATCCACAAGGCATGTCAGTTTAAGTGTGATACAAGCACATATTTTTTGAGTATTCTAATCACTCACTCAACTTGATAATGCAAAACTTGACCAGCCAGTTATAGTGGAGAAAACAAGTTTATACATAAGCTAAAGAGATCCACATAATTTGTGATAATCATCTTATGTCACAAGTTGTCTTCAAGTGCTTCCCTAAATTTGAGTCAAAAAGGGTAACTTAATGAAATGATCTCTTTTTTGTTTTTTTTACTTTAATTTAAATTTTATTTAATATTTTACTTTGCATTATCTATTTTTATTTTTAAAATATACAATTTTAAAAAATGGATTGAATTATTTTTTATCCTGCATCTCTTTGATTAGTTTTTAAAATTAAATTTTACTTTAGTTGTTTTGACTTTTTTAGCATCTTTTTAGATTTTTAGGACTCAATCCATTTCACACACAATCATCTTGAGACAACTTACAACAGGCATTGCATGCCATGGTTATCAGCTACTTTTGTAATGTATGGAAGAAATCAAGCATAGATGGCAAAAAAGTCGAAGTGTTGATCCTAGACAATTATTGATAACCTCATGTGAATTGCTTCTTGAGTATCATTGAAACCTTTATTTGTATTATCAGATTTACTGATATAGATCAGTCGTGTTTAGGCAAAATATATGATGTTATTGACTCCATAATCAAGAAAATAAAGGGCATCACAGCAACAAAAGAGCAAGATCTTTCAAAAATGTTTTTAATGGTGAAAAAAATTCTTATTATAGTAAGGAACAAAATAACCACCCTGCTGCATCTCCTTGATTTTGTTTTAACTCCAATATATTATAGCACACAGATACTTTCTTTGCCTAGGAAAATATCACTATATAAGAAAATTGAAATTAGCAATGGGTATTGTTATCACGGAATCTAGCAACGCTCGTTCCACGGATAACCCCCTACAAAACTTGTCCGTTTCCTAGGATTCGTGAAGTTCAAGTACGCATAACGAAGTGATTTTCAAGCTACCTCGAAATGCGTTTCAAAGCCTCGAATAGTCAATTCGAGCATTCCCCCATGGTCGCCTCACGAAGACCTTCGAAACGAGTCCCTTCGCGAAGTCTCACTGTTCGTACTTATCGAATTGCGAAAAATGTAGTTGCACTAGAAAAGTACGCTCCTACTCTGAACCCCGAATTTGGCTAAGTATGAAAAGTGTAGGGCGCTAAATTTTAGTGCCCCTGCATGAAAGTGAACTTTTTCCAAAATGTAATAGCGCTAAATTTTAGCGCTATTACACTTTTTCCTGACACTTCAACTTTTTTGGCCCTGGCACGTTTCTTCATGATTTAAGCGTTTTTCGTCAATCATGCCACTTTTCGTGCCTAAATTTATTGCTCGACTTGAGTTAGGTTTTCGATTTTCTCTTTCACTTAAAAGTGTTTTATTTCGCCATTTTCATTCTTTATGGTCTTTGTTCTTCTTTTCTTCTTGCTGGGCGAGTTCTTCTCAAGCTGCAATCACGTGTTTTGGAAATTCGAAGTTCTTCTCCAGCGTTTTTCGCGTTTCATCTTTGTAAGTTGTTACCTTGCTTTCTCTTTATTCTCCAATTTCAATGGTAACTCCATGCAGACAAACAATTTGTAAACCCCAAGCGCCATTTTCATGCACCGTTACATCTGTTTTACAAAATCATGTCTCAGATGTAGAAGCGCTAAAATTTAGCGCCCTGACATGTTGAACATGTCAAAATAAAATCTAACTCTGAAAGTGCAGGAGCGCTAAAATTCAGCGCCCCTGCATCAAAACTGAAATCTCCAAAATGTAAGGGCGCTGAATTTTAGCGCCCTTACACTTTTTGCAGTCTTTTTCCATATGAACTTCATTTTTGTCCATTTCACTCCTGAACCTTGTACCTTCCGTTTTGTACATCGTTTTGCGTGCCTTGTCATCCGCTCCACGCTTTCCCATCATTGTTGCTTGCTTCACGCTTCCCAATGCTGCTTTTTCTGCTAACGCCTGTGTATTCACCATCCTTGCAGTTTCTCTCCAGATCTCGTCAAGTGATCCCGAAGGTGATGTCCTTTGATCTTGGTTCTTCCAAATAAAAAGTTCGTGCAGGAGACCAAGAGGAAATATGAAGACTTTCGCGCCCAAAGCAAAGAAACATGAAGCAGCCTCCTATTCTCCAGTGTTAGACATTTCCAGTGCATCCCTTTATGCATCTTGTAAATATTTCTTGACATTTCAAATGTCTTTTTGTAAATTGTAATTACACCAAGCTCGAAGATGTAATATTTTGAAAACAAATTACACTTTGACTTTGGTCAAAGTTAGGTGAGATCTCCTATAATCGCTCACCTAACTTTCCTTAATTTCCTCAATCAGTTTCCTAATTTTGCTCATCCCTCTTTCTATATAATGTGAGGGATTTCCATTGTAAATTGATCCTTTAGTATTTTGCAACGAAGTGCTGCCCTTTTTGAAGCAAAATTGTGAAACTTTGCATTCATGCTTTGTGAATGGAATTTGATCAATAAAGAAGAGGATTGCAAACCAAACTTTGCGTTGGATTCAATACTTTTATGAATTGATCTCATTGGTGGTAATTAGGTGATGAAATCTGAAGGACTCTAAGTGATTTGTGTAAACTTTGTGTTGCATCTATTATTTAGATTTGCATTTGTGTTTTCGTTTATCTTTCGGTTGAATGATCTACAAGACTTTGTGCTTGTAATCGTTCATGCTCTTGGATACTTTTGTTGAATGATCTACAAGACTTTGCGCTTGTAATTGTTCATGATGTTCAAGGAATTGCTGCGTCTAAGAAGACTTTGTGCTTCTAACATGACAAACGGTACACTCTTCACAGATCCAACATTGAAAAAGCTACGGAACAACTTTGTGCCTTCGTGAGCTTTCCCTTTTACTTTATCTGTTTATTGTTAATTACTTCTGGTATCTCTATGCTTTGCTTTGACAAGATAGAGGTATTGGTATTACTGCTAGTTGATCGTTTCAAGTTGTTAAGAATTGTGAACTTCCAACAGTGAAGCATTGTAAACATCTTCTCTGAAAAAAGAGAGAAAGATGAATGTAACACACCCCCCTCACTTCGCAAGTTTTCTGTACATTTTGTAATTACTTGTTTGTTTTACTATCGCTTCTGTTAGCAATAAGAAGGGTGCCTCCCCTTTCCGAGAGGAGAGATTTACATCTCACATAGCTGTGGCTGAAGTCCAAGTTGTGTAATCTATCGAAAAGCTAATTACATAATTTTCACCCAACAGTTTTTTGGCGACTCTGCTGGGGGCACGATACGCATTCTAAAGCCTCATGCTTTCGTTTGAAGTATACCGGTGTCCTTTTTTATTGTAATTTATTTTCTTGTAAGTTTTTCAAGCTTTCACCAAGGACATGTAAATGGCTGCTCAAGGTCCTTGGGGAAATGCTTTTGGTCCGTTGAGCCTAGTTCTACCCCTACATGCTCTTCCTGAAGGCTCACGGAAGAACTTTCCCAAGTTTTTTGGTGATGGACAAAATCCTGACGAGCACGTTGCTGCTTTCTACATTGCTTGTGGAGTTCATGGTGTTGAATACGAAGATGTATCTGTAAGGTTGTTTGTGGAGACTCTCCAAGGCGTTGCTGCAGATTGGTTTTATCATTTGGCGCCAAGTACCATCACAAATTGGGCAACTCTCATAGCCAAGTTTGAAGGAAGGTTCAAGCCTCTTGAAGACACTCATGCTTTGTTGGCTCAGCTCACCCAATTGAAGAAAGAATCTCACATGCCCATGCGCGAGTTCATTGCTCACTTCAACAAGTTGACACGAAGAATTCCAACTGTTGCTCAACCTACAACTGAGAATTTGAAATGTTTCTTTGTAAATGCTCAAGTGCCCGAGGTTGGTTTCCTATTGAGAAGAGCACCCGCACCTACTCTTGCAATGGTGCAGACCTTGGCGACAAAAATTGAAGATGATCTCATTCTTGCTGGGAAAATAAAAATTGAATCAAATGAATCCGAAGAAACCCCTTCTTTGGAGTTATTTTCTTCCATCACAAGGACGGATCCTATTGTGCAAAGGTTGGTAAATGAGCTACTTGTCCTCAAAAAGCAGCTAGCTCATAATATTGCCGTTGGGAATCAACACAAGTTATTTTCACCTCCGAAGAGGCTTGCTGTTGAGGTACCATTAGTAAAAGCAGTACCGAAGCATCCTAACACCGATCCAAGTGATCTCGCTATTCTCTTCCAGGAAAAGGAAGCATACATAGCTGGCGACTCCCATTTCTAGTTTATGCAGTCTCAGAAAGCCATTGATGAAAATCAGAAGGATGAAAGTCATTTTTCTGAAGTTCAAGTGAATGAAGACGATCTTGTCTTGAGATCTGAAAAGATGGACATGCATGAAGGTCTCAGTCAAGTTGAAAAGAATGCATATGTGTTTCAAGATCATGAACTTGAACAGATGTTGCATAAAAGAACTTCCCCAAGGCATGATGAGGACCTTCTTATAAATTATTCAAATTTTTCCAAGTTTGAAGATGGTGAACATCATATTGAGGTATGCAGTGCAGTCATATCTTCATCTGAATCACATGAAGGAGATCATTCCGATCAGCATGAGGTTTCCATGGTTGATGAATCAATTGTTCAAGTAACAACTGGTAAGAAGCATTCAATCTTTGATAGATCAAGGGAATGTCCCATAAGACATCTTGCTTGGTTGGAGGCAAATGGGAAGAAAGAGGTTCCACTTGCACCTGAGCGTGAAGATAAACTTGAGGATGCAGCTAAAGATATATTTGTAGATGCACAAGAGCAGCCTGGATTCAATGATTTATTTTGGAGCAGCAATATATCCATAATATTTTCAAAAGTAGCTGAACCTGTTCATCTCCTTCATGAAGCAATGCTTCGACCTCATCTACATGTAGCTGCGAATGATCATGGAAGGCCTTGCAAGCTGTTGAAGACAGGCAACTATTTTGTTGAACCTGTGAACGGTTTCATTTGAGAAGGTCTCATTAATGGCTAGGTTTAGTTAGGTAGTTTTTTACCTTTCCAATAAGTGCATTTGCACAAGTGTGCGTCTTGTTTTCATAGATTTTATTTTTGTTGTCGCCTGACTCCAAGCCCAATGGATAAAGGCACTTGAATTCTGGAGTTCTTCTCCCTTCATTCGTTTCAAAGAACAGTTGAAGGAAGATCCCCAGTAGGAGCCAGCTGTTATCACGGAATCTAGCAACGCTCGTTCCACGGATAACCCCCTACGAAACTTGTCTGTTTCCTAGGATTCGTGAAGTTCAAGTACGCATAACGAAGTGATTTTCAAGCTACCTCGAAATGCGTTTCAAAGCCTCGAATAGTCAATTCGAGCATTCCCCCATGGTCGCCTCACGAAGACCTTCGAAACAAGTCCCTTCGCGAAGTCTCACTGTTCGTACTTATCGAATTGCGAAAAATGTAGTTGCACTAGAAAAGTGCGCTCCTGCTCTGAAGCCAGAATTTGGCTAAGTATGAAAAGTGCAGGGGCACTAAATTTTAGCGCCCCTGCATGAAAGTGAACTTTTTCCAAAATGTAATAGCGCTGAATTTTAGCGCTATTACACTTTTTCCTGACACTTCAACTTTTTTGGCCTTGGCACGTTTCTTCATGATTTTCGCGTTTTTCGTCAATCGTGCCACTTTTCGTGCCTAAATTTATTGCTCGACTTGAGTTAGGTTTTCGATTTTCTCTTTCACTTAAAAGTGTTTTATTTCGCCATTTTCATTCTTTATGGTCTTTGTTCTTCTTTTCTTCTTGCTGGGCGAGTTCTTCTCAAGCTGCAATCACGTGTTTTGGAAATTTGAAGTTCTTCTCCAGCATTTTTCGCGTTTCATCTTTGTAAGTTGTTACCTTGCTTTCTCTTTATTCTCCAATTTCAATGGTAACTCCATGCAGACAAACAATTTGTAAACCCCAAGCGTTGTTTTCATGCACCGTTACATCTGTTTTACAAAATCATGTCTCAGATGCAGAAGCGCTAAAATTTAGCGCCCTGACATGTTGAACATGTCAAAATAAAATCTAACTCTGAAAGCGCAGGAGCGCTAAAATTCAGCGCCCCTGCATCAAAACTGAAATCTCCAAAATGTAAGGGCGCTGAATTTTAGCGCCCTTACACTTTTTGTAGTCTTTTTCCATATGAACTTCATTTTTGTCCATTTCACTCCTGAACCTTGTACCTTCCGTTTTGTACATCGTTTTGCGTGCCTTGTCATCCGCTCCACGCTTTCCCATCATTGTTGCTCGCTTCACGCTTCCCAATGCTGCTTTTTCTGCTAACGCCTGTGTATTCACCATCCTTGCAGTTTCTCTCCAGATCTCGTCAAGTGATCCCGAAGGTGATGTCCTTTAATCTTGGATCTTCCAAATAAAAAATTCGTGCAGGAGACCAGGAGGAAATATGAAGACTTCCGCGACCAAAGCAAAGAAACATGAAGCAGCCTTCTATTCTCCAGTGTTAGACATTTCCGATGCATCCCTTTATGCATCTTGTAAATATTTCTTGACATTTCAAATGTCTTTTTGTAAATTGTAATTACACCAAGCTCGAAGATGTAATATTTTGAAAACAAATTACACTTTGACTTTGGTCAAAGTTAGGTGAGATCTCCTATAATCGCTCACCTAACTTTCCTTAATTTCCTCAATCAATTTCCTAATTTTGCTCATCCCTCTTTCTATATAATGTGAGGGATTTCCATTGTAAATTGATCCTTTAGTATTTTGCAACGAAGTACTGCCCTTTTTGAAGCAAAATTGTGAAACTTTGCGTTCATGCTTTGTGAATGGAATTTGATCAATAAAGAAGAGGATTGCAAACCAAACTTTGCGTTGGATTCGATACTTTTATGAATTGATCTCATTGGTGGTAATTAGGTGATGAAATCTGAAGGACTCTAAGTGATTTGTGTAAACTTTGTGTTGCATCTATTATTTAGATTTGCATTTGTGTTTTCGTTTATCTTTCGGTTGAATGATCTACAAGACTTTGTGCTTGTAATCGTTCATGCTCTTGGATACTTTTGTTGAATGATCTACAAGACTTTGCGCTTGTAATTGTTCATGCTGTTCGAGGAATTGCTGCGTCTAAGAAGACTTTGTGCTTCTAACGTGACAAACGGTACACTCTTCACAGATCCAACATTGAAAAAGCTACGGAACGACTTTGTGCCTTCGTGAGCTTTCCCTTTTACTTTATCTGTTTATTGTTAATTACTTCTGGTATCTCTACGCTTTGCTTTGACAAGATAGAGGTATTGGTATTACTGCTAGTTGATCATTTCAAGTTGTTAAGAATTGTGAACTTCCAACAGTGAAGCATTGTAAACATCTTCTCTGAAAAAAGAGAGAAGGATGAATGTAACACACCCCCCTCACTTCGCAAGTTTTCTGTACATTTTGTAATTACTTGTTTGTTTTACTATCGCTTCTGTTAGCAATAAGAAGGGCGCCTCCCCTTTCCGAGAGGAGAGATTTACATCTCACATAGCTGTGGCTGAAGTCCAAGATGTGTAATCTATCGAAAAGCTGATTACATAATTTTCACCCAACAGGTATAAAGAGAAATGTACGAGAATTTTCCCTCATCTAGATATAGAGGACATAGTTGTGGGCGAATCTGGGAAGTTTACAGCTATTACAGGTCACAACTTAGAGCTCTTCAGGAAAAGTACAGGAAGGTTCATATGAGGTGGTATCTCCATGGGCAAGGATCTACTTACCTACAACTTCATGCCATCAAAGTTGAAATGGTAAATTACTTCTTACATTAACATGAAAAAAAGATTACATTATATAGAGCTTACAAGAAGCTGCAGTTATTAAATGTATCTACCTAACTATTGTTACTGTAGCAACAGTAACGAATTTAACCTAAACTAACATTGACCATTAAGAATATGAGAATAATATATTATTCTAACACCCTCCCTTAATGGTCAATCCGTCAACAACACCAAGTTGCCCCCTGAATTTTACAAACTTATCCGGGCTCAAAGACTTGGTGAGAATATCTGCAATCTGATCCACTGTTGGAACATACTGCAGCTGAACTGATCCGTCTTCTACCAGCTAGCAAATGTAGTGACAATGAAGCTCAACATGCTTGGTACGTTCATGGAAGACTGGATTTTTGGCCAGTTTGAGCACCCCTTGATTATCAGTGTAGAGGGGAGAAGGACCTGCTTGTGACATTTGCATGTCAGAAAGCATCCTACGAAGCCAAACTGCCTCACATGCTGCTTTAACAGTTCCTCGATATTCAGCTTTTGTCGAGGAAAGAGCCACTGCTTGTTGCTTCTTGCTGGTCCATGTTACAGCACCTATACCCAAACTGAATACATACCCAGAAGTAGATTTTCTATCATCCACTGAACCTGCCCAATCTGAGTCTGTGTAACTAATCAGCTTTGGATCGTTGCATTTGCCATAGAGAATGCCATAGTCAGAAGTGCCCTTAACATGTCTCAGCACCCGCTTCGCTGCAATCCAATGATCAGCTTTAGGAGTTGTCATGAAGCGAGAGATGTAGCTCACTGCAAAACTGATGTCTGGTCTAGTGGCAGCGAGGTAGATGAGACTGCCCACTAGTTGTCTAAATGTCGTTTCATCGACTGGAGGTGAATCAGAGTTGGCTGACAACTTCAGCCCCTTCTCCATGGGTGTGGAGGCAGGTTTGCAATCCTGCATCCGGAATTTGTCAAGCAAACTTCTGGCATATTTTGACTGAGAGATGAAGATGCTACCATCGGTCTGCCAAACTTCAATACCCAAACAATAATGGAGAAGCCCCAAATCTGTCATGTCAAAGGTCTGACACAAATCTTGTTTGATTGTTGCAATCAAATGTGCTGAACTGCCAGTAATGATCAAATCGTCAACATAGACAACAAGAAATAGAATATCATCACCAGAGTGTTTGACATACAGATTACTGTCAGAAGGGTTGCGCTGAAAACCATGATCAACCAAGTACTGATCAATCTTGAAGTACCATGCACGGGGAGCCTGTTTGAGTCCATAGAGCGCTTTCACTAGTCTACACACTTGATGTTCTTTGCCGGCAACCTTGAAACCAGGAGGCTGCGTCATGTAGACTTCTTCCTGCAAATCATCGTTGAGGAAGGCACTCTTGACGTCCATCTGATGAACTGTCCAACCAAATTGAGCTGCAATAGCGAGAAGAAGACAAATTGTGCTCATCTTGACAGTAGGAGCAAAAGTCTCCTCGTAGTCAATGCCCTCCCGCTGTGTGAATCTCCGAGCAACTAATCTTGCCTTGTATTTATCCAGAGTACCATCTACATGATACTTGACCTTGTAAACCCATTTGCAGCTGATAGGTTTCTTCCCAGGAGGAAGATCAAAAAGAACCCAGGTGTGATTCTTTAGGAGACTATGATATTCTGTCTGCATAGCCTGTTCCCACTCTGGAATTCCTTTAGCCTCTGAATATGTATGAGGCTCGTAGATTCTATGGATGTTGGCCATAAGAGCGAAGTTGACTGTGGACTGCTGCTTGCTCTTGCTACGAGTTGATCGGCCCTCAATGAGTTCATCATCATGAAGGTCGTCGATCGTCTTGGCCCACCACTTAGGCCGACGAGTAGAAGTGCCAACATCAGAAACAGGAGTAACATCGCCTGGGATTTCTGGAACAAGGTCATCTGGATGTGAATCCCGAGGAAAGTCAGGTGGTGCAAGATCATGATCAGTAGACTCCTCATCTTCAGAGTCTGAATGCTCTGAAGCCCTCCCATCATGGGAACCAAGAGGAAGACGAACACCCTCATCAGGAACCTTCTTAGGTTGATCCGCAGGACTGGTGGTAGGAACAAATGGACCAGTAGTCTCATCAATCACAACATCACGGCTGAATATGAGACGATCTATCTCCACATCAACCAACCTGTAGGCTTTGTGATTGTCGCTGTAGCCAGTAAACATAAGTGTCTGGCTCTTGGAGTCCAACTTGGCACGCTTGGCGTCTGGAATCCATACATGAGCGGTAGAACCGAAGACTTTCAGATGACCCACCTTAGCCTTGCGTCCTGACCAGGCTTCTTCTGGAGTCATCTTCTTAACGACCTGTGTAGGTGACCGATTCAGGAGGTGGACTACAGTGTAGACTGCTTCAGCCCAGTATTTCTTAGGTACATGTTTGTACTCCAGCATAGAACGAGCCATTTCGGTAATGGTGTGATTCCCGTGTTCGACGACACCATTCTGCTGAGGGGTGTAGGGTGTGGTAAGTTGGCGCTTAATGCCGTGCACAGCACAAAAGGAAGAGAAGTCAGCTGAACAAAACTCCCCCCCATTATCTGACCTTAGAGTGACAATTTGAGAATCTGATTCTTTCTCAACTAAGGCCTTATACTGCTGAAATGTACTGAACACGGCTGATTTATGTTTGAGAAAATACACCCACATTTTCCGACTGAAATCATCAACAAACAATAAAAAGTACCTGGACCCAGTAACAGAAGGAGTGTTCATCGGTCCACATACATCAGCATGAACCAGTTGAAGTACCTTGGAGGCTCACCAAGAATCACCATCCAAGAACGGTGTTCGATGCTGCTTGCCAGCTTGACAGGCGCCACAAACTCCATGATTTTTAGTTTGGATCTCAGGTAGACCAGCAACAAGACCCTCCCGAGATAACTGAGAGAGGTAGTGGACATTCAAGTGCCCATAACGCTGATGCCAAAGTTTGCTGATGGTTGTACTTCGGGCTGCGAGAGCATGCTCCTGAGAATCACCGGAATCAGCAAGTCGATACAGACCATGATCCTCAAGTCCCATTGCAATTGTTGTACGAGTCTCCCTTTCAACGATGCTGCAAGTGGACGAACTGAAAACAACATCTAACTGGGGAGAATGCCGCATGATCTGACTGACGGAGAGGAGATTATGTTCCATGCCTGGAACATAGTAGACATCGAGAAAGAGCAAATTTCTTCCTCCTGAGTGAATCTAGACAGTGCCCTTACCAGCAACTGTGTACTCTTCTCCTCCGAAAATGACAGAATCTGAGAAGGGTTCGAACTTTGTGAACCAATCCCGACGATGAGTAAAATGCCGTGAAGCCCCGAAATCGATATACCAAGCAGAAGAATGTACCGGATCTGCAGTTCTCTTGGCCATAAACGCATAGAATGCAGACTCTTTCTGCTTAGTGTGCTCAGCGACATGTGCCTTTTGTTGAGATCCTCCTTGCTTCTTTTGTTCAGAAGCCAACCGAGTGCGACAATCAGCCTTAATGTGACCGTATTTGTGACAATAATTGCACTGAACGTTTTTCTTCTTCTTGCTGTCCTGAGAAGAACCAGAGCCTTTCGGCTAAGAAGATTGAGCCTTCCCTTTGTTCTTAGCAGAAGATTTGGCAAAGAACGCTTGTTCTGTGGAAGACGAACTGGTACTGCTTCCAAACTGCTGTCTCCAATGATCCTGTTGTAGAAGCTTGTTACACAAGTCTAGAAACTTCAAGTCAACGTTTGTTGAAGTAATATTGAGCGTCTCAATGAAATGCTCGTAAGACTTTGGCAAACTCTTAAGAGTAATGACGACCATGTCCTCTTCCTCCATCTTTCGTCCAATGGCTTCCAGCTGGTTGCGAATCTCCTTGATCTTTGTCAGATGCTCTTGAAGAGTGGTGTGCTTCTCGTCCATCATTATTGAAAAAAGCATGTTCTTAAGAAAAAATGCACGACTCTTATCTGACGTTTCATGGAGATCCTTCAGGGTTGTCCATACCTCAGCAGCTGTTTTGCCTGACGGCACTTGCGGCAGCTGATCGTCAGTGACTGAAAGCTTGATGAGCATGACGGCTTCTCGGTTGCATTCATCCCATTTATCCTGATCCTTTCCGGCTACAGTGGGTCGAGGTGAGTGCCCCAAGACGACCTGATCGAGACAACGATATTCAAAGATCGTCAGCATGCGCTGCTTCCAGGTGTTGTAATTCTTCCCGTTGAACTTCTGGCTGCTTTCGAGCATTATGTTCATGAGAGATGCCATCACGTACCTCACGGTCAAACTGGTGAAGGCAAGATAATGCAAAGAAAACAGAAATACAGAAACCTGAACACGGATTTTGAGGTTTTACTAAAAACCCAGAAAAGATGAATAAAAACCCAGAAGATTTAAGGAATACCCAAAAAAATTTGACAACACAAATTTTGAGGCACGGAAAACGAGGTACCCAAAAAAAATGAGTGACGACCCAGTTGAGATCTCGAAAAACCCAGAAGGAATCTGAAATCAGAAAAAAATTTCGACTTCAAACTGAGACACAAATTTTGAAGCACGAACTTCGAGACACCCAGAAAAATCTAGCGACAACCCAGTTGAGATCTCACAAAACCCACAAGGAATCTGAAATTAAAAAATTTTTCTGACCTCGGAAGACTGGTCAAAACCCTAGCCGACTTCAGAAAAAGCCCTAGGCGGCCATGAGAGCAGAAAAAATTGCAGAAAATGTCTTGAATCTGCACAAAAATTTGGCAAAAAAGATGCCAAACCCTAGGCGACCAGGTTGCAGGAGGAGGCGACCAAGTTAGATCACACAAAACACTAAAAGTCGTGCTCAAAAGACGTCTGAAAAACGCAACTCAGATCTGAGCAAACGCCACCCTAAAAGAGTTGAAAATCGCGGCTGAAAGCAGATGAAATTCACGGAAATATTTCTAAAGATCACGTCCTGAGTAAAGAACAAAAAAAACGTCTTTAAATCTTCAGAAAAACGCGAGCCAGAGACATGAAATCGCGTCCAGCTAAAAAAAACACGCGGCCAGCAAAAAAAACGCACACCTAGCAAAAAAAAATCGTGGCCAGGAGGTACTGAAAAAACCCACGAAATTTGCAGAGGGTTTTTCTCCTTAACTGAAGCACGAAAATCTTTCAAAAGTCTCACAAAAACCCTAAGATAGAAAATATTTGAATTATGGTTGTAGATAGGCCCACGAATTTTTAGGGTTTTGGTTCTTTTCTGCTCTGATACCATGAAATGGTAAATTACTTCTTACATTAACATGAAAAAAAGATTACATTATATAGAGCTTACAAGAAGCTGCAGTTATTAAATGTATCTACCTAACTACTGTTACTGTAGCAACAGTAACAAATTTAACCTAAACTAACATTGACCATTAAAAATATGATAATAATATATTATTCTAACAAAAGTTTCATCACATGTATTTTAAAATTTTCTGACTCTTTAATACTTTATCATCTTTGGCCGCCTTTATAACTTTTAATTACATTTTTATAAATTAATTAAAGTTTTCAAATTTGTACTGACTTTGACAAAATAAATTACAAGTTCCTCTTCAGCTAAGCAAAACAAGAGTACATGCTCCTTTCTTTACTCATTTAGGTGCAAGCAGTTGGCAGTCCAAAGGCACAATAATTTTGTCTATTTGCCTTCCAACTTGCACCTTGTATGACACAAGAAAACCAAATACAAAGATGGGTCAATGAGGCATTGGGATGTGGTGCCAAAGCATCCCAACTTGAACTTCCATCACACAACCTTCCTTAGTCTCAACTGAAGAAGAGAGGCATGAAGCTACTACGCAGAATTTGCATAATGTAGCTAATAGGAGTCATGTTGGTACTGCTTGTGGTTTTGATGAACCAATTGATGATGTTGATGCTCTTGATGAAGAGTAATGAGGTGATATATTTTTCAATGCACATGTAGTTCAACTCCTGACTATTGTCTATGAGTATATTCTGAACACATGTTATATATACACTATTTTGATTTATCAATTTAGATTTGACATTGAATTGTCAAGTATATTGTTCTGTAGTTCATGCATATTATGGTTAATATTTTATATTTTCTCTTTTATATGTTTTTTGAACAGCCATATGCAACCCAGTTTTTAAAAATATCAATACATCACTGCCCAAACATAATCCAGCAGCAGGAAAAAGAAAAAATTCGAGAGCAAGGAGTGGGATGGGGAGCATGATGGGTGGTAGAGAGTCAGCTGTGCATGTTGGAGGCAGTTTTAATGTGTGACAGTAGACCATATTAAAATTCTGGGAACTGAAGTGCGCAAGGAAGAAAAGTTATAGTCTTTTGCTAACCTTGATTGGTTTTTTAGTCTTTCAATAAGAATGCAAAGATTAAATCTATTTTCATTCAGTATCCAAACGCATGGATGTATGTCAATTCTGATTTGAATATTATAGAAATGCATATGATCAATCAATAGTGATCCATATGTTTAGAAAACAATAACACAACTGCCATTTAAAGTAATATCCTCAGAGCTACCACCAAAATGCTTCAGTGGAAAATATAAAGATCTTAAACGAAAAAAAGATCTAATGGGAAAAAACAAGAGAGAGACAAACCTTAAGGTGGTCCACTTTAACCGTAAGGGGATCCTCGCTAACCTGCAGAGATGAAACAGACATCTGAAATTTCCCCTACCTTAAACTTCTGTACAGTTCATCCAGTTTAACATGCAACATGGTATAGGGCCTGAACTACAAGAGAAAAAATCATTAAATTCTAGGTATTGTATTGCTGCTAAGCCCAAAATCATTATACCATCTCAGTAATCCGCAGACGTCGGTGGCCAATTAAAACCACTTGCTCTCCTTGTATACTAGTAATCTGTTGAGAATATAATGATCGGAAAGTCATTAGAAATGGTTCAAAATTACCAAGAACGCTATGCATCAGAAGAACTCAGTATAAATGCAAAACGCACTCTTAATTTTACAAGGCATAAGTAAATTATTCAATAGAATTGAGCTCTCTTATTAACTGATGCCGTAAAGCTAGCTGGAAGTCACATTGTTAAGTTTGATCAAATTTGTGAATCTTTAACTTTTTATCAATATAAGCACAATTTATAGACACCAGAAGCAAAAAATTATTGTCAGGGCTAGACTAACAGATCTACTAATTGAACATCTGTTCCAATAATGATACCTGAGCCAATGTGCCAACTTCATGCAAACGCTTGTAAAGAGCTTCCCCTTTCAACTCATATATATTTTTCTCTGTTTCACTACCAGACACAAAACGAGAGTCACTTCCAGCCTCATCTTTGACCAGAAAAGCACCAGCATAAGGTGCAGATCTTTTACGGTTCTCTACCAATGCTGCTAAAAGTTTTGGATCCTGCAGAGAAGTGCAAGTTCAGCAAAAACTTAACTATTTCATTGCAATATCATGATATCATCTGTTTGAGAAAAACTTTTACTCAAAATAAACTGTTAACAAGCTGTATTTATACATGAACAGGAGATATAAAAATAAATATTAGATAACTTCTTTATTGTCAGAAGCATTTTTGGTGATTTATGCAATGCCTTGTGCAGGAAGAGAATCAGACAGACAAGTCTTGCAATTCAGCACATAAGGCTGTGCCTTCATACACTTTCCTAATATTTAGTCTCATACAGCTTTAGAAAGTCCTGTGTGGAAGTACTGTACTATTGGGATAAATCTCATCTATAAAATTTATGAGAGTACTAGTTTGCCTGAAAATAAAAAGACAAAATCATTTTCCAGATTAAACACCTACTGTCACTCAATTTTCACTACTTGGCAAGAAAACCATAAACCAAAACCACCTATTTTCTCAATCAGTAAATGCATCAACTGAAATGATTAATCCGAATCAGCAACGCATCTTCAAGTTGTTATTTAGAGCGATAAGCAATATATATGATACTAGCTTGTATGACAATATAATTGGCTGGTAATGACCAATCTTACCTGATTCCACTGTACTGAACTAGGCCAAGACTACCCTCCCCATTAAACTGTGACATGTTCAGGCAATAAACTGCTGAGGATTTATATTGACTAATAAGAAATGACTAAAAACAGTTTGACTTATAAAGTAATGATAACTTGAAAGTTACATAACTGGGCATAATACCATTACCAAAAGCACCTATTTTCAAATGTAAATGAATCCAGGCTGATAGTGATTCATTACAATGAAGCAAGCATATTTAAGTTGAACTGAAGAGAATGACCAGCAAGAAGATATGATGCTAATTTGCAAGACAAGAATATTACTGTACTAAATAATTCCACAACCCTATTCTAAGCCTAAGCTGGCCATCATGAGACCCTAATATGCTCCTAATGTGGTTAGACAATATAATGCTATAGATTTATATCAGCATGGGATTTATGATTTATCATTATGCTCTGAACATCATACTTCTCCTTGTATCTGCCACAACAAGACCACACTAAACCAGAGCCTTCTTATTCAATTGATTCACATTTATGTCCTATAAATGGTATTACACCTCTTAGTAAAATACAACCCTAACATGTCAGACAAAGAGCTATGAAAACTCTTAGAAGATTCTATGGTTTCCCACACAAAGAGAATTCTAGAGCAGGCACAAGAAGGGTAACTTTTGAACAGTTCATAAGCAAAGCAAATAACCAGACTATTGTACCTTCAAATTATTACTCTCTGCCTCAAACTGAATATACTAAGAAAATTCAATCCATAAGGTGCTGCATAGCAACAGTTTTTTTCAATCTACTCCCTCCCTGCTCTCTGCCATCCTGTCTTCATCGGTCTCATGCATCCACAGCTTATTATAAAGCTTCTCTGGTCAGCTATGTTTTCACTAATGAAAATGTACTGCATTTAATAACATTATTAAAGGAGATAAATCACGCAATAGTATACATCTCAAATATTACCTCTTGAAGGCATGTCTTTGATTATGCTTTGGAGTTTGGATTGTTATCTTCTACTGGATGAGTTGTGAGCTTGTTCCTTAAGGATCATTGCTTGACAGATATAAATTTTTATGGTATCTTACAATATTTTTTAAGCATTTTATGCTTATTTTTCTTCTATTTCAATTTTCATTTTTTCTGTTATATTTACACATTGTCATCAGTAGATATAGGTATTTGCACATATTTGGAAGCAATACAGATAGCTTCAAACAGTCTTCTTAACCATGACATTCCTTCAGTGAACATTTTCAGAGTTTCCGTTGGCAACTTTATGGTGGTTAACTACAAATCCCGCTACTACTAACACACATTACAGAGATTTGTTAATTAAACTCATAGGTACTGTACCTACATCACAGGGTTTGCCAAAATTCCTACAAAAAGTTTGAACTCCAGTGAACTTAAAGAAAACCGAAAAAAAGAATCATTTTAGTTTGCCCTAAAATTCTTAGGAATACATTTAGGGTTTATAATTAAAATATATTCTAAAAACACGTTTTTTATTAGAATTTCTTTTTAAATCAACACCCATGGAGTCGACGGAATTCATAACAATTAGATGCCATTTTGAAAGTGTTGTCATTTCAATTCACACCTCCGGTGTGCGTATTGGAAACAGGCAGCTATGCACAATTAGACTGCTCTTCAAATTAGGAGGGGAAGCTCCCTCTTTTGCTGATTATGCTAAAAAGAAATACTAAACTAAACTCCGATATTTTTATCTCAGCTGAGAGCACAAGGTTATAAAACTCTTTGCATCGTACTTGAGGTTTTCTCTGGTTTTGTAACTTCAACTACAACTAAGCCTAAAATAATAATGCTTCTATCTTCTTGTTAGAATATATTACTCTTTTATTATTAATGGTCACTTTTGTTTTGTTTTGTTTTGTTTTGATGTTACTGTTTCTACAGTAACTTGTAAGTAGGTAGATAATTAATATCTACAGTGCTTCATGCACTTCTTTATATAATGTAACTTTTTTATGTTAATAGAAAGACTTTTAAACCATTTACACTTCTCGAGTAAATTCAGAGCAAGAGAATTTAGAAGTAAACAGGGAATGGTTGTTTTAACACAAAGCTTAAACAAACTTACTTCCAAAAGACATCCGAAGACTCATTGTACTTTCAGATGAAAGCTGAAATAAAAGGTTATGAAAGCAAAACATGAAACAATAAACTCGCTTTCAAAATACCCTCAAAGGCTCATTTTACTTTTGAGATGTAGTTTGAAATAAAGATTATAAAACAATAATACTGAAAGATCTTGAGACTTTGGATCAAAGCACTGTAGGCATAAGATTTATTTCCTCAAACTCCAACAATAATTACACGTCTAGAACAGCAGATTGTAGCAAGAGGACAAGCATAGAATAAACGATCAAACTAGATTACACTAAACAAAGTTTGAACATATATTGAATAATAAGAAAGCAAGCCAAAATAAGCTCAACATTTTGTTATCACAAGCACAATTAAGCAATAATGAGCAAAAGCTGCTCTTATTTATACACAAACATAGGAGTAGGGAACCCTAAAATCTCCTTATGTTAACAATCAGTCTTGCCAATCTGCAAGATTTATTCCTATGTCTAAAGAAAGATAACTAACAGTTATCTGGAATGAATAACATCAGTTAACTGATCTAAAACTAAAGAAAGCCCAACTGTACAATAAATATCTCCAAAGATAGACATGCATGAAAAGAAGACAGCTAGTTAACTTGGAAAAGGCATCAAGTTAACTACATACCTCAACTGGCAGTTCACTAGTCGCCAACTCGAGCAATCATATCCTCCAAGAAGCTGCTAACTGCCTCATCATCTGGAGCACTAATACTCTTCTGAATGATGTGATGTCCCTGCAACATCTCCTCGCCATCCATGAACTGATTTTGAAATTCACTTCTCCTTTCAGCTGCTTCGCCAAATCTTGCTAACATCGCTGCAACTTGACTCAACTTGCAATCTATAGGATCGTCGTTCAAACTACTACGGATGAGGTCCTGAAATTTCGTCTATACTTCGTTGAGTTCAATGTAATCACCATCTTCACGTTGATACTGGCAAGGGACTTGTGACACGAACGTTCTTACGAACTTGAGAGCACTTGCCACCTTCTATCTACATTGAGTCATTTCTATAGAGATTGCTTCATAAGTTTTTACTTTGAAGATTTGTTGTTCTCTCCAGGTATAATGCTTATGCTTGTCTTCTTTTGTAGTGACTAAATCATATGCCATCCTTAAGTGAGAAATGATCTCGTCCCTAAGCTTCCTTTTCGCCATGCTCTACTCTAACTCCTGAATTTCTAAGCGAAGATCGTGGGCATTGTACCTCAATTGGTACAACTCTACAAGTATGAATCAGCCCCTAGTGACGAACTCTTCTACCCAATCTCTCAGGTGTCTCCCATAAATAACCAACGACTCGGCTGATTTTGATCTGTAGATGATTCCAACATTTGGGAGCAAAGCAGTGACATGTGAAGTATTGAAGCAAGTTGGAGACGTACTGTTGCAACTGTTGATTTTTAGCCTTGAGGGCTGCCTTGTCTTCACCATCTTTTATCACTCTTTCCTTCAAGTTAACTGCTGCAACCTCAAAGAGATTAACATCAGCTTGTCGTGTACTTCTACCAAGGTTGACTTTGACCAATGTGAAGTCATCAGCCTCAACCTCGTTGGCGTTCCTGTCCTCTGGCAATGTAGCAATTTCAATGACCACCTTGTTGTCAGCATTCTTCTCCATGTGAACTTGCTTCTTGAGTTTCTTTTCTGATGTGTCTTGGTAGACATTATCAAACTCTGCAAAGTCCAATTGGTAAGAAGCTTTTCTCCTCTCCCTACCCAAGATGTTCTCAAGCCAAGAGGAAGAGTCTCGAATAACTTCACTGGAAGGATTGATTCTAGTCTCATCAACTCTTGATGAATGAGTTGGTGTCGAGATGTCATGAACTGGTGTATCACACTCCAATTCAATGTGAATTGGAGACGGATGTGGTGGTGATGGAAGAATGGGAGGTTCCTCTTCAACTTCTGGCATTGATTCAACTATATCTTCGGCTACATCCATTTGTTGTTCTTGTTGATTTCTAACAGGAGATTGCATCTTTTCCTTCAAATTCATTGACATCCTACAGTTCTTTGAACCCTTTGGAGGATTGCTCATCGCTTTCACTATGGGTTTCCATCTAGAATTGGAGGGTAGTGTGGTGGGAACTACTGGTGGCTTTGTAACTGGAGTGACTACCTTCTGCGCCTTCTTGCTATCCAAGAATAGCCTGATGTTCTTTACAACCCGACTTGTCCTTTTCTCAATGGAGGTGCTCCCGTTGGCATACCAATCAATTGGTCGAAGTGGCTGCTGACCAACCTAATCTCTGGTATATGTGGGAAGTAAAACTTCTCCATCATTCATCTGATAAACCCTCCACATCTTCTGATAAGAAATCAGCGATCTGTGGAAGAGTGAATCTACTGTAATTACGCTTGCACACTTCGAACTCATCTTCACAACTAAACCAAAAATCCTCCATGGTAGGTTTATGTGAAGAATTGCTACTAAGGCGAGCTGCCAAGAGACCCCAAGGGTCATATGAATGCTTTTCAATGAGAAACTTGAGATTAAGCTTCGTCATTTCATTGATCATTGATCTAGCGCCAGTTGCTGATTTGCATCTATATATACCCATCTCAAAAGGGAAATTGGCAGCTGAATTGCGTTTGTTATGCAGAATGGTGTGGACCGCATGTAATTGCCTTAGGAACTCCATGAAAACTACCTTATCTGATGGGTATCGAGGTAACATGGTTGGACTGCTTGAGAAACCATATACACAAATGTAGGAGAATGTGGGGAATTGGATAAACCAATCAGCTCAATCCGCCATTGCCAATATGGCATCTGCTGAAAAGCATATATGTAACTCGTTGTCAGGATCCCGCACTGTATATATCAAGAAGAGATCATTTACCTGCTTGAAGTGTCGATCTGACTGTGAAAATTCTAACTACCGGAAATGCTCATGAACCTTCTACATGCCCTGAGTTCCAACAACATTCAACTCTCTAAACTTGCCTTGAAAGGCTATAAGATACACGAGGTATGAAGTCATATGGAATTCGTGGGTCTTGAAGAACCCTGTCATCTGGCTATGAAGATTGTCACTGATCAAAGCCGGCCAGTCGTAGTGTTCTTTATTATTGACAAGTTAAGACATGATGTAGAACATCCACGGCTGAAACTTGTGTGCTTCTACTTGACCTGTGACATGGTTGAGCAGAGTGATCATGATAGCAAACTCATCCTTGAATTCACCATGTCCAACATTCCTTGGCAAACTGGTTCGTTTCTCTTTGAGCCACCTTTGTGCCATCCTTTTTTGGAACGGTTCCTTTTGCTTATTCCATGCCTTATCACAATCTTCAGTTGATATAATGAGGTTATTTGGGCAAGGTGGAATAACAAAACACCTCTCAATGTCTATTGGCTTGAGGCTGCAGATTGTTCGCCCATCTACTAATTGAATTTCCTGTGAAGTGGGGTTGTAATGCTTGACACAAGCAATTACAAACTCGATATTTTATGCCAAGATGGGAAAAGAGGCTGCCTCAAGTAATCTGGATTGTTCAAGGTTTTGAATTGTGATGCAGTCTACGCCTGTCAAAGTGTTCAAATCAACTATCGGATGTACTTGATGTAAGTCGGTGTCGAGTGTCTTCAAGAAATCATGAATCAAGACCCATTTGGTCTTGAATTCAATTTGAGAGAACTGCATACAGAAAATCTCAACTTTTGACTGTGAACACAGGTATGTTTGAACAACTTTTGCACAGAAGCAAAAAATAGCTTCGCTAAGAGGCAAAAAAAGGCAGAATTTTGGATAAAATCTGAGATATGGGTTTTGTAAGGAATGTCGTTCTGAACAAACCCAGATCATCCATTTTTCGAAAAATTGACTTTTTCACGAACATGCAAGTACCCCTTAGAGGTAGAAGCTATGAGGCAATGCAAGAACTCCTCAGAGGTAGAAGCTATGAGGCAATGTTTTCTTGGAAAATTCTGAAACATTGGTTTTGTAGGTGCCTGTGTGCTAAAGAGACCCAAATCGATCATTTTTTGAAAAAGATGATTTTTTTGGAAACCCTAAAAAATAGAAGCCACAAAAGCTACTTTTTGGAAAAAAATCTGGGACATGGGTTTTGTGGCTAATTTTGTGCTAAACAAACCTAGATGGTCAGATCTATGAAAAGATTGATTTTTCAGGAAACCCTAAAAAATAGGATTGGAAGCTTTCATAAAAAGTCGCCAATCTTCAAGAAAAAAGCCAAAATAGAAAGACCCAGCTTAATGAAATTCTGAAAAGGAAACCCTTTGTCTCTGAAAAAGGACGCCTTGGAAAAATGGATGATGAAAACGTGTTCTTCTGTGCAACCTAATCTCGAAACTACGAAGAACTTTGAAAACCCTCTTTGTTTGATCCTTCAAATGTTGTTGAGAAGAAAGTTTTGTGTTTGTCTCTTGAAGTCGACCTGCAAAAATAATGAATTATGGATGCCCAAATGCTTGTTAAATAAAGTTTGGAGGTGGAAGCATTAGTTAACTCGCGAATACTCTAACTTTAGGAGTCTTCCCGCGAAAATATCTGTTAACTTGAAGAATCCCCAAAAATTTGGGTGGCCAAGGCATGAGAAAGTCTTCAAAAATTTGTAACTCAAGTTGACTTGGACGCCACCTTGAGATAAGGCATCCAAGTTTGATAGTGTTAGAAAATTTTCGAAGATTTTCCAATTTTGCTTGTTTTTGGCGACTGGTATCGCCTATTTGAGTGTTTGTTTCCTGCCAATCTATGAGCAATTGAGACTTCGAAAGTGAATTGATTTGGGAAGCCTGATAAAGTCTGAGAAGATTGATACCTCACATCAGCCTCTAATCTCGCATTTGACTGCTTTTTAATCTATGCGCCCCTAGCTGACTAGGGCGCTTTGCATCACCAGAGTTAGTAGATTTTCAAGATTTTCATCTTTTTTGGTGATAAAATGCCTTTGTTTGATCCTCGATTCCGAACGTCTGACAGGTCCTATGGACTGGCTGATAGATTCACTACGAAGCATGATCAAATCTGAGAAGATCTGCTTGGAAGCTTCAAACCCTGAAAAGTGGTTTTGGTGGCATGAATTCTTGGGCACCCCTAACTAGCAGGGGTATTTTTGTTTTGCTAGTGTTAACCATTTTTCAGTGATTTTCAACTTCTCCAATTTACCTCCCGTGTTTCGATCTGCAATTGCCGATGACTGATGGATCCCGTGATCAGTCTGAGATATTCAATGGAAAGCCTGAAGAATTCCGGAAAGGATGACTGGTTTTGCAAATCTTGAAAGTTGATTTAGAGGACTCAAAACCCTAGGTGCCCCTGGCTAGCGGGGGCGCTTTTGTGTTCCTGACTTGAAAATTTTCAATTTGCTTTCTTGAAGAAACACTCTTGTTTGATCCTTGTTGTTGGATGTTCGACTGCTCTGTTGAACCTTGTGACAGTGTCATCGCGAAGCCTGATCAACTCTAAGATCTTCTTGGAAGTCATGAAACCTAAAAGCTACACCTGATGCTTCAAAAAGTTGGGTTCCCCCGATTAGCAAGGGCGCCTTTCTGCTCTATACTTAGTCAATTTTCATTGTTTCAACTTTTCCTTCATTTTGGGTGTCCGTTCGATCTTCACTTGCCGACATTTGACTAGTTTTATGAGCTGGCAGATGGATTCACTGTGGAGCTGGACTGAAAGCGAGATGAATCACTTCGAGGTGGCTAACCCTAAAAATGACTTTTGAGTGCTTTAATTTCTGGGCGCCCCTAGCCTGCAAAGGCACTTTACCTTGCCAGAGTTAGCTATTTTTCATGATTTTCGTTTTCTTTGACTTTCAACATTTTGTGTTTAATCTTCATTTCTGGGTGTTAGATAGATTGTGTGGACTGGATGTTAGATTCATCGCGAAGTTGGAAGAATTCTAAAGAGGACCCCCAAAACTGCGAGTCCTAACAACTGCATTTGAACCCTTGAATTGATGGGTGCCCCTGGCCCCTGGCCTACAAGGGCGCTTTTGCACTCCAGAGTTGTCATTTTCTTTGAAGATTTTTACTCTTCCCGTGCTTTGCGTTCACCGTGTCATCGACTACATTGACCGTGATCATCGTTGCTAACGTGTTGATGGTATTTGCCATTGCGCGTGCGTGACAAACAGAAACTGAAAATATTCTAAGGCATTGAAGCTTAGGCGCCTTCCTTGAGACAAGGCATCCATCTCCAGTGTTAGAATATTTTTAGCAATTTTCAACTCTCAAATTCCCTTCCGTTGTTCACCATTTTTTGAGCATCTTTCGGGTTGTTTTGTGCAAGGTTTGAAGCTTAGATTCTGACACCTGGTATCTGGCCATCCTCCATTGATGACCTCAGAGGTCCTCACTTTTCTCCTGCAAAAGTGAAATAAACCCACCAGAGCTCAACTGACTTTTTGACGATTCTTACTAGACCAGTGTGATCATGACGAAAGATTAACCGATCAAAATCATTTTGAGCCATTTTTGGAAAGATCCTATTTTTAGGGTTTTTTTTAAAATAGGGGCCTAAAACCCTAATTTCAAAATTTTCAAAATTTTGTGAGCATTCTCTTGACACTAAACCCAGAAAAACCCCATGATTCGTTTGTGGTTCAAAGATTTCTAAGAATAGCAAATTGCCATTTTTAAGGAATTTGACCTTAGTTGACTTTTGACAACAATTTTATGAGATTTTGACCATTTTAATCAAAATGCCTTAATGAAGCAAAAATTGTATTTTGGGTACAACAGAAAGTTAATCAGCAAAACCTCTATTGGTGGCATGCATTATTGGACAAGAGGGTTTGTCTAAAGACCTTCAGGATCGAATACTCTCAAGCAAACATCAAGATCTCCAAGTTCATTGACTGTTGAGTGCCTGTGTTGATCATTGTTACAGAGTCCCATTACCTAAACATCTCCATAAAAGTAGATATGATTTCAATACACACACACACACACACACACAAAAGAACAAAAACAGTCCTTCCAATGTGAATTGGGACCTAACACTTTTCCATACTTTTTAGGTTTCATTTTTCTTTATTTTTGTTTTTAGGTTTCATTAGTTTTCTTTTGCATGTCAACATAGTAGTGATTGGATTTATAATATTCTATTAATCTTTTGTCAGGTGATTTGGAGTTTAACATGGATTTTCTTAAATTATATTAAAATAAATAGACTTATTTTAAGTATTAGATTTGAAATTATTAGTATATTAAAGATGTAATATTTACAGTATTTAAAGTCAAAAAAAAAATAGACTTATTTATATTTTAATATTTTTAAAATTTTATAATGTATTATTTCAAAATTTGCAAATTTATATTAGTCAAATTTATTTGTGATTTTTTCTTTCAAAATTCATCTTTGCCAAACTCAAACATGAACACAAACCTTGTGACATAGTACTGTACAATGACTATGTACTCTTGCAAAATCTTTGAGTCTGCCAGGTTTGCATTCCTTTGGCAAAACCTTTTTTCAGTTACTATTTTGATATCCTCACCCTCCCTATCTCTCTCCTACACACATGACAAAAGAAGGCATAGATTTAACAGAAATAAATAAGATTAAAAAGCATCAATGCTTTGCTGCCATGAAGATGCAATGGCTTGAGACCATGAGTGAGCTTTGAATACAATGATTTGTATTTGAAATCCATGAGAGACCAACAAATTATAAGTTTATAACAATTAATTAACTAATATTCTACACCGACATACAAGCAATCTGATCTCAACACAAAAGACAAATAAGCAACTTCGTATACAAACTTTAGGTCTTATGTTTGAATGTACTTCCATGAAGGAAATGCTCGTCACATTCAGAACATAGCACCCTAGAAGCTAAAAGGAAGTGCAATATATGATTAATGAATTTGCATGTGTTTAGAGAGCTGCCTAGAAGGCTTCGACAAGATAGAATCAAAGGAATCACTCTAATTGCTCTGTTTGCAAACCAATTCAAGGATGGTAGCTATTATGAACCTTTTTTACAAGTATTATGATATATAAAATTGTGTCACCAAAAGAAAAGAATAGAAAGATAACTATGTTCCACACCATTATTATGAACCCTTTTTACAAGTATTATGATATATAAAATTATGTCACCAAAAGAAAAGAATAGAAATATAACTATGTTCCACACCGTTTCGAGGATAGGAGTAGGAGGGGATGATAGGATGAGTTTGGAGATGAGAGAAACGTTTCGGGCATTGCAGTCAAGGGAACCAGTTTTTGGGGATAACATGGGACAGATATATATCTATAGGGAAACCCAACCTTTTACAAGTTTAGCTCTACATGAGATAAAAATTCATTGATAAATTTAGATACTCATATAACATATCAAATTCAATATTCACTTTAAAATGTTCATTGATTCAACTATAGCAGCAATAAAAAATAGAAATTTCATTGTTTTAATTCTAACAAAAGGCTCAAAGGCTACAAAACCATAATGAGACAATGACAAAATGCACAACAATAGGTATAGCAATAAAATTATAGATATAAAATATAAAGAAAGTACTAAGTACAACTGTGCCTTATTTGGACTATCAATATTAAAAGGGCCCAATGAGACCCCAGCCAATCCCTATTAAGCATGATCCTCACAAATATGTATAGCATCTTCAAGAACAACTTCCCAACATATAGCTAGAGTTTGTTGACACTCAAGAGACTATCAATCCTAAAGTCACGAGGCACTATGACTACAACTAGTTTCTCCTCTTGTCTAGAGGTAAGCATTTTCCTTTTGACCAGGAACCAATTCCTCTTTGCAACAAAGGAACTAACAAGTTGTGAGAGTAGGCAAATAGCAAGCTGCCTCAGCTCTGTTGTATCCTTCTCATGCCATGTTCACCATCCAATATGTGGTTTAAAGAATATAGGTCCTTGAAGATTGAAAAGTTGAATCAAGTGCTCTCAAAGTCTAGATGCATCCTCAACATTGTACATATTCCCAAGAGCTTTCATAAATGCCTCATTTACCTCATCATCATCAGAAGGAGAACTACGTCAATTTTAGGTGTATTACCACTTGGGTTAAGAGTATAGGTAGTCGTACGAAGTGGGGTGTTCATTGTGTTCAACCCCCATGTTATAATAGGCCTGAAATAATCCTCATAGAATTGTAATTCAAACTTCTTGCTACAAATTGCATGCTTCATTTGGTCAACCATGTTGTCAAATGCCTCAAGGTTAGCAGAATTTGTATCAACATATCTAATTATTGTGCAACCCTTCCCCCCCAAAAAAGCAATCTTATAAAGAAAACATATCTACAAGCAACATTTAAAACAAATTAGAATTTAAAATTTTATATTTTAACAATAAATACTATGTTATTTCAACATTAGAAATTAAAGATAAAACTAAACTTTTCAATGTTTCACCTCATAGTGGCCCACCAAGCATCATCAAATACCTTTTGTTTCACTCTCTTCATTTCTTTTGACTTTGTCTCAGCCCACTTTTTCCACTCTCTACAAACCACCACAGATTGTAAAGCCTCCAAAACCTCCAACGTTATCTCCAACAAAATAGTTGGCATATTTAGTCTCCATTCATTTGAGGAATACCTTCTTTGAAAAAGTCCTGAATAATGCAAGTGTTGGGTGATGGTTACATGAAAGCATTTGTGTGTGTCTTTAACGCCTTTCAAGCATTGTTTGAAGCATTAACACAGCATGAGGTCCAAAAAATATGTCTATAAGTGCTCCCAACCATCAAGCCAACCAACTCACAAACATAGTTGAGTCAATCAAAATGCACACAACACTTGAAGGCCCAACCTCCTCTTTGGCCTCCCTCAAAAGATGAAACTAAAAACTTACATCCTTGCACTTTCTAGAGCAATCAACAGCTCTAAGAAAATACTAGCCAGCTAAACATGTCACAATAATATTAATGAGGTCTCTTTTCTCCATGACCTCTCAATAATATTAGTCAAGAATCCGATGTAATGTCCCCTAATTGGGAATGCCCTAAATTTTCCCTAATTCCTTAACTTAAATAAACAAAGGGTTTAGAGAATATCTTTCACCTGATTGAAGCCCTGCACACAAATTAGAATCATTTACCACAATCATACTGATTAGCAGATTATAATCATTTATGCAATGTCCCTCTTCGTCGGATGATAATTATGGAATAATTTTCTAATCTTTAATTCCTGAGACTAGGAAAATAGCAAACTTGCAAGGGAATATGGGATAAATAAATAAAAGCTGGAAAAAACTATAGTCTGTTGAGTTTATTTAATTATTCATTTTGAATAATGGTGGGGGCCACTTTAAATAGAAACTCTTTGCTAGGCGATTCATCATAGTGGGCAATAGATCAAATTTAGCATAAGTTTCTTAATCACAGCTGAGAGCGATTATTTGATATGGGAAAAAGAAAAAAAGACGTCTGATTTTTCTAAATAGAAATGAGCTCTTTTGAAGGAAATCGACGTATTTTTGTAAAGACAGGATTGGAAGCTTTGAAACGATTTAGAGGCATGATTGGAAGGAAGGAGAGATTGAGAAAATCATTTTATCTTTTATTCCCTTATCGAGCTCTGTGTGGAGATGCTTTACAGGACGAACTCCCTGTGCTGGATGGGACAAAAACCCCATTCCATGTGTTGACGTTTTTTTGTTTCTGAAGCGACTGAATTAATGTGCAAATTCTGGGTGTGTGATTTGGCATAGCTGCATAAAACGTGAGAAGATGTTCTGTGTTGAATCCTAGACAGGTATAAGGCCATTCAAACTTAATCATAGGATATAGTTAGAGGAACGTGGCTTGTTCTTTGTGAAAATGGTCACCTGCTAAGTTCGCCTGGGAGTTGGGTAGTCGTTCATGCATGAGCAGCGGCTGAGTGATTATCAGAAATTCACAACATGGCTGCAACCTGAGGTTCTGGATGTCAAACTCAAACAGATTCTACTTCTTTCCCGTCTTTCTCACAGGTTTTTCTATTTCTTAAGCCATACTGTCCTCTGTTACTTGACGTATATGAAAACTTGTCAAAAGGAATTCCTTAACATGCATGTATTCAGTTTATAATAAAATCTTGGCGATTTTCTCAAGTCAGTGAAGTCTGTTGAAAATTCAGAATTAGTCTAAGTCTGTATTGTCTTTTCTCAATTGATAAATTTGAGCATTATTCATGCAAATTATTGAGTATTTTTATTAAGTACAATCTCAATCAAACTGGAAATTTCAAGTAAACTTTACATACTTTTGGGAAAGTATATTTCAGTGGTATCAGAGCCTAGATACCTGCCAGCCTGTCGGGAATTCACATTTGCATGTCACGTAGATATTTCATCAGAAGTAGGTCCGGGCAACAAGGAGGAGTTAATAATAACACAGTTGAAGCTGAGATGGGTGAAAGAGGAGGTGAAAGCCCACCGTGAAATTTGAATGTGCAGTTGTATAATTTCTTAACCACATTTGCCCAGCAGCAGCAACAAATGCTCCAGCAATTTCAGGATCGTATGATCACAGCCATGAGTTAAATGAGAGTGGATCGTGCTAGATCAAGCAGATCAAGCAGTGGCAATAGCAGAAGTGATGCTGGTCACGGAAATCGTGAAAAAGCAGCCACTAATGTCATTTGGACAGCAAGCACAAGGTCTGATCGACCTTTACGTCCTACATTTGTGACAAGACAAACTGAAGTAGAGGCAATTCCGGAGTTGGAAGAAGATACTCACATCACTGATGATGTTATGACGGTTCACAAGGAATACCAAATGTGTCCAGCTGAAGTGAGGCAGTTGATTAACTTGAATCAGTTTATGAATCAGCGGAGAGATAAAAATAAAGTCCGACTGGAAAGGTGCGAAAGGGGTCTCAGAAGGCAAACCAATCAGGCACTCAACCCAAGGAATACAAGGAAGCATTAAATAAGATTCCTATACCGACCTTTGATGGAAGCAAGAAAATAAGTGTTAAATCATGGGTGCATAAGCTTGACACCTTCCTGTCCTTGAAACCTATGGTGCAAGAAAAGGCTATTCAATTTCCTACAATGCATCTAGAGGGTGTAGCATATGACTAGTGGCACAATGGGTTGGTTTCACAAGACCATGCCA